>WBMW01000889.1:4342765-4547589 GCA_013396635.1 Penelope pileata | reverse complement strand
TGCCCCGCCCCGCCCGTACCTGAGCGGTGCCGCTGCCGCGCGGTGTCGGCGCGCCCGGGGGGCGGAGAGGCCGAGGAGGCGGCGGTGCCGGCGGGGGCGGAGGGCGCTCCGGGGGAGGGCGNCGCCCCGCTCTGGATGTGGGACACGGCCTCGGCCGCCTGCACGTCGGGCGGAGAGAAGCGGGCGAGGACGCGCAGCAGCGCCTGGGCCTTGTGCTCCTGCGTCTCGTCCGCGCCGTAGTCCGCCACGCGGCACTCGTAGACGCCCTCGTCCCGGCGCCGCACGCCCGACAGCCGCAGGCGGTGCGAGATGTCGTTACCCTGAACGCGGACCGTCTGCAAGAGAGCGGCACCGCCTCAGCCACGGCCCCGCGCCTCTCCCCGCGGGTCCCTTCCCTTCCCCTCCCCGCGGCCCGGCCGTGGGGGCCCAGCACGGCGTCCCCCCCGGAGCGGCCGTGGCACAGAGCGGCCGCGCTGCCGCTGCGCAGGGCGAGGGTATCGGGGCAGAGCCGCGCCGCCTCGCGCTGCACTTACGCTGATCTTCGTCGCGTCCCGGTTCGGCACCTGCGGAGCGGAACGGGACAGCGGTCAGCGCCGGCACCGCACCGCCGCCGCGCGCCCCAGCGGCACCGCGCGGGGCTGAGGCTGCCCGGAGCTCGCACCGCGGCAAGGCCCGTGACAGCGGCCCCCGTCCCCCGCCCGCACCGGCGGTGAAGGCGGTTCCGCGAGGCCGTAGGGAACAGCTCCCGGCTGCTCTCTTTGGGTGGAGACGCCTCAGCCTCAGCGCTGCGTTCCCCATGTGACAGCCGGCACGGACCCGGCCGGGCGGCACCGGACGCGGCGCTGAGCGAGCGCTGCACGGGAGCGACGCGGGGCTGAGCGCATCCCCGGCCCCGGGCGCTGCTCGGCCCCGGCGGGTCCCGTTCCGGACCGGGCGGTGCTCGGAACACCGCGGCGGTGCCTGAACGGAGCGCGCCCCGAGCCCTGGGGGGAGGGCACACGCGAGACGGAGCTCTGCGGCGCGCGTTTGGATTCCTCCACCCCACCGCGTGCAGATGGCCCCGCTGGCTCCGGCCCTGCTCCGCACAGCGGCACAGCCCCCCCCGCCCCATCGCGGTGCGGGGACCCCTGCTCAGCGCGTAGTGCCGCTTTCGCGGCGGGACGGCCCTCGGTGCCCGTTACGGCCCTTAAGGCACTGCCCGGGGTGACCCCCCCCATCCCCTCACCCTGCTCCTGCCGCCGGCCCCGCTGAGCGCCAGTTCGTGCGCGAGCTCCCGCGGCGGCTCCTTCAGGTACCACCATTGGATCTCCAGGGAGTACGAGGCGGACCCGCCGGCCCGGAAGGCGCACGGCATCTCGATGTCGTCTCCCTCCCGCACAGTCACATCTTTGGGAACTTCCGTGAAGCTGCCTGCGGGGAACGAGAGTTGCGGGCGGGTGAGCGGCAGAGGCCCCGCCGGTCCCGTCCCGTCCCGCCCTGCGCTCACCGCTGGCTCCGAGCAGCAGCAGCGCCGCGTGCAGCAGCGCGGAGCGGAGCGCGCAGCGCAGCCCCCGCCCGTCCATCGCAGCGCCGGGGCCGCGGGGCGCGCCTCACTCCATCGCCCGGCGCGGGGCCCAGCTGCGTCCCGGGGCGCGGCGGNCGCCCTCGGGAACACCCGGAGGGCTCCGGCGGAGCGGGGCTGCTGGCTGCGTGCACCCTGACCCGGCCCGGGGCGGAGGGCTCGGTTGGTGCTGCGCTTCCAAACTCACTGTGTTGATTACTCGTTAAATGCATTGAGGGAAAAAAACAAAAACAAAAAAACCCCACAACTCTACCGATTTACAGAAGGCAGTGCTGCAGCCCAGCTGTCTCCCAGGCCCTGTCTCACACACAGGGGCACGGCCCTGTGCAGATGGGGAACCGCAGCTCAGGAGCATTGTGCTGTACTTTGGGCTTTTTGTGCCCTCCAAAATCCCATCAGGAGCTGCCATCAGGACCCAGCTTTGTTGAGTCACTGTGATAGCACCAAGAGGATTTTATGGCCCACAGAACATTTCCTGTCTTGTTTTCAAAGGTTCCACTCTGTACCCTGACCCCGGGTCCCAGCAGCGTGGCCGTGCAGCTTTGCTGTAACAGCCATCAGACACCACGCACCCAGATGAGCCTGCCGAGCCCCTGCTCTCCCCCACATCCCGCGGTGCCCCGTGCACCAGGTGAGCAGCAGTGCTGCTTCTCGCCCACGGCCGGATGCCACGCGGCACTGCAGGAGCTGTCCCACCCCGCAGTGTCCCCGAGCAGCTGTCACCCCCGGAGGGACGTACCTGGGGGGTGACCCTGGCAGCGGTCTCTGGGAAGGGACGCGCTGCTCCTCGGCTGTCGGGCTCAGCAGAGCTCAGGGACCCCTGGGGACAGAGAGCACACAGTCAGTGAGCAGTCACGCATGGGGCACACAGGCTCTGCTTTGTTACCAACAGAATTCCCAGGATCCCCGACCACCCCTAAGCAGCAGCCGCTGAGCGGATGCCGTTGGCTATTTGCAGCACATCACCAGGTGTGTACGTGGCAGAAGGACTGAATGTACTCGTAAAAATTAAGTTATTAAAGTTGATGTTTAAAAGTTTCTTCTGGAAGCGCAGCACGGTGGCAATTGTGTACGGGCTGGGAAGGCAGAAATACGCAGTTAAGAGGGTTTTGCTTCTTAGATATATAAAATAAGCAATAAAAATGAAAAGGAGAGGCAAATGCATTTAAACCCAGCTCTATTCTTCCATAAACCTGAGGCTGTTACTGTAGCAGTAGCACTGCTGAAGTGAAGGATGCTGCACCCCGTGCATCCCCGGGGCTGCAGGAGGCCCCAGCCCCGCAGCACTGCCCGCCACCACCACCCTGCATTTCCCACGGAGCAGCCAAGCCCTGGAGCACCAATAGCTCTGCATTCAGTCAAAGGAAGGAATCAGGAACAGGAGCACATTTCCCACAGCCTTAACTTAGAGTAACAACAAGGCTCTCCTTTATGTGCTCATCTTCTCCTAAAATTATAATGGAGGACTCTGGTGCTCAAAGCTGAATAGCAAGTGTTGTGTGCAAATCATTTTGCTCTCAGGAGTGTAACAACATTTGAAGCCACTTATTGATTCAGTCCTCCCAGCAAAAGGGACTTCTGCAGCACAGAGGCTGTCTCCTGCCCACATTCACGCCCTGACCCCTTGATGAGAGCACAGCATCCCGGCGAGGAGCTCCCTTCCCCGCAGCTCCTGCGGCATCACCCACACCAGCGCTCGGTGCAACGAGGAGAAGCGCTCAGGTGCTGAGTGCTGAGTGCAGGCTGTGCTTCCTTGGTGGCTGTGGTTTTGCTGTGTCTGTCACTCAGACATTGCAGGAGGCTGTGCAGCAGACGGATAACATTGTTTTACAGCTGAGGATGCTGAAATTGGTTGTTTTCATGGAAAAATCTCGTGGCTTTTTCACAGCTTTCCACTTCCAAATCAGATTTGAGCAGAGAGGATTCTCCGTGCTGCAGGACAAGCCAAGACATGGAGCGTTTGCTCTGGCATCCCCATGCCATCTCCTAGAGAGGGGCTGGGGGGAGCCCCCAAGTCTCCTCCTGGCTCCTGGGCACCATTCTGGGAAGCCAGGGATTCCGAGGGGACTGGGCTGAAGCCAGCAGATCCCTCCTGACGGGACGGCCATCTCTGCCTTCTCTCTGTCGTGCTCTCACACTGCACTGCCAGCCCCAGCTCTATGGGGTGAGGGCTTTGGAGTGCTGCTGACCGCAGGGGGTGGCGGTGGTCAGTGGTGGATGGCTGCCCGGAGCTTGGGGCAGAGAGAGCTGTGGGGCTGGGGCTGGGAGACTGCTCTTGCTGTTGCTGTTCCATGTTTTATAGCAACTCATGAAACTCCAGAAGTGATTCCAGCACTGGGTAGCTGCTGACATTTAAGAACACTTCTCCCTGTAATTTTTTTAAAGGACCAAGAACTCCATTCTTTGAATAACCAGAACAGCTCCTGGCTGCGGGAGGAGCCTGTATTCACACCCTGTTTGGAGTTAATCCACTCAAAAACTAAAACAGTGCAGGTCACCTTTCAGTAGAGAAAGCTGCAACATTTACCTGACTGTACACCCACGTGCTGTGTGCTGGGGGTTGGTGCCCAGATGCTGCCACGTGCTTGAGGAGATGCAGCATTCTGACCATGTTTAAGCAGCATCCATCTCTGCCCTAAATCCTCCAGCAGAAATAAGTCCTGGTCAGCGCTCTATTCGTACATTTTGCTCAGATTTCCCTTCATTACATGGACATATTTTCACAGTCCTGGGGGCAGCTCTGCTGCTGCTGATGGAGTCGCTGCTTCTGCAGCGGGCCCTGGGGCGGTGCCTGCCCGGGGCTGCAGGTGCTGGCGGTGTGCTGGGGGCTGCTGAGCACCGCACTCCTCCGAGAACAGGTGAGGGGCAGGAGTGGGCGTTGGATGGTGAACAGACAAAGGGAAAGGAGGGAGACGCGAAAATGTCCCCATCTCTGCTTCCAGCACAGTGACCTTCACCGCAGAACTTCTGCCTCAGAGTAGCTCATAACGATGGACTGGCAAGTGCCAGCCCAGTTGCCTTTAAAATGTCACTGCTTTAACATCAAATCTAGAGGTATAATTGCATTTTTCCTTGCTTCCTCCTCCCTCCCCACTTTCCAGCTCTGATCAGGCCCAAGCCAATCTGACAGCACGTTTGTATTCCTGTAAGAAGTTTGGAAAGGTCGCAAGTGCTGCAGGTTCAGAGGGCCTGTGCAGCTTCCCATGCACACGAACCTTCCTCATGTGCCGCCCACAGGCAGCGGCCGCGCTGCCCCGGAGCTGCTCCAGGGGTGACAGGCAGCAGTGTCTGCACAGTGTCTGAGAACTGACTGTGCTGGGAAACGCAGGGTGAAACCTGCCAGCCTGTGCCACCTGCACTGTGAGGGTCTGTTGGTTGGTGTGCTCTGGACAAGCGACGGTTCCACCAGAAAGCTTCATTTTACTGTCCATAAAACTGATTAAGGTAGAAAGCATGTTGCTGCATTTCAGCTGGGCACAGTTCTTGCTTTATGCAGCAAATGCATTTTTAATTGCTTTTAGTTTCTGCTTTATCTAGCTCTCTGATATTCCATGTTAAATGACCTAACAGCGTGAGATACCTATCCAAGAACATACAGAAAGAGAAGGCAACGCGCATTCCTCATGCTAAAGCTCCGAAGGTGTTTGGGCAGTGCTCTGAGACATCAGGCTGGGATTTTGGGTGGCCCTGTGTGGGGCCGGGAGCCAGACTCAGCGACCCTCCCAGCTCGGGGTATTCTACGATGCCGTGATCCCACAAATTCTACATTTAGGTCTACACAACAATTTTAACAAGCATTTAGCAGCATCCTGATTCATCACATTCGTACAGTGGTATAATTAATAGGGAACTGGAGCCAAAATGCTGTTAATACAGACTAGTTGTCTTACTGAGAAAGCAAGCTGGGTCCAAGGGAGCACGCTGCAGATCTGGGCAATGCCTTATGCTTCCCCCTGGGCTCAGAGCAACTGGCAGCATCTCCACACAGGAAATGGACGTGAAGAGCCCCCAGCACCTCAGATGGAAAAAATCCATCTAAGAAATCAGACACGTTCTGCAGCAACCTCTTAAAAGCTTACGCCTCGGTTCTGCAAACATTTCGGTGGTGCGATAGAAGCTTGTCAGGAATCTGTCAAAGAGCTGAGGAGATGAACCCACTGGACAAGGCCTTAAAGCAGAATGCATGTTTTCTGTGTGTAAAAATTGAAGAGTTTGCTTTATTTTTTAAGAGCAGCTGAGATTATTTTTCCTTTCCTTTTCGCTGCTTGCAGTGCCAGGATCCCACCATGCTAGGCTCCCTAGTAGGACACAGCAAAAAACCTGAAGGAATTACACATTCAAGTCACATCTATCCAGTTTTTCAAGAGCTACTCAATGGATGACTGGAGAATTAGTATAATTACTGCAACATCACAGATACTAAGCAAATAAAGTCTGATTAACTGGTGGTAGGGAAATGAGTTTTATGTGCTTAGAGTGCATTGATTTTTTTTCTTGCCTTTTTTTTTTTTTTTTTAAAGTAATAAATACATGATGGATCATTGGAAGAGAAACCATTGCTGTTAAGAAGTCACCTCTTGCATCCCTCCAGTCAAGGGCTGAAGCTGCTGTGAGAGCCGTTTTGATGAAGCTCTGCTGCACGAGGCGTCCTGACGTGGCTGCAGGGCCGCGGGTGTGAAGCAGCAGTGCTGGCAGCGAGGCCGCTGCTCTCGCACAAGGGAGGAAGAGCACTGCCGTGTGCTGAGCTGTGGGCATGCAGCATCCTCTGCTGGGCGCTGCTTCCCGGCCTCACCATGCTGCTGGTCCGGGTACCCGTGCTCCGCTTTTGCCAGAGCCCATTGTTTGAACAACAGTTTAAAATAAATACATTTTATATAAAGTTATCTTTCTCTCCCTGCGTATAGCAGATAGGATATTCAGTATGCAGGTGTGAAAGCTGAGCTGGATGTTGTACTTTCAATCATTTATAAGAATTCCTACATTAAACACATGTGTGAATGTAGGGGAATACTCCACATTCACTGTAACAGTCAGCTAGGGACTGGAGAGCACAGCATGCCTGCATTCCAGGTCTCTGAATCATGGGTGAGCAAGACAGCAAGAGAAAAGGTGTTGATGGGGTGATCCTGCTTAGTTCATACAGCTAAATTCAACCTGTGTTAAACCAGTGCAATCAGTACGTGTACAGAAATCCTGCCTTGCCAATTGCCAACAGAAGGAGAGAATGAGGGAGAAAGAAAAGCAGCATGACAATTTTGTGCTCTACGCGCAACACAGAAAGCAAGACTGGGCACAAACATCTCGTATTAAACACGCCCTATCTGGGCTGATGCACAGAGAGGCTTCTCAGTAGTCAATTAATTTTCCTTTAAAGCTCGAGACTGTATTTTTATTTTTGAAGGAGCTATCCCCTGTCGCTCTCTGCGTAAACCACATTTAACCTATCCACTTACAAAAGAATGCAACACCACTCATCGAAGCCAAGAGTTTCAAAAAGCATCCATTAATTTTGGATGCTTCTGGTTTTAGATGTCTCCCTTAATGAGCCTGAATGCAAACATGCTCTTAATAATTCTGCCAAAACGAGGCTAATAAGTCGATGTCTTCATTTATCAGCTGAAACACTTGACCTGGTACCATGCAGACGAATTAGATGCTCTGACTTCATCATTTGTATGACTTTTCTTTTTGTGAAATACAAAGAACCTTTGGGCCACATTCCCCGTTCCGTTCCTGCTGCTGCCACCTCCCCTGGCCACCAGCAGCCACTGGTGCAGGGCTGCCTGAGGGCCACGTCCCCACCCCACAGCACAGAGCCCGGCTTGGGGACAGGGATGTGCAGGGACGTGTACCTTCTGGCTAGCAGAGAATCCCTGCGTCAGCAGCGTATCCCTTCAGCCTCCTGGGGAATCAGCCCCTACTACCCACAGCCTCAAAAAGACTGGTAGAGACTGTGGCTCCTGAATCAGAGCAGAAATGACTGCTCTGTTCAAGCAGGATCAATGACTGGCTGGTGTTTCATCGCTGCAGTTAGGAGGTGTAGGGCTGACACGTGGGGGAACAAGCACTGCTCTGGGACGTGGCGCTGGGCAGGTCCGGCCCGGGCCTTGGTACATCCACATCGCATGGCCTTGGGAGGAGGACTGCCACTCCCAGAAGACCCGGGCAGAGCCTGCCATGAGCACAGGGCAGAAGGTGAGAGCTGAGAGGCAGATGGGTCTCCATTCTGCACCCTTCTCACGCAGACCCTGAGCCCAGCACTCAGATCAGGCACTGGGCAGCTGGGGTCAGTGAAACATTCAGGAGAGCTGGACTCCCACAAAAATGTAAATTAGGTTTTGCTCATTTAAAATACTGATAATGAGCACTGTAGAAACAAAAGTTCCAGCAGTTAATCTGCAAAAGCATCCTGGAAAAGACTTAGACAAAAGATCTTCATGAAATGAATCTTCTGAGGCGAGCAAACAGTTCTAACAAAGCTTTTCATTGACAAATAGTTCTATTGGCAGAGTTTTTAGAAAAAAATGCCAACACTTCTCTGTTCAGTGTGGCTCTTATTAGGGACATGCACGTGTCTGCCTTCAGATGCTGCCTGCTGAAAGCAGGAGGCCGGTTCAGGCAACCACACAGACAACAAGCCTGGCTGTGCAAACAGGTTCCTCCCTTCCCTGCTTCTGATGTGGGTGAGAGTCCTGATCCTCTGGAGTGACTTTGCTCTGATTTAAGCCTTTGACAGGGAGAAATTTTTTGAGCAGCATGATTATTTCTCAAGCTGTAATTCATTCATGTCCAGTTCACTGCAGGCAGCCCTTGGAACACAGGGGCAGGTTTCCAGGTGGATTGGAAAGCACAGGCTTCATAGCACGCTAGGAATTAATTTGTGTTTCTGGGAGCCAGGCTGCATGGATGACATTTGTGAGGCATTTCAGGGGGTGGTCAACAGGCAGGGGGTGCGGGGCTGCAGCTCTGGTCCCGTGGTGCTCTGGGCCCTCTGCCCCAGCCCTGGGAGCCCACACAAAGCACCCTGCAGCCAACAGGGAAAAACTGACGGCGTGTTTGATCACCCTCAGAATAAGTTACATCATTAAGCGGAGAGGTATTTGAAGTAAACGGTAACAACTCTACAAAAACGTTAGAATTCAAACATTTACAGCTACTTAACTATTAAGGCTTTTATTTCACTAATCTGAAATTAATCCGCCATGTAAACATAGACATTTGTTTAAATAAATTGACTACACTGCTAGTTAGAGATAGAGATTTCCATTGTTCGGAAAGGTACAGATTTCTGAGGTCGGAAAGGCCTCAGTTTTATTTTGATCTTTTTTAGGAGATAAGCCTCATAATCCATTTAAAGTTGACTACAGCGCATGTTGTCCCCAAGAGCTCCCCACCGCCATCCACTGCTGCTGCCACCAGGGACCCCAGGTTTCCAGGAGGAAGCCAGAAAGCAGCTATGAAGATGTTAACTGCAGCGATGACCAGAATTAATTCAACCGCAACACTGACAGCAGATGTAAGGAAAGCACTGAGTACGGTTTTCTATCCCAGCAAAATCGGTGCTTTCCTTACAGCTGTTTGTGCTTGTGGTCTGCTCCAGAGCTGCCAACCCACACTGCCGTTTGGGGCAGTGCTGTCTGTCTCCCCAGCATTACTATTCTGTGTATGCAAGCTCTACACATGATGTTTTTTGCTTATCTGTTTTTATTGCATCTCGGTAATAAAGCCTCTCTGAGCTGCGCTTTGTACCTCGGAACAAGCCCGCTGGCCAGATGGCTGCTTTTGCAAATGGGGAGAAATGTCAGAAGCACTTTGGCGTACCTGGGCAGTGAGGCGCGCCGCTCGGCTCCTCGCTGCCAGCGCTGGCCACGGTGTGCCAGGCTGAGCATGCCAGCACCAAGCGTGCCAGGCTGTGTGCCAGGCTGAGCGTGCTGGGCCCTCCTGGCACCAGGATGGGGATGAGCTGAGCCCTTGGGACCATCACCACACTGGAGGGGGGCCGTGTGGCACTGCCTGGTTGTACCTCTGGGACCTGCTCCCGACAGCCAGAGCTTACCAAAATGTTTTCTGTTTTCTTGCTGGATGGTGCACATGGCTCTTGATGTGCACACTGCACCAAAGAGTTCAAAGCCAGCTCCGAATGGGATTTATCAGAACCTCCGCTCCTAGGTGCCTTCCAAATCCTAACCTTGCCATGCTTCATCTTAGACTGACTACCAGTGCTATATTACCTGCCTGACAGGGCTTCTTCTTATCATACAGGGGATGATTCCTCACTGCTGCTTATGACTTTGTGCAAAATCCTTCCTGCTGTCAGGGATGAAGCTTTTTAAAGTCCCACTTCATGGCCTGGTTGCATGCATGAGAAATGCCAAGTCAATTAGGCAGGCTTGGTTGGCTAATGAGGCTCTGGTGGAGTACATCAGAGTGAGTCACAGATTACCTAACGCTGACTGAAAATTCTAATAACAAGCAACATTTGTTGCATTAGAAAGCTCTTCTGTTATATAGTTTATCAGTGTGACACCATCAAGACAAAAGCAAATCTCTGGAAACCAGAGGCCTGAAGTTGATGATGGTGGCCACGGCTAAAAGGAATCATATTAATTCACTTGAAAATAATTCCTATGTGTAGCATGGCCCTAGAGAAGGGAGCAAGGTGCTGCAGGAAGGCAGAGGGATCCACTGGAACAACCCATGCCTTTCCGTATGTGCAGGCAGGTACCACAAGCCAGGGGAGGGACGAGCAGGAGAATTTCTTTAGAAACCCCAGAACAGAAACTCTCTGTTAACCCAGAGGGCTCACATGGGGAGAACGAACCCCTGGAGAGCAGAAGCCCAGGAGCTGCTCGCTGTCTGGGTCACCCCCCATGGTGCCACGGTGCAGCGGGGCTGCCAGAGTGGTGACAGCCAGGACATGGGGCCAGGGGCCTCCCTGGGCACTGCCATGGGGCCTCCGGAAGGCTGCACCTCCCCAGGGCTGCAGTTAGTACCAGAGATGGTCAGAAATGCAAGTAGGTTTCTCCCTTCAATGCAACTGCTGCAAATAATTTGTGCTTTTCAGATACTGTTGTCTTTATCTAGCTTTTCTTGCAAGATTGTTTTGTTTTGACTTTGGATCAACCCCTGCATCCAGCAACAAACAACTCAGTCTCTCTGGCAGTTATTTCTGACCTTTTCCTGAGCAATAGCTGATAGCTTTCCAGGCTCTTTGTCTAATGGTAGAGGTTAAGCTAAGACTAAAATGTTCACCTGATTGCACTTGAACTTGTGGCTTAGCCAGGTAGAAAAAAAGTTGCCCTTTTGACACAGAGCTGCTTCCAAAAACATTGAACAAGTGTTTGGGTTATAACTTCATATGCTATTAAGTTGTATTGCACAGGAATTTTTCTATGCTATTCCACACAGACTGAAAACTGCCACTGCAGTTTATGAAATGTTAACACCAAGCACAGATTCAGATAGGTGCATAATTAGAAATGATAGCCTGGGGAAAAAATCTTATTTATAAAATCCATCTTGTTAAACAAGAATGCAGCTAATGACTCACTTTTACTCTTCAAATGTATTAGAAGTCTACATTTTTATAAATTCTGGAAGTAATTGATAGGTTTTAGTATAACCCTGATAATACACAGAGGCACATTACACAAGCAAATGTTTTGGATGTGGTGAATCCACTGTTAATTATAGAAAGGCCTTCTTACAAATCTAGGATACCATCTGTCCTGAAACTCTCCTTTAGCTAGCGTTCTGCCTTCAGCCTGTGCAGCTGTACTTTGCTGCTGCACTCAGAATAAATAGGAGTGTGCTACAGTACAACTTAATGAATAAATGACGAACTACTGGAACGGCCCGACCAGATTACTCCATCTCTTCATCACGAGCCAGAAATTCTACTTCTGTTTCTTCATCGCTTGCATTTACATGTGTATGCTCCCACAGAGCGTGCTTTTTGTTGTCATTGTTATTGCACATTTTAATGGTTGGTTAGATTTGTCAGAGTTTTGCAAATTCAATGAAATGTCAGACAGAGGAAGCACGTGAAACGCAGCAGAATTACCATGATCTCCACGTTTGACTTGTGCTGTTGAGAGACGGAGGGAAGGAGGGTGGTGCTCCTGAAGCTGCATGCTAGTGCTACCAGACTGAATGCCAATTATTCTTTTTACTTTGGACACAGCAATGATTTTGGCTTTATCCCTGCCTTTGTCCTGCAGGTAAGATACAGGCTCTGCACAGAAGAATGTTAAACCAAAGACTCACAAAACTTCCAGCCCAAAAAATCCCATGAACTTTTGCTTTAGGTAAACAGCAACGGTGAGGATCTGTTCCCTGGGTGGGACACTACGGCAACACCAGAGCGGGGTGGCACAGGGAGCCTGTTTTCTCACCCAGCTGCTCACTGTCATAACTCAGTGCTCATGGTTGATGATCTGAAATTCTCTGATCGGTGCCAGGGCACTACAGCGTTCATGTTTAAGAAAAATGCCCTACTCGTGTCCATACACGAATCTTAGGGAGCAGGCCTCAGTTTCAGCCCCTTCCTCTTACACTCCTCTCCATGTACCAACATCTAGCCACACACATCTGTATTGGTTCTGAGAGCCGGGCCATCGTTTCCTCTGCTCCCTGACCCTGAGAGGAGGCCCCACTGCCGTCACACCTGGCTGGGGACGTGGGCACTGCCACCAGCCACTGCGGGCTCACGCACTGCCCGAGGCTCCCGCTGCCTTCCTCATGGCATCAGCTCAGTCCATTTTTATACCCTATTGAAACACACAAAAATACACTGTCCAATTTGACAAAACTTCTAAGCAATTATAAAGTACTTTTTGCAATTTCCTATGTAATATCCTTTCAAACTTGTCCTGTTTTCTTTCTCTTTGAATGCATATTCAGAGCAGGCAGATTTGTAGGCACACAATGAGAAGCTGATTTTGAAAAGAGGTAAATAAATTGCACTGGCTGGAAAAGGGCTTCTTGCTGCCCTTTCATTGTGATGCGCACACAAGTTGCTACAAATTCTTTACTTTGCATTTCTATCACAAAGATAAATGAAATTGTCAATCCTGTTCACATTTCCTTTTGACAGCTATATAAAAGTAATAGCCAGGGTGCCAAAAAAAGCTTTCATTAATTCTTCTATTTATTAAGGTGAAAGGAAGACTATTTTGTAAACAAGAGGGATAAATAGATTGCTAGCGAAAAGCTTGCTTTTTCCAGAGAATATACCACCTGCATGATTCCCAACCTTAGGATGACTCTGAGCAGCTCTTAAAATTGATAAAAAAAACCTTTCTAGGTTTCATATTTCTGTAACTTTTCTGGGTATTACACTGCTCCAACACTAAACAGGATAAAAGAAGTGCTGTACTGCAGTGTTGAAATTTAATCCAGCCACGAGCTACCTCCAGCTCCAGGAACTGAAACAGGCGAAGATGCTTGGCACTGCTGCCAAGGGTGAGCATCCCTGGTGGCTGGGGGAGGATGGGCATGGGCTGGAGGGAGGGAGGAAGGTGGAAAGCTCTCCTGAGATGGCAGAGGGAAGGGGAAAGCTCGGCGTCAGGGAGGACGCTCGAGGACAAGCAGCAGGCCAGCTCAGGCAACCACCACACTGCCCTGCGATTTGTACATTGCTCCCAGTTCACTGCACTGCAGGCAGCTCTGCCTGGGAAGCGCTCAAGCAAAGAGCTCGTAAATGTTTATGGGTGGAAGAAACCCCTGGGAAAGGGAAAGGGCAGTATGTCCCTGACCTCCATGAGATGGAATCAAGTCTAAATTACCACGCTGAGGTTGCCGTGTTTGTCCTCCTTACGAGACTCAAAAAGTTTCAGGACAACGAGCTCCCTCTCTGTACAGTTTCAGTGTGGAGCTTAAAACCCTTGACCTTTATCACTTATATTTGGTTGCACACCTGTGGCTCAGGAGACAATTAAAAATGAGATGCATGTTCTTTGTTTGGCAGAAAAATGCAGTACTAAATTCATGTTTCTGGCTACAACAGTCCAACTGTGTTTAGATTTTCTTTTCTTCTGCCATTCACATCTAAACCTGCCTCCTCTCTTCCACCGCACGTTATACAGATCCGCATCCACGTGTTTATGTGCCTGTCTCTCTCTTCAGGGTAATTTCTTATAATACCTCTTATTGGCACTGAATAAATAAAACATTTTCCAAAGGTCTCATGTAGATATAAAATCATTTTTTTATAAAATTATTTTGTTGGTTTAGGTCTCCTCAGCCCCCTCCAACTGTAACCACGAAGCACTCATTCCCCGTCAGTGGCCACAGAGTGTGTCCTGACCCCTCTCCATGTGCTGTTACCCACAGCTGACGCCCCGAGCCATCTTCCCACTCCACTTTGAAGGAATTGCTCTCTATCAGTGAAGAAACAAGCAGCTTGCCTACTGCAACCTTCAGAAGCCTCCCCTTCCATCTCTCTCCCTCCCTCAGTGGCAATATGAACAGCAGAGATGGGAGAACAACAATGCAGTGCTTCCCAAAGCAATTAATTTTACAAAAGTTCAGTTTTAACATCTTTGGATGTGAGTAAAATGGGAAGAAATATTAAAGCTTAGATATATGAGAAACAGCAGTAAACCACTAGCAAAAAAAGTGTTTCCTTATCACCAAAAAGCAATGGATTTAGCCACTGGGAGATGTTTTAAAACCTGGTTTGTTGTTTTTTTTTTTTTTTTTTTTTTTTTTTTCTTCAATCTACATAAGCACTATTTCTGGTTCCATGTGAAATTCTGATCCAGTTCCAGACAAAGGCTTCAGGAAAACTTGAGATTGTGTTTGAAAACATGAGCTATCTGAAAGTGCAGCTTTCCCTATTGAATCCACAACTGAAATATCAAGTTTTACACAACACAGAAAGATGAAAACTCAAAGCCAATCCACATCTTGTGCAAAGGCAGCCGTTTTTAAAGAGCAACCCTTGTTACTAGTACATATTTCCACAAATCTCGTGCCAGCGGTGGCCATGGTGACCTGAGCTGCTGGCAGCCTGCACTCCTGACCCGTAGCAGTGTCATGGGTGCTTTGGGGCAAGGAACCCAGTTTAAGCTGCCCTGGCGAAGGGGAGCAGGGGAGCACCATGCAGCAGCACGCTCCTCCCGGTGCTCCTGGTGTCTGGCAGCTGGCCCTGTGATCATCTGCAAGAACGGAGGCCCTGAGGTTTGCTCTGCTAGGTTGCTTTTTCTCCCCCTCCCTTTTTTTTTTTTTTTTTTTCATTTTCAATTTTAGATTTTTTTTTCCCTGTCACACTTAAGAATTACATAAACATTATGGGCTAGGTTCTTTTTTCCCCAAGCTTCCACTAGTACTGAACCAGCCAAGGTGTCTGTTCAAACGCATGGGATGCTCACTCGCTACTCAGCTGAACTTTCATTGCTATGCAAAGCTATGCAATATTTTCAGTAGTGCCTATTAATGTCAGCTTTTGGAGTATGATAAGGTATCTTCACAGTTTCATATTGCATCAAGTGGAAATCCAGCATGCAAAGTACTAGCTCAGGAATACTTCACACAAAATTATTGAAATTTTTAAGCTGTTTCTATTGTTACATGGGGAATGGAAACGATTATATGGTATTCAACTATTTTTTAGGATTTTTTTTTTTTAAAAAAAGATCACTTAAACAAAGAATCTTCTGTTTATGGAATATCACACCTTTGTCCTTTGATACGTTCCCCTACATCACCCAATAGAAAAAATGATGTCAGAATGGTCAGCAAAACCCAGGTCTCCTTGATGCTAGGGGCTGCATACAGACCATGCAACTACCTGCACATGTGGGATGCCTCATTTTGCAAGAACGTCACTCTCCTGCCTGCGGAATGGCTCTGTAGCTGACGTTCAACCATTATGTTCATTAGTGGGGAAAAATCCTTCAAGAGGATCGTTCTTTTTGCAAAACAGAATGCAATTGTGTGGCTAAAAAGCACAAATACCTTTAATTATCGTAACCATGCTTGCAAACTGAAAGCATAATAAGCCATTTGCATCTGTGTAAATCAGGTGCTCGACCTGAATTCAGTATTCATTCGTGTACATCTAAGTAAAAAATAAAAGAGTAAAATACACACAAAAGAGCAATGTTTAGAGTTTTGGATGGGCTAGAATGATAAAAAAGAGTGTCATATCGGTAAATTGGTGATACCATACAGAAATAAAATTGAGAGAGATGCTAGATGATGGCATGAAAAGCAAGGAAATTTGCCTCTACATTTAGTGATTTTTCTCCACAAAAGCAATGTGAATATTGTCACTTATCCTTCACTTTAATAAATCTGCAGGATGAGGCTTACAAATATCTTAGAAGTAATTGGAGTACAAAACCTGGCATCCTTTCCTGGACGCGAGAACATCTCAGAAAAGCTTCTACTTGAGGCATCAGCATGATGATTAAGCTTTCTCCTTCACAACGGCTTCAGATTCTGATAGGAGCTACACTTAATGATTTTAGGTCCAAAATTCAATTCTATGTAAAAACAGTTTAAATATCTACAAGGAATGTCTGGAAGTCCTTCCTCAGACACTGAGTAAGCAAAGTGTTCAGGTCTGGGTTCTCTGTGTGTTTGGTTAAAATATACAACTGCATCAATGGCAAACGAGTACTTGAAAGAGCTACAAGGAATTACAAAAGACTCCTGCTCTCTTTACATCAGCTGCATGATGCTTCATGCTCCTGACTCTTGCTGAAGCTGCTGCCATAAGCAAACAAGCAAACAAACAAATCCTATAGCAGACAGTGTTGGAGACATCATTAGCTGTGGCTGGGGAATAAATCACGACGTCCTGACACTAGAAAGCAACACACACGTTGAGTCATTGTTAAACCTGTTCACTTCAGCCATTTTGCAAGGCAAGAAGCAAGGAATGCATAAGCACAAAGAACTGATCTCAGGACACTTCTCAGGACTGTCATGAAATTGCTGCTAGGATTAGTAACGGTGCAATGGAATCCTTGCAGCTTAGCAGTGCAGAACAAGAGAGTTTATAGGAGAAAATGAAGTTTTCAATTCAAAATGCACCTACAAATATTGGGTCAGTTCCTGCTCTCCTGATTTATGCAGGCACTCAGGCCTCAGCTAATCTGCAGAGTGGCCCTGCCTATAGCCAGGACAACTGCTCCCGTCCCAGTCATGGTTATTTCAGCTTTATCTGTTCCACTCTGGGGCTTGTGCTGGGAAGTCACGGCAAGGGCTTATGGTTCCAATGCAGAAAAAGCCCAAGCACAGGCAGTAGAGAGCTTCACCCAGTGGAAATTAAAAATCTGGCCCCGTGTGTCTCAGCAGTCGGCAACCTTGTCATGTTAGTTCAGTTTGTGTTTTGTAATGGGTGTACGTCTGACATTGAAGCACATTTGGTTAATGGCCCTGTGTGAAAGAACACAGGAATATAAGTAATTCTTACAAGGAAAACTACTCAGCACAGTGCTACTTCTACCAGATGCAAAGGGACATTACTGATTAAGGGTCATTGCTTCCATTCCCACTGGGACTATTTCTGCACTCTCCCTGGAGGAGGCAGGTTGGTCTGATGACAGAAATCAGGGGAGAACGTTCAGTACTGAGAGGAGACCTGGAGGAGCTGATTTCTGATCTCTGGAGTTCTTATGCCTGAAGAACAAGGAGATTTTGTTCTCCCTATATCTCTTTTTATCTTTTTCTAATATCTGCCTAAAACAAAATCTAGTTTTATCTGGTGTTAGGCCAATTAATACTACTGACTGTGGAAGCTATTAGCAGCTGCAGATATGGTCAGAAAATAAAGCTGGTCATTTCTGTACTCTTGTCTTAATTGCAGTTTTAAATCTAACACTGTTTTGCTCATTAAAATAATGCTGGAAAGAAAAGCTGTTGGTTTTTGGGCGTTGAAAAATCTTTTATTTCCTATGTTCTTTCTGAAAAGCTATAGTAATTATTTTTATAGTGACAAGAGGATTATTTGACTTAATTTAATATAGAAGATTAAGTTCTCAGGAGAAAAAAATCACTGTAACATATGCAAAAGGAAAAAACATGTTAACTTTTTCCTGTATCATCAGAAGAACTTCCCCATCCTTCTGTGAGACGATCCTGCTGCGGGGTGCGCAGTGAGCTGAAAGCAGCCAGTGCCTGAGGAACACCTGGAGATCAGCTCTGCTGGAGAGCTGAGCAGGCCACCTCCTCAAGGATTACTTTTTCCCCATCTTGCAGCAAGGTCGTGACAGGAGGAAAGGTGAAGAGGGAAGGAAGAGAGCAATTCTGTAAATCCAAGAGGGAACATGGTGCACCACATCACTCCTTTCCTCCTCCACCAAGCACATCTCCACTCCTTCTCCACACCAGCAATAGAACCAGCCCCCTTCTCACTTCCATCAGCAGAACCCACTTAACGATCTGTCTGACACAACCAAGTGCCAAACTGCTGCATCTGAGACCCCACACAACTCACGGCTTGAGAAATTCCTTTATTTTTTCAAATAGTTCTACACTGGACACTTTCCAGATTTTCTCCTTTCTAATTCAATTTTTAGAATTTCTTTTAAATTAAGTTTAGCTGTGAACTAATGGAACTAAATTAGCTATGAAGTATATCATGGTGGTCCTGGTCTTGCAGTCTGTGGTGCACTGATAAATGATCAGCATCATAAAATAGCTGTTAATAGATTTTAAAGCCAGAGGGGAAAATAACGATCATCTCATTCTGACCTACAGCCCAGTGCTGGTGACTGGACCCCCCCGAGCCCCTCTGCAGGAGCAGGGCTGCTCGCAGAGCGGGGCACTTCCAGCCTCACCCCCTGTGAGCAGTGAGACTGATCCCCAGAGCTACAAATCATCATGGTCACGCTCTGTCTCTGCTGGTCTCCCTGTGTTTCAGCTGCTTCCTGCTGGATGCCAACAAGGAGCACCATGAGAGCAGACATTTACCTGCAGCTCCACAAGTGGGGGAGCAGCACCCACATGGCCAGGCATCACCACTCACAGACAAACCATGAGCAGAGATAAGGGCGAAGGGACTGAACCGAGCCCCTACCAATTCTGTGCTCCATCTACTTTCAGTATTGTGAGAGCTATAGCTCTCACTGGTCAGGGTTTATGCTCTGTTCAGTTACTTCACAATATGAAACAAATCAACAAAGCAGTTGTTCAGGCAGGTCACTATTTCCCTGCCCACACTTCCACATTTGGGAGAACCTCCACAGAGCACAGCTCGCGGCTGGCAGCACACCCCATTAACACTGCTACACTGCCCTCCTCCTGCTTAAAAAGTTATGATGCCCTACAGGGTTTTGAAGTTAATTTTATTACTAGAAAAAGTCCCAAATGGAGTGTGAGGCCAGAGCACTTGCCAGTTTTCATTTGCTCAACACCTTTCTTTAACTTCACATGTGTGCAGGCCCTTCTCACCCCGACAGGCCAACATTGCCAGCCCAGGCTATTTACCACTCCTATCAAGTAAATACATAGATAAGCAAAGGAGTATGGCCGCGTGGGCAGAGAAGTATCTGGGGGTGCTCTGAGCTCTGATTCACAACCTGACAACCGGGGCTCCGCTGCCTGCAGGGCAGGACTCAGCCCTACGCCCTGCCCAGAGCATGGGGACTGCTGAAGCAGATGCAATTGCACAAGAGCCCTTGGGAGTGCTTGCAGTATTTTCTTAGTGGTGTGGGGTTCTGTGCATGGGCTAGCAAACACTAGTGTACAAAGCAAAGGCATTATACGCTTTTGCCGGCCTACTCTCATCAAGAAGTGGGGTGACCTGAATTGATTCCTGAGCACAGCTTTCCTGGTTAGTGGAGTACAGTGCCCATTACAGCACTGTCAGGCCTCGATGTGATGAGGGCATAAACCACATTTCGATCCTGAAGAGCAAAATAAATTACTTGGCTTGGGCAGCTGGAAAAGGACACTTCTTTCACTGCTATCTAGCAACCAGGAGCAGGGTTTAGTCCAGTGAGATCAAAAGCAGTCCAGTAGGACTTACGGTCTGCTGCAATACAGATGGCTTGCATCACCTCCTGAGCCACTTACTTTCAGAAGCTGAAAAATGGCAGCACTGGAATTTTAGGTGAGCATTTCACTGCAGGTGACCAACATGCTGAGCAGCGTTAACTCGGGCTTTCACCTTTAAACCACACTCTCGGTGTTTAACTCCCCAGTCTCCTGCCCCATTCTCCCCCAGACCTTAGAACCAAGCTGCAGCATCCAGTGCAGGATCACTAACTTTGGGAGCTTCTTTCTAAATCTTACAGTACGCCCTCCCTGCCCGCAGAAGCAGATGCTGATGATCACTTTCACAAATATTTACTGCTTTCTAATTCTTGAAAAGAATATATTATTAAATTCTCCATATGCCTAAGCACAGCTTGACTTAGCAGGTGAAAGACGACGACTCTATTTTGGATTCATGCTGTGGAGAGAACACTTATTGTACTGAATTCATACCTCATTTAAAATTGCCTTTACAGACAATAAATCCAAATGTTCCTTTGATAATTATTCTGTACTAAAATTAATGCCAAATAATGTGCAAGCAAGCAGGCAGGCCTTTATGGGTATGATTACAGCATTTACTCCTCTTTGGAAACTGCTGGAACTGTCTACATAAATAATACCATGCCATTATCCTTAAAGCAGCACATTTGTTTTACAATGAACCCATGAAGGGAGAACTTCCACACATACACTATTGAAGTTTTCTGTGTAACTCAATCATCTATCACATCCTTAAGGAAAGATCTCCAAGAAGAGAACTCTTCCTCCCTCCCTGCTACTGCATCCCATAAAACCATAATGGTTTTGAGGCATATTGGAAACACTCTCATCTTTCCAAGAGATGATTTCTCTTTGTTCATTCTACCTGGTTGCCTCTGTAGAGAAAAACTTTTACTATGCTTTATCTGAAATCCACAGACGTGAACTCTGAAGCCAGAGTTTCAGACTGCTTCTCCCAGCCCGACATTCCTCAGTGCCTCGGAGCCGCCACGTGCTGCGTGCCGCCTTCTTGCTGGGGCACAGAGCTGCCTACCTGGGGCACTGCCCAGCCTGCTTTGGCTCCTGAGCTTCGTGTGATCAGACAGCAGAAACAAAAACGGTGCCCAGTGAATCTGTTTCGCAAACTCTAACCTTCTCCTAGCTGCTCTTATCAATGAACTCTAAGTCAGCTGCTGTATTTCCTACTGAAGTCAAAACAGATGAGCACTAGGAATTGTGAAATAATTACAAGAAGAGGGGGCCTACACAGCCCTGAGTCCAAAAGCACAGAATTCCTGAGCTGCTCCTGACAAAAGTTGGCATCAGAAAGCCAAAAATATACGGATGAGGAAAGCAGGTAGTTTTGCTGGAGACTGCTACTAAGTAGTAATTACGCTTTAATCAGAGATGTTAAAAGGCAAAGCAGGAGTAATTCAGATCAGCAGCCCTTTCCTGTCAGTTCCATCAGACCCTTCCTCAGTCACCGTGCTGAGTGCTGCTGGGTGCTCACTGATGGAGCAAAGCCAAGGAGCCATGTGCCATCAGGCCACAGCTCTCCCATGCCCACCTACATGCATGCTTCTCACAAACTCAAATGGGCTCTGATAAATTAGTAAACCAGGACTCCAGGATTCAGACTGCATTATCAGTGGATTTATATTCTTGAGCCCTTTCTTTCCTACTTGGATGAGCTGAAACATGTAGGTTGCATTACTTACCTTGAGTCTATTTTCCCTGCTAGATCTTTGCTGGGAGATGGGCTCCCAGCAGGTGATGTGTCACTGCCCTCCTCTGATACATTTCAGTGCACAGCTCTCCGAAATGCCAAGTCCATCTCTACTTTGTAATGGAAAAAGATTCAGAACCTAGGAAAGCTCATCATGCACAGGACCTTTCTTTCCAGCCTAGCCCAGTCTCTGGCTCTATGCCCTGCTCTGCTCTGCTCAATAACCCCATGTTGTAACTGGGAGCGGATGGGTCCGCCAGGGCAGGGGTACCACTACCACTGCTAATGCTGGGCAGCCTGGAGAAGCCTCTTCCCCCTTGCAGGGCCCAACCCCAGAGATAACAAAGTAGTGCTTGGGTAGGAGCTGAGAACAGCTTTTTACTTCCCTTTTTTTCCTTTTCATTACAAGAACTTTGCTGATTGCTCCTCTTCCCTATTTTTCCTCCACAGCATACATTTGGGTTTCTAGATTTCTGAACTCCTATGAATGGAAATCTTCCTTTTTCTTATGGGGTAGTAAAGTACGAGAATCAGTTGTAAAGGTTGATGGAAATGGTAATATTTCTGTGCCAATGGGAATATGGGTTCTGCCCTGGCAGTGAGGAGGAGCATTGCCTGGGGGAGCCAGCACGGTGCGAGGCAGCAGGAGCAGCCACATCTCCCTGATGTCCCCTGCACTGCAGCAGGTGCCGCTGGGCCACAGCACTGCAGAGCCCTTGCTGCCTCCAGCACCTCCATGTTCAGTCTGGTGCTGCAGGGGAACCCAACCAAACCTTGCCTTTGGGGAACAGTGGAGCACGAGCACAGCAGGGTGCTGCATGGAAGCAGGAATGGCAGGTGCTCCCCTCTGTACTGCCGCCAAGTGCCCCAGAGCACAGTAAGGCATGGTCACAGCAAGGAAAGCAGGGCCTCAGGAGGGTTTGGGCAGCTCTTACACAGAGAGAAACAAACTGAGGGACCATCTTGGTTCAGAATGAGAAATACAGACCCTGCCACAGGTTGGAGAAAGGAAACAAACTGCCAGGATGGGAAGGTGGAACACAGTGCATTGGGGCTGTGGCTGGGAATAGAGGACTCAAAACCCAGGAGGAAATAGTTGCATCTATATCGTGAAGCCTGAAGGAAATGGATAACGACTGCACAGACTCAAACCAATAAGGAAAAAAGATTTAATTTAGTTACTTTCCACAGATCTTGGCCTCTGAGCACCAGCCAAATGCAGAGACAAAAAAGACAAAGGGCTGCTCCACGAGGAGCATTTTCAGCAGCAGGCATCTAAAGGAAATGCAGCTGAACAATAAAGGAAAATCTGAGCAGGAGATATATTTCTCCTCCATGTTTACTTACTCTCAAGTATTTGCTGTTTTTTTTTTTTTCAATTAGTTTTCTCAGCTGAAAGAACTCTGAAAATGTGAAGCCTTACAAAGACACATGATTAAATTGATTTGGACAGGTGAGGTTCAGAGCTTGCTAAAAGGTCATGCAATTTAAACTGACAGGTCTCACAGAAGACAGCCTGACTAGTCCAATATATTTCCCCTGCCAGAAAAGCCACAGACTTGCAGGCAACACATTATCATGGATGCTGCTACCAAAAGTTATTTAACTGAGAGAGTAAATAGAAGTTCTGGCTTCAGAGAGCTGATGGCACCAGAGCTAGCTGCTGAGCCTGCCACTGCCTACGCAATGGGACATCACCCTGTATTTTCAGCCCTGCTGTTCTTAAGCCCCTTGCTAACAAATGCCTGCAATGCTGTTCATCCAACACACCCATTTTGGTGCAGTGCAGCCACTTGAAGTGGGGAATATGAAAGACAGCCCCTTGGGCCCAGGTCTGCTTCTCTGCTGACAGTCAGATCCTGGCAATGAGAACAGAATCTGCTCAGACTGCTCATTCCCTTCTGCATGGGTGCTGATGAGTTTCAGTGAGATTCTCTATCTCACTGTGGCTGAACTTCAGTAACTGTATGAAGATACGTGTCCTCAGGACACCTGAACATATGTGAAAGAACTGTAGACTGTTTTGCTAGTTCTGCTTTAACAAAGATGCGTGGTAGTTCCGTCAGCTGTAAAATATGGTGCTTAATGAGGATACAGGCAAGAGAACCAAAGCCAAGGTTTGTTGGAAGAACCCTAGTCCTGTGACACACCATGCTTCATAAAAGATGGTGAGACCTTCGTCTTCTCTCAGGACAGGGACAGCTATAACCTTGGCAAAAGGACCAAGCAGAGAGGCATGCAGCGTTGCCAGCCAGGACTCCTCACTGAACACCAGCCCAGCACCTCCCGACAGCCCCAACCAGGTGAGCTTCAGCACTCCCCGAGACACCCACAGACGTGTGCCAACCAGTGGGCAATGCCACTGGAGCAGCACAGCAATGCCACTGGAGCAGCATCAGGAGCTGGCGAGGAGGACAGCTGGGTAACAGCTTCTCAAGTTTTGTGTTCTGTGGACAAAATCATCACGTGGAACAAATACGCCTGCTTTCCCTGACCAGAATGCAATTTTCATTAGGTGTTTTTATTTATAGACAAATAATGCATCTAGTCACCCCGGACTCTGAGTGGCAGACAAAATGTTCTTTCAGAGATGAGTCAGACTGCACTCCTTGCAGCGCTAAAATTACAAAGGGATTTTCACTACACAACACAAAAGGTCACTATACACATATCTGCAGGTGTGAACGTGAGATGAGGAAATGCTTAAGCTTTTATCTTGTTTCAGAGTGCTTTGGGTTAAGCCTTACAGCTTTCCTGAAAGCTTTAGTGGCTTATATCTGCTGAATGATTGTGTTAAATCATGTCCGCACGGCTGTCTTGCACGGCTCTGTTCGTGGCCGGCTCGCCCCCACTGCCCACTTTTTATAAGAAGAGCACAAGGAGGTAATAGGATTGAAAGGAACGTCCCTATCACCTCCACCTCTGCTCAGGCAGACGGGAGCAGCCGGCCATGCAGGCTCAGCAGGCTGCTAAGGCACTCAGGCCACTGCTGGGGAGAGAGACCTGGCAGGCTGCTCGGGGAAGCAGCGGGAGCACAGGGGAAAGAAGAGAAAACAGCTTAAAAAAGGCATTAAGCACTGCCAGAGAGATAAACACAGACACAAGCCCAGTGACAGCTGAACGATGTAAGGGTGCACACAAGCCACTGGAAACTGAAGTCGATATGACTGGAGGGCCTTAGCCCAATGGGGAGGGACTGGGGAACATGTGTCTCACTGCGGAGCTTCCTTGTGTTGGTGCCAGTTTGCTGCTGAGATGCAGGGTGCTTTGGGCTAGTACAGTTGTTCACTGTTCATGTTATCAGTGGTAAGAAGCCATACTTTTCTATGGGAGAGGCAGCAGAGCCCACCCGTCCACCTCGTGCAAGCTCACGCAGTCTGTGCCAAGTGGAAGGGACAGATTTGCCAGCCACACCTTCATGCCACAAAGCCTATATCTCATCCTGCCCCTGCACGTTCAGCTCTGCTGCATTCTTGGTTTGCTTCTGCCTCGCTCTGTCAGGTTGCGGCTGCTGCCAGACTGTGTGAAGCACAAGTTTAAAACAAAGGAAGAGCTTTCCTAAACTTTTGGAAAGAAGTGAAGCAGAAGCAGTCTTTCCTTCCCGATTACAGCAGCACTGGCATTCCCCACCGACCATGCTCACCCTCAGAGACCTTGTGTATCTATTGTTAGCAGCACCAGCTCTGCCGCTGCATCTTTACATTGCAGTTCTGGGCTATACTGGTGGGACTGCCTCAGTTTCTGCCTCTTTTGCATTCCTTTAGCAAACACACATGGGAGCAAAATCCCCAAGCACTCTTTATACGCATAAAACTGATCCACCAACAAATAACAATTGTGCCAAGAAAGCTGCTATTAAGCTCTTTCTGCCACTGTCTCTGTGCCAATGGACAACACTGACTTTTTTTTTGATGGTGTTATTTTTCATTAATGAAGTTATCTGTCATAGCTTTCAGTAGCTCACTAAAAACTGCCAAAACCGCGCTGATATTTGTCTTATGGCAATAATACAAGTGATTACTCTTTCTAAACCCAAGTAACAAGTCCAGAGAAATCCACTATGTGTCTGAACTGAGTTTTAGTTCAGTTTTAGCTTTCGCCCTATCACCAATATAATGACAAGGCAATGCAGGTGACTTTCAAACATCAAATTGCGTTTCAGACTTTCCAGAAACTAACTGGAAGTTAAGGCCAGGAAATAAATCTTCATTATGTATTCCAGTGCAAAACCTAAACGTTGTGCTTGTCTCAGTTTTCAGAACAGTATATCCTCAGGTGTCAGTAGCTTCTAACAAAACACTAAACTTAAGAAAAAAATGCAGAGGTTCTTACTCAGCAGTTTTTACAGACAGACAGACAGACAGTTCTCTGTTCTGACCCATCAGTGTCAGAGCAGTTCCTTTGACTTGTGTTAAACTGCTCCTATTTCTGCTGACACATAGAAAGGAGAATGAAGCTGCCTTTCAGTCAGCTGTGCGATGGATGGATGATGTTTGCTGCCGGCTGGTCCCGGAGTAGCTTCCTTGCCAAAAACAGGGAGCACCAAGAAGCTCCTGCCAATGCAGTGCCCACACAGACCTTGCCCAGCACAGAGAAAGCTGGATCCTTCCTGCACTAGGCTTAACCTCTGCTGTTTGGCTGCAGTAGCACAAAGAAAATAAAAGGTCCGAAGACAAGGTGAGATCCAGTTCCTCCCTATAATGAGCCCAAGGGCTGGGGTTTAATCTTGAAGTGCATTCCCAGGGCTGAATTATGCTGTCACCTTTGAGGTGAGAAAGTACCATGCCCTAACAGGATTATTAATCTACTGGAAAAATAAGACAGTGAAAGGAACCAATATCCAGGAGCTGAAGCCAGACAAAGTCAAATCAAAAGCCAGACATGTCCTTGTAAACACCGAGGGAGATGAAATGAATGAGCATGCTCTCAAGGGATGGAGGAGCATCATGTTCCTATTTCTTATAATCAATGTGGTACCACTGCTTTGCTTTGCAATCTCTTTTTCAGGAGTGGGTGTGTTTCTGGAAGACATGCATTGCAGGAAGCCACTGCTCTCTGCGGAGGAGAGGTGTGAGTTTGCTCCACGCTGGAGGTGGGAGGACAAAGCTGCTCACTTGCTGCCCGCTGTGGCTGTTCTCCCCTGCCCAACAAACCCTGCTCACCAGAACATCATTCAAAACCCACAGAAGAGAGCTCTGGGAAACACAAGCTTCCCAACACAGTGTGAGCCAGCAGCTCCAGGCAGCTTCTCAGCAGCAGCTGAGCTACCCACCCACATGGGGACAGGTTCTGTGCTCCTGGGGACAGAGCCCCAGGCAGCGGGAGCACCAGCAGCCCCTGGCACAGTCACGGGGCATTCAACACAGGCCCCTTCCTCTCCCTGTCTGCAGAAGGAGCAATGAAATCTGCAGTGTAATGTAGTCAGCAAAGTCTGAATGATAAATGGTGATGGCGCTTCCACTCGTTGCTAATATTAAAAAGCTGGGGAAGACTCCCTCTCCTGAGGTGAACCAGCACAAATCAGGAATATTTTAAATCAAAAGAGACTCAGGGCCAACTTGCAGTGAACTCTAAATTGCATCGATTTGACCATGCTGGATTTACAGATTCCGTTTAGCCCGGCACCGCCTGCACGCTGGGGTGGGAGATTTAGTGCCACGCCACGGGTTGCTTACAGCCGATTTCCTTTCTGGCAGGATCTGACAACCCTTGCATTTTCATGTTTTGTGCATAGAGATATTTCAGACCTTAAACAGAAGGGAGCTCACAGCTGGCCTTGCAGAAACAGCATCTTCACAATACTGAGAAAATTACAAATTCAGAACTGATCTTTTTTAAATGATCGGAGTCAATGTTCATCTTTGTATGGAAGTGGGTATGTGGATGTAGTAAAATTGAATACACTTTACTGAACACAACTTGTCATATGCTGCATGGAGGGACAACATGCTACAAGCACAAAGAAACAGAAAAGAGGACAGCTTGAAAACAACTGAATTTTAAACTTTCCCACTTAGTCACGAGCATATATCAACAGCTTTTCCTCTCAAGGACACACCAGGAACTTTTGAAGGTTTTTCCCTCAAGGAGCAGAGTAGGAGATGAATGTCCTCATCAGCCCTGGATGTATGAGTTGCAGGCCATACACAGAAGCACAGGACCACGCGCATCAAGGTTAGCGTGTGTGCCCACCTGGGGGTCTGCAAAGGAAGGTGGCAGCCCCCCTGCACTCAGGGCTCACTGCCCACCCTGACAGGCAGCTTTCAGGCACGGCCCAGAGGGCTGCAGGGAGGCCAGGAGGTGCAGTGATCCTGGGACTAAGCTGAGTCCTGTACACGGAGGGGCTGCTGTTTGGTGCTGGCTCCACAGCCGTGCCTACACCGCTGTGGTGCTTGGCTTCAACAGGGCGAAGAGCAAATGCCTCAACACAACACTGAGAACTGCACAGTGCAGGGAGCTGGCTGCAGCAGTCACCTGAAGAGCTTAGTGCAATGTGGAATGAGAAGTCCAGTTCTCCTCAGGACCAAAGAGCGTTTCTGGAGGACGTGGGAAGCTTGGCTGGGAGAGGCTGCCTGGAGCCTGTCCCCTGGGTGCAGGTGTGCTTCTCTCCACACGTAGCTGGAGCTGCTCTCAGAGCAAAGGCACACAGATGCCACCAAAGCACAAAGCATCCCCAAAAGTCATTTGAGCAAGCTGCTCAAATTAACACAATGCAGTCATGGAAAACACACCTGAAGCCTTTACCATGATTTGCTGCTTTCAGCTTTGGATCATCCATCAGCAAATATTCACCATAAAAACTCGGGAATCATTCACTCACATGGAAAGAGGGTCTGTAAAACCGCCACAGCTTGGACCAGTCTCCAAAGACTGATGCTGCCCAAGAGGAGTGGGCCTTAGGAGAGGAGGTGGCGCAAGCTCCAGGTGCAAGTCACTCCTGACAGGGTCCTGTGCCCCTGAGCAGCCTTCGAGCCGCAGACCCCCTGGCCCCATATGCCTGGGGAAGTGGCTGTTTCCCCAGCTCTCTCCAGACACCAGGCTGAATTTAAAATGTACTTGGGTGGCCTGGTCAAACTGTTTTGTCTGAAGAAACACCATTTCCTCAGAGTTCAGCCATTAATCCAGTTAAGTGTAATTAATGCATTTGCACAAGTCTGAACTAATTTCTCTGTTTACAGAACAGATTGGATAAATATCCCTGTGAGAGGCAGAAAATTCATTACAGCAACAGCTTAGGTCCCTGTATTTCTAAGCTGTCTTGATATGAGGAAATTACTTCAGTACCCTAACATAAATCTATCCTTTCAGTAAGCTCTTAATGTAAAAGCACTGTGGAAATAATGTCAACAACCTCGCGATGACTAATAAATAGACTAATGTACATCCAGCTGCACATAATAAACCTTTAGAGAGCCTAATGCCATCGTGAGCCACAAGAACAGGTATCACAAGATTACCACTGAGTTTTTATACACAGACACAACACTTTGTTCAGATTAATGTTTGCTTTGTTTCTCCCCACGCCACTCAGCTGCCCTCGCTGGCTCCCTCCACGCTGTGCTGCCGGCCCTCTCCACACTGACCTTTCCCAGCAGCAAATCCCAGAGCTGCCACCTTGCTGGATGAAGCTTTTTGCTTGTGCATTAAACAGAATTTTGACATCTTCGCTGTTTTGTAAGAAGCCAGAGTCACAGTAGCTAAAACTCCCAGCCAGGAGGGGCAGAGAGGAGGTGACCATGCTCCTGGCAGTCCTTGCTTGGGGTCCGGGAGCCCCGGGCCACCCCGGGTGCTACTGGAGCTGGAAGCCATCCTACATGGCTTTATGCAGCTAAACAGGGCCACATTCAGGTGGGAGCACAGTCACTTCTGGTTGCCTCTGTAGCCAAGGGAAGGAGCCAGAGAGCCCCAGGAGGTGCTGCAGGAAGGGCCTGGCTGTCAGCTTCCTGAGCAGCTCCTGCACAGCAGGCTGCAGCCAGCTGACACGTGCTGAGCTCCTTCCATGTCTGTACCTCGTGTCCTCCCCTCCAGCCTAGGTAATGGCACATCCTTCTTCACAACATGCAATGAGAGCAACTACACTGACCCTCAAGAGGATACACATCCCCCCCATCAGGGATGATGAAATTACCCTGGATTAGTGGTGGCGAAGTGTCCTTGATTGCACAGCTTCACCAAAGGCTCCAACACAACGCAGGGGCTGGCCACCACGCACGCACTGCCAGCTGTCCTGGCTGTAGGTGCCTGCCTGCTGCAAGCTGAGATGCCACCACCAAAACAGGAATGATGCTTCAGTTCTGTCTCCTGGTTCAAGACTGTTGTTTTAGACCATCTCTATGCTAATGACATGCAAGACAAAGACGCTAGTTAAAAACTCAGCTGTGCAATGTTGATTCTCGTACAGGAAAAACAGACTGTCATTGTTCTGTCCCCTAACTGAACTTACAGCTCAGCTGAGGGTGTCAGTGCAATTACAAAACTACTGAACTGATCTGTGCTACAAAACTGTGTAATATGAGTTGTAAGCAGATACAACCATGTGGTGCAACTTTAAGGCCAGGAGGTACTAAAAGTGGAAGAACATCTCTCAGTACCAATCTCTTGAGCATCCAAAGCACACGTTTGAATTCAGCACAGCTGCAGATTAGGGAATTAGAAAGGATACTGGCTGTCAGTTTACATTTTTTAAATGACTGATATTTTTTTCCTATAAACATCTGCTTGTAAATGGGTTTCATTAAGGCACAGACTTTTGGATGGGAGAATGTTCTCAAATTCTATTTCCTTTCCAAGTTTCTGGTGGGTATTAACAAATCTGCATACTTTCCAACCTCACGGGCAAAATCCATTTGAGCAACAATTTCTCTTGTCCTTGCTTTAAAAAAAACCTTGAATAAATACAGCTATAGGGTTGCTGAACAGAAACAAATGCTTCTTTATTTGTATTCTTCAGCTCCAGTCCCCTGGGTGTCACAGTACAGTACAGTAAAGCAGAACAGCTCTAGCTCTTCCTGACATTCCATACACTTCTCCTGTGCTTCCTATTTCTGCAGCTCTAGATCATGCCCCGGCTCCTTCGGGGAGGCTACAGAAAAGGACTCTGCCTCCCAAGGCAGATGGCCACTACGCTGTGCTCCCCACTTCCCAAGATTTTCCTGTTCTTCTCGATGTGGGATGATATGGTAAAAGCCAAGATAGCAACTGCTGGTCTTGGCAGGATTGCATTTTCTGCCACCCCATGTCTTGCCCAGTTGCACTGCTTGAGATGCGAGCTTGCAAACCAGCACAGGAGTCCTTGTCAGGGGTGCTGTCTTGGAGAAGAATGGTTTTGCAGTCTCTCTGCAACCACATTACATTGCTGCTCAAGCACCCTTGCAATTCTAAAATTACTTTCCCTTTAGCTTGCATACACTAAACACGTTGACAGAACACACCACAAGCAGAGACAGCCAGTGCAGGGAAGAGCCTGGCAGCCCTGGAAGTCCTTGAAGAAGCAATTGTGCAACCCCTTTATTTATCCATTTAGGTGCATATCTCAGTTCACCACAGGAATACTGGAGAATTTTAAACAACTCTCGTTAATACACTAGAAGAGATAGGCTGATTACCTTGTGCTCATTAGAAGTGTATGAGGTTACCAGAGATAATTGGAGAGCTCAGTGAAATATTTGCCTTTCTCAGGTTGCAAATATTGCAGTTCCTCATTAGTTTACCCTATTGCCCATTGCCTCACTAAGCAGGGACTTGCAGCCTATAAGGACAGTGGACAAACTCCTAATACAAAAGGGCAAGGTACTGCTTTTTACTTCTGGAGTTTCAGTACAATATCCTATATTAAGCAAATTTTCCGGTACTATTTTCTCTGTGCAAGAAAAAAAGCACTTTAAGTGAGGAAACTGATCTAAAAAAGGATGTGGCAATGACACGTCAACAGCATAAAGATATTAAAAAGGGCTTTGCAAACCTTAAGAAGAAAAGCAGCCATTAAAATGGCTCTATTTCATATTTGTAGTTTTCATCATTTCAGGCAGAAGCACACTGAAATGAGCTGAGCGAGAAAGAGCTTTCTGTCGAGGTTTGTCCAGGAGCTGCAGCAGCACATTCACGCAGCGTCAGGTACCGAAGAGAGCTCAGTGCTCCCACACCATCGTGGACCCCCACGTCCTGAGCGCCGCTGCAAGGAGCACAGTCACAGTGTGTACTGCACCGCATGGTGATAACACTGCAACGCTTGGGAAAAACAAGGCAACCAGTATGGCACCAGACAACAAGGAATCTCCTCCTTTTCACTGATGCTTCTAAGAGCACCATGGACACAGGCAGCTCCTCGCCACGGAGCTGTGACATGAGGTTCCTTGAAGAGCAAACCGTTCCGCCAGCCGACTGCCTCCTCTGAACAAAAGCACCAGTGGCACCAAATGCCAAAGCAGCTTGCGTAAAGCAGCCTTCCTCTGCGGATTTTGAACAGACACGCTCCAGCTTACCCCATCTCACCTAAAATACTGTGAGTTAAACAGCTGCGTCTGATGTCAGTGTCACTACCTTGTTCCGAATTACAGCAGATGTCTGAACACAAATCCTGATGTTGATTAGTGTTAAACTTGCGATGGGGGAAGCAGTGAGACAGGGCTTTCTGTTGAACTGGAAGCCTTTCTAATTGACCCGTGGTAAGTGCTTTACAAGAGAGAATCTTGAAAACAACCCTTCAGAAATGCCAGTACCACTTTGAAAAACCCTGTAGTTCCATGGCACAATTTAGTTCTAAATGATTATATAATTACATTTGTGAATGTAATCCTGTGGGGTATTATTCTAATTATAGACCACAATCCTTCTTAGCAGCTTTCAGAGAAATAATTTGCGTAATGAAATGAAGGTTTCCAGCTGCAGGAAACAAACCAATCTCAAACCTTTTTTGTAAATGACAGGATATCCTTAATAGTGTGATCAAACTTGGATCAATCCACTGACAGAATGCCGCATTTGGCTGGATTTGGGGGATTTCTTATCCCAGAGCAGAAAAAGGGTCGAGGACAGCAATGCTACCTACTGAACCTCCAGATGTTGTCTGATCAATTAGGAAAAAATAAAACCAAGGCCATAGCCATGCCATCCAAGCACGTCAGTACCATCACTCCAAGTGCTGAACAAGGAGGTTGAAGGCAAAGGCCTCCTGGCTGTGTGGACATGTTAATTCTGGTGAGCCAAAAGGAAATTTTGCTGAGAGAAGATTTCATCCATTAACACTGAGCTGCATCACAGAACAATGAGTACAGCTGCAAAGTAAGCTGACCCACAGTAACTCCAAACACGTGCAGCTGCCTTCACCTGGCTCAGCTGTGCTCTAAGATAGAAGCTAAATGTAGACACTCCAGTGCCACTCAGTAGTGCTTCATGATGCTGGTGTGTTATCTGTGCCCTGGGCTAGAATCTTTCATTCTTCTAAAGCCTTTACCAGTGACTTGTTGACACAAACTGCACCTACAAGCAGCACTTTACTACTGCAAGCTGTCCGTTAGGGTTATCTGCATGCCTCCCATCATATCAGCCCTCTTGCTTGTCAGCTGAAAGTTTCCTGAGATTTTTTCCAGCTTTCCTTCCATTGCTCTTTAAACAATACCTTCAAGGCACCAGCAGAGCCAATACCTCCCACCCAGGGTAGCAAGACAGATGGTACTGATGCAGAAGCACTGGAGCATCCTGCAAAGAGGAGATTACAGCAGCTAGAAATGTGAAGGAACCACCAAGCCAGTAAATCTGCCTTCCTGCAGAAGGAGGATGTAGGTCTTTGATCAAGAGTGTGCTGGGATATAAGGTAGCATAGCTGGCTTACAGAAAAATATATCAAGAAATAATTACTTAAAAAATTTCTACATTATTTTGCTGGTTGAACAATAGAACTCATATTCTGAATTGGGCCAATTTCTGGGAAGAGACTATCTAGCCTAGGCAACATGCACTGCTATAGCCAGCCAAAAGCCCAAAGTGCGCAGTACTTCAGATAATTACCCTCTGAGCTGGATTTACTTAAAAATGAACTCTCTCTGAACATGCAGATACACAAACACAAGCTTGTTCATTTCCACAGCAAAGAATCCACATCCTCTTCACTGTCCAAAACTGGAATTTGACGTAATTCTTGTAATGAGAATCAATCACCATTATTTCTGACACTACAAATAATTTTGGAAACTTCACCATATTAGAGGATGTGGTTACTTCACTCAGAAGTCTGTACTGCTGACAGGACAGAACTGGCCCATGTGCCAAAAACATCTGCACTGCCTTGTTTCCAGGCCACTCCCTGGGGGAGCACCATCCTCAGCTAATTTCCAGAGCTCTCAATACACATTGAAACAAGAGAAACTCCAACTTGAGACTGCAGAAAGATCCCATATTTGATGCACTACACATGCCTGTCCCTGAGCACATAACAAACATCTTCACACAACCTAGAACTGAACATGCGGTTCTGTCCTTTACATTTCCTTTGAAGAAGGTGCACTTCCCACACAGACTGGTAGCAGAATCAACTCCTGATATGAGCACACAGAATTCAAGCAAGGCTTCCAAGTGGGCCCTGAGAAATGTGACAACTGTCACAGTGTGCCTGCAGGGCTGCGGAGCTGCACTCAGGCCTGCACTCAGAGCAGCCTGAAAAGCATTGGTTTCAGGAGAGGACAAGCAACCAGAGCTCTGAAAACTTTTAAATGCAATTTCACTCCCTCTTTTTGAAATGCTACTCTCCCTCAAATTTGGTTTCAGAGTTAAAGTTTGCATTCCTCTGGTTTTCCAGACTTCAGTTGTGCACATGAAGCAAAGCACTGGTTTCAAGGGAGTCTTACTGAGTTTTATAGATCAACTTCCTCAACTGTATTATCTGACAGCATTTGGAAACAGTCAGCAGCCACGTGGAAATGACAAATCGCAAGCAGGGATTGCTGCAAGTGAGCACAACCGCAGAGGGCCAGACACAAACAAAGGCGGGCCTGCTGGTTGCTCTCCTGCGTGCCTTACACAGACACACCATGGGCACCCATCCAGCTACTTCCCAACTTGCCACCCACAGCCAAACTGTGGTACCAGCACCCTGCCACCACCTCCTAGCGTGACAGCAGCTTGCAGTGACTGCAGAGCAGTGTGACCTGGTGAGATAATTACATGCTACATCGGGCTGACAGACAGCAGTGCGTGCCCCATGTCCCACTGTACGCAGCTTGTGTGGGGACGAAGGAAGGTGTCATCCCTTATCTGTTGCAGTTGCTCCTTTTTAAAGACCTTTACTTTTATCTTTGGTTCTCAGGCATTTCTCTCTCCCCTTTCCCAGAGATCATCCAAGGCAGACAAGGCATGAAGCTACATTTCTTATCATGTATACACCTCAGGGAGGTTTGGAACTTGAGGATGTGTTATTTATTTGCGCATAAAGAAACAGCAGATGTTGGAGAAATACAAGAAATACCATCACTATGGTGGAGAAATACAACAAATATCATGCTATTTATTATTACAGTTTTGAATACATGAGGTTCAATCAGACAATAGGTGAAATGTCACATTAGTTTTGGTAATCCTAGCCTTAGCTGACAGGTTTTAGGAGAGCTCTCAGTCTGGACTTTGTGCTCCTTACACCTATGCCTTCCAATAGCGCTACAGATAAATGTTGCAGCTGGGCAGATAACACATATCCCTACAGCACACTGCATTGAGAAAAGATGAGCAGGGAATGCTGAGAGAAACAGAGGCTGAATGTGCTCAGTGTGACGAATATGTTTTGGGCTGAAGCTTAAACATTCATGTGCTGGGAGACTGTTACATTCAAGTCAGCCTGCAATAAAGTTACTTACGTCCTTGTACTACTCCTTGGTTCTTCCTTAGGCTTGGTTACTCTTACTTCCCTGAGCAACCAACCAGTAAGTTATCGATCATTTTGTTTTGGCTCAGCATTATCATAGACATGATTGCTGGTGTTATTATTAATGTATGCTTTGACTGGCTGTATAACAAGAACAGTCATATTAGAACCAACATGAGGGATGGGTGTGCCTTCCAAGATGAAGACACATGACGTGAGAACATCTGAGAGTGAGTGGTGCCTGCTGCAGTTTTAGCCAAGCATGATTACTGGGCCAGGGGGAGAAAACAGATACATCTATTTTACGTTGCTTTTCTTTTACAATAATAGCATTTGTAAAATCTGTAGTCAGTTTGAATTGTGTTCTGTACATTGTATTATGTATGCAAATTAATTCCTATTAATCTTTATAATGTTAAGCTACTGCTAAAAATGCTCATTTGAGAACTGCCTTTGTTCTTCTGTCTCCCTAATTTCAATTCCCTTCAGTCTCTTCTCCCTGTATATTAAAGTACTTTATTAATTTTGTCACGTTAATCTGATCAGCACTAAACACACCACCATTTCTAAAGATCTCTGACATGAAGCTAAGCTACAGTGACATGAAAACAAAAAGCCTAACGTGCAACAGGCAAATGAGCTCCTGTCGGCCTGGCCTAGGACAGGGTGACGACCTGCACCCTACTTCTGGCCGAGGCCACCCAGCCTGTGGCTCCGCAGCCAGGGGCCACGAGGAGCTGCTGCCCTGAACGAGAGGGCAGAGGGCACCAGGCAGGACACGCAATTAAAACTTCATTAAAATAACAGGAGGGTTAACCGTGTCATCAGAAGAGACAGGGAAAAAAAAACCTAACAATGGCAGAACTGCCAGGCTCTCTGTGTCGTTCCGCGGTTTTTGAAAGGAAGGCCTGAAGCAAAGAGGATTATCTCTGAATGTTGATTACCCAGACACTGTATGTCAGAACACAGTGCCTAGGTCTATGGAAACTGGGATTAATTCTGGAATAGATAGGATTAAAACAGAGAAATAACTATCAAATGGAATTGTCTTTCCCTTTGCTGGATGGACATGTTAATAAACCGAGGTTCTGTTCTTATGCCAACAAAAAAATGAGCTGCAAAGAAAGCAGGATCAGAACTCACAACAGTATGTACTTACAGGAACAAAATCCTAGTTTAGGATTAATTTACATTCCCAAAAAAGTGATAGCCAAAAAACCGTTGCCTATTTAAACATTTCAGTACTTAACTAGAAATTTCTCTTTACATTTGTTTGCTAAATTCTTGTAGGATTTCAGCAAGTGATTTGGACAACTTCTGAGGGAGATGTAGGTAATGCAGTGTTCAGGTGCTACTGAAATGGTGGTGTGCTATGAAACTTGCCTGGAGCTCCAGACAGAAGCAACAGAAGACACAAGCAGATTTCTCTGAGTGTGGCTTTCCTCATTATGTAATTGTTTATTAAGCTATGCCTAACAGTTAGAGTGTGATTGATCCCACTGACTAATTCAGAAAAGAAATAACTATTTTTCATGAGCAAACATGCAAAGTCCGAAACTGAATTTCATAACCTGGTGCTTAACAAACAATTCACAGCTTGCCAGCTTTTGGTTTGTAGTATATATCAAGTATTTCTGAGGGCAGAATAAACAGATAAGGAAATTACAGAGTTGGTTCACAAATATGTCACTAATCCCAAAGAGATGAAAACTTAGAAAATGATCAATATTCTCTACAAATTAGCCATTCTATGACAATATTACTTTCTCAATCACTTGAATACTCCCAGTCCATTAAATTTCATTAACATTAATTGGGAACTGTATGATATCAAGAAGCAAGCATTCACCTTGTAAGTACAGATACTCATNTTTTTTTTTTTTTTGAGGAATGAAGAAAGGAAAGAAAAGGAGGGAAAAAGTGATGTGGCTCAATGACGTGCAACAAAAATAAATAGAACATGAAAAAATAAAAGATGAAGTGCAAGAGCCCACTACACATACTCAATATTAAGAAACAGAGATGTTCAGAATAAATTTTCAAGGTCCTGGGCATACCACTTCATGATCTAGGGATAATCAAAGAATGAACGTAAGGCAGTTCTGCAGCTACAGTTTCTCTGAAAGTGAGGTATGCTAAACACACAGCTCACTTATGCAGCCTATGCATACTTTTGACACGTTACCTAGATATACTTGCTGCCTACTGAAACACAAGATTAAAAAAAAGGGCAGCATGTGGTAAAGAATTCCCTTCCCTGTCCCTGGATCTAAAAGACCATTCTCAATTAAAATATTTTCAAGTTCAGCTCAAATCAGAACAATTTACGTTTTTTCTACGACTTTACAGACAAAGCCATACTGACAGAAAACATGACTACACCACTCATTACACGTTCTGCAAGAGTTTTGTTAAACTCATTTAGAAAGGGGGTATTTTGTCAACTTCTATTCTTTGCTCAAAAAGCTTTCAAATCACTGAATATTTGAGAAAGAGAGGAAATTGGTTTGGATTAGTGGTAAAAGGCTTTGGCAGCAGTCCCTGGTGTTGTGGAGTCCCTCGCAGCATGGATATGGCTGGCTGTGGGGCCCCAGATCATTAATTAGTCCTGTCTATCCTTAGGGTGTAACCAGGCAGAATTGTTCAGCCACACTGACTGCTTCACGTAGGGCTTGACAGAAGTTTAATTCTATGGTCTAGAAAAAGTTTCTGATGCATGTGATGAGTGCAGGGGTCACTAATCACTATTAAGCCTGGATCCAGGGCTGACGCAAGCACCACACGCTCGGGGATTGGCACTTTCCCCTTCAGCTTGGTCAGGATCTGGGAGAGCACAGCAAAACATTTTTTGACATGCTGCTGAACAACTTCTACTTTTGCTTGCAGTTGAAAAGATATATGAGGTACACTGACAGCAAAGAAAAACAAAACAACATTCAGATTTTGGCAATGCGCAAAGCAGGAGATGAACACGTAGACTGATTTTACAGAGAAGGATTTTTAATGGGCCAGATTCAGAATCCACACTTGCATGCTGCAGCAGAGGCCGCAGCCTCCATGCCATGGCAGCAGTGGAGCTGTAGGGAAGGTGACAGCTGCCAGCCTGTCCTCACAGCTGCTATCTGATGTTCGTAACTTGGGAACACGGGGATGGTGCCATTTGCTAGCCTAACTAGACACCATGTTATCAGCAAACCCATGTCTCTGGTTCCTGAGCAACAGTATTTCCGCTGGGAGCATTCCCAGTACAGCTTCTACTAGCAAGCAGGTGAGCCCCAGCTGCCTGCAGGGTGGCCCAGAGCTTCTTCTCCAGTTTAAGAGGAAGCCCTGTCCTGTTGCACCAGGCTGCATATGGCTATACACACTACACATTGAATCCATTGCTTTACTTTTTTTTTTTTTTCCCTTGGTCTAAGTAAAAATCCTGTGTTTTCAATAGCTGATGGTCAAAAACACTGGGTACAAGTCTTCAACGAAGATACCTAGGTCATCTATTTTAAGTCTGAATTTGCTTTTCCTATGTTACAGGAACCATGGGAGACAGCTAAAACTGCATTGTGGAACTGAACATCTTTCATCAAGGTGAAAATCATCCTATCTGCAAACACTTCATAGCCACACAAGTGTGCACCGTTTTTTGTGTTACAACACTTGGACTATTAATGTGAAAATGCTCTGTTAAGATAAATATGGGACATAGCATCTAGCTTCCAGCACTTGAAATAAGGCTCACTACGTGCCTCCTGGTACCCTTTAACCCAGAAGGTATATATAAACCCAATCCAAACTACGAGAGTCTGCCAGAGATGCAAAAAATGGGGCAGCAGCAGCTTAAGCATTATTACTTCTCTTTCAGAGGTGCAGTGGGTTTCTGAATCCTCAGTTTCTGTGGAAACCAAGCTACAGATTTCTTGCCTTTTGTCTCAGTCCTAACAGAGACATCATTTAATTGCAGCTTTACCTATTTAGTGGAAACTAATAAATTTTGTAAAGTTCAGAAAAGTTGAGGTCTGAAAACTTCAAAATGATTATCTTCATCTCTCGTAGACTTATATACAAACATAGACATCAGCTCCATAGCAGTTACTGCTACAATGCTGATGGTGATGTTTCAAATTATCTCCAATCTTCCAGCGAGAAGACTGTCATCAAGGCACATTGCCCTTAAAGGTTAAGCAAGTCTTGACAGAAGTACGGAGTATTTACAGTCAAGGCCAATAACCTCAGAGCTGTGGATGTGCCAGCAGAAAGTCTGCCTTCTGCAGCACAAGTGATTGAGATTCTGTCCAGCTCTTCACATATTTGATTGTTTGATTTATTTCCTGGGAGCCCCTTCATTTCAGATGGTATTCTACTTCTTTATCTTTTTTGTGCACATTTTAACTTGTTTACTGATTTACTAAGCAACTTTATATTAGCTCCCACCCAGAGGACTGCTGAAACTGCTCTAAGTATTTACTTTCAATCAGAGAGCTTTTCTCTTCCATTTGTTTTCCTGACATTATCGGTACATTCATATGAAAGAAGACGCTTCAGCAGTGCACCTCTATCACAATGGCTACACGTTTCAATCAGAAGGTAGAGGAAACAAATGTGAAAAAAAATAATATAAATAGGATACTTGAATTTTATAACATGACTTTACGTCAAAGACAGTATAACTACTGAAACAGGAAAAATTCCTACTCACTGAACAATCAAAGAGGACTTTCCTAATGTGTTCTCAGAGTCAATTTACAGAATGCAGCCGTTTCCACCCAGATGAAAGTCCCTGGTTTTTACAGGGACTTTTTTACTTTTTTACCAGGGACTGTTTTACAGCCCCATTCCTGTTTCTGGTAGAATCTGCTGTTCTGCTTCTGATAGGATCTGCACTGGGGGATACTCTGACCCCGTCAGGCCATGGAAAGGTCTGCATGGAGAACATGGACTTTCAGTGCAAAACAATATAACCCAACAGTTACATATAAATATTGTATCTGATTCCACAGATTGTTTTGTGACTGACAGCTAGCCAAGATTTCCCGTCTGTATCTCTCTTGTCATTTCTTCCCTTTTTTAACATCTTTTTAGCAATCTCTTATGGATTTCACTGTTTCTTCATCTCATTGGGTAAAACAATTAACTCAAATATAACCAAATAATAACAAATGAGGAATCTCTATTATGCCTCAGAGCTAACTCATGTAAGGTAATTAGATTAAAGAAGCCTGCACTTAACAGGTTCAGATCATGGAAGGCTAAAGTGCATCAGTTTCCCTGATTTCACACATAAGAAGATGCTCTTCACAGCCTTGAAAAAAAATGGAAAAAATAAAATAAAATTACATTCTGTCTCTGTAAACTCTACATAGGCCAAATGAATAAATAATATATTTACTGACTCTGTAAATATGATTTTAGCTCAGAACTACCTTATGTACTTCTTTCAGCAATCACTGAAGGCTAGTATCAAAATTCCTTTGATTTCATGACCAAATTTCCATCCTCTTTTCTGGTGAGATCACTGACGAGACAAAGGCAAACACTAAACATCAAGAACCAAAGAACGGCCTCAACTTCAACCCAGGTATCCATCATCCCCAAACACCGTTGGGAATGCAACGAGCTCAACATAATAGGTGGCACTCAGACAGGTAACTAAACAGTCAGAGTGGTTCTGCTGAAATTAAACTTCCTTTGATTCCAGCAGACCCAGAACAGTACCTGTGCTGCCTGACACCCAGCTGCCTTGGCTGGCACTGCTGCTCCCTAATTCAAACTATAAGGAAGCTGACACACACCGCAGAAGCAGTAAACCCCTGGCTCCTACTCCCACTAAAAAATAATAATAAAAAAAAAAAAAGCAAAAATCTCCCACAAAAACTAAACAGTTCCCATGTTCCTGAATTTCTGTAGCTGATTTGTTGGTGACATTTTTCATCCTGACAGCACACTCAGGAAACGTGACAAATTCAGGCAAGAGTCTCACACTGAAAAATGTTCCTGCAAACTTTTCCCAGTTAGGCTGCAATGAATTTGCTTAGCAAAAAACAAAAGGTTTTTCCTCAGCTTAGCTTCCAGTTACTTTGATACATGATGTTTCAAGTAGTTTTAAAAAATGGACAGGGCATGGGTTTTGTATTAGTTTTTAAAGCTCAGATCATCTTTCAAGGTACTGTGCCATTTCTCACTGCTAGACCTGAACGAGGAGTGTGAGTTTTTGCAGTCCCAAGGCATCATCAGTACCCTCTTGCACAGAGCCTAATTTTCCAAAGCGTCCTTTCAATTTGTGGCAGCAGCTCAGCGTGTGACATCACCTGGCTCTGCAGCAGCAGAACTGCTGCACAGCGCCATTTTGTAACTGTCAGAAGTTAGAGCTCTGGCTAAGCAAGTATGGCTCTCTGTGTTGCTTTTCAGACTGTTCAGAGACGAGTCGGTCAGTGCCGGGGAGGTCTCGTGTCTGAAATAGAGCCGTAAGCTCTGTCAGGAAACAGAAATAAAAGCTTTGGCAAGCGGTGAGCAGCTGGAGTGACTGATACCCTGTGAGGGTCACAGCCGAGAGAGCTGGGCTTGGCGGAGCAGCTGGGAAGGATACCTGTGGCACTTGATGGATTATTATTCCAAACAGGCAGCGCAGGCTGGCATGCTGGCGCTGAAGCAGAGCGAGGGTGCGGAGTCGCATGCTGCGGGGGGCGCGCGGGCAGCTCGAGGGCAGCAGCTGCACACAGCCTCAGCAGCCAAGAGCCTTTAAGCCGCTCCTGCTTGCAGAACCTCTTTCCACCTCACGAATGGAAATCAAACTCCAAAAATTCTTAGCTCACACCCTTTGGTGAGTGCTGAGCTTCACACCTATACTTTCTGCACAGCTCTCCCGTGTCCATGAGGGCTCAATGAGTGCTGCAGTGTAAACATTGCTGATACCCCCTCACTCCCTGTTACCACGAACCGTTACAGCAAACACTTCCTTTGTACTTCCTTCTGAGATCAACACTACAACTACAACTCCAGGATCCTTTCAAACCATGTCCTAAAGCCCCCTGGATATTTCCAGTGGTTATAAGCTGCCCTGATGCTCCACATACAAAAGCCTTGCTGTAAATCTCAAGAGCCTTTGAGGTTGAGCTAGCAGCACTGAATTGAAATGAAAGATGGTTTTGGCTAGACCAGAAATACACAAAAGCCTTTTTCTTGAGGTGACATTTGTTCTCACAACAAAAACCAGCAATTAAAAATCAACTACCATACAAAATGAGTGCAAAAGTGGTTTTGGGTGCTAAGAGCAACAAGAAGAAATGGAAAGCACACCGCTCTAGGATAACACACATTTTGATATCTGCCATCAAATGATCTGAGCCCACCCCCAACCTGTAACAGGCATTCTCAAAGGTGACAACTGTTACACAAATACTGCAAACACCTAACTCCCTGAGAAGTAAAATGTTTACTGAAATGGGATGTTAGCATGTGTAACACTAAACTAGTCTGTGAGTTCCTAGGAACATCACACTGCGGTACCAGGTCTGTTGATCACACTTCTGAAAGCTCCTTGTGTGTCAGGTAGGGTTAGATTAGCAAGGGGCCTATTTGATCCATCACAAAACAGCCAGGATGTGAGCTGTAAGTACTGTGCCCGTGGGAACAGCTGGTTTACTCTTGCTAAGTATAAGAAATTCTAAGAAGGCCAACTTGTAAACAGAAAATTTAGACATTTTAAAATCGGAAGATTGGAATCATTGTTTCAAAATTAAACATCTGCAATACATTTATAGGAAATTAGGACTTGTGTTTCTAAGAGCTTCAGGCACATTGGACAATTACTGGCCTTAGATCTCCACTGAAATGCAGAATTAGCTCAGCTCTTCCATCCACAAGTCCTCTTAATTTGCATCCACAATTGCTAAACCTTTGAGCACATACTGCAAAATGCAAATAGGCTAGGAAATGCTCATCTGTGATCAGCACCTAATGATCTGAGTGACCTGAATTTGGAGAATACTCAAGGAAGCATAATAATTAGACATGGAAAAGACCCGAGGCTGTCTTCCCATTACCTAGTTAGTGCAGCACTGAGCCTAGACTGATTGCTCTTGACCAATCTCATCCTACAGAGAACTGTGTGAAGAATCCTCCACTCCTCCTCTTGAGAGCCTTTACCAATAAACCAGACCTTGTTTTTAAAATATTTATCTTGATAACTTGTATCTGCATTTTCAATAGTCTACTTCTTTTCAATACTAGGCACACATTGCCTTACAGAAATGTATATGCATATTCAGCTTTACCAACAATTTATGGACAATCTTAAGATTTTGTTTTGTTGCACTGCTCTCCATGTGCTCTTCTTGTCAGAGCTTTAGAACCACAAGAGCATTCCTCCAGGATTTCCTGTACAAATTTGATCCTCCAGAAAATTTATAAGAAATGATAAATTTTAATAGAAATAGCCTATGAAATCCCCACTAGACTGCACAGATGGCCAGACATCATGATTGGGATAATTCATACATATTTCAGAGTGATATACTGGAGAAAGATACATGGCAAGATGAAAAAACAGCAAAGAATAGTCAAGCTTGAGATGCACTTTGGCTGAAACCAGAACCAGGCTGGTGTTTCCCCTAAACATCCATCAAGCAATCTGATTGGAAACAACACCTGAACTAAACAGATACAAGGGAAGCACTGCTAAACAGCACCTTTTTTTTTTTTCTTTCTTTTTTTCTTTTTTTTTTTTTAAAGAACACAGACTGCTACAGCTTCATTATGTATCTTATCTTTAGCCAGATTACTAAATATGTCAAGAGCAGGCCAATTCTTCTAGGTATGTGCTACTCAACAGAACACATATATTGTGAATTAGAAAAAGCAAACAATACAGACGGTAGGGTTGGACCTCAATATTCATGCAACACTGTAATTGGCATTATGCATACAAACAATAAAAATGAAGATGCTTGCTGTGGCTCACCCAACACATTGATTTTGTTTTAATGGATGCATCAGGCTAGTGTTAACATAGATATCAATTAAAAATATATATCAGAGATTTAGAAAATGAGAAAAAACAGAAAATATATGGAGAAGTAGGAAGATAGCTAAATATAGCTATTCCATCATAAGGATTTTACTGGTGTCAGTTAAGAATGATTTGCTCACTCGTATCTCCAGCACATTTGTGCCAATTTTGCAATTTTTGTGCTTTTAAGCCCCACCTCCCCCACCTCCCGCCAAGTACATCAGACATTCCTCTCTCTTTGGAGCGAACCCAAGGAAAATGTATTCCAGTCGCAGGATTGGATGAGGCATGGCTGCAAGCCAGGGCTTCTGCATTACATTCCCAGTTTTTCCAAATCTCTCTTCATGTGCCCTGCCAAGTATTGTCTCCAGTAGTAAAAAAGAGCTAATAAAGCTGTGTTGGTACATTCAATGTGCTTCAGCACTCTCTGCTGATCCTCCTGTTCACTAGCCTGAAATCCCAGACATATTCCAGTGCTTAATCACACTGAGGCATTAAGTTTCAGGGAAACGTTGCTGGAGAAGTTCATCCTGTAAAGAACACAGAACAGGTAATGTGTAATCTGCACAGAGCAGCAGCGGCTCTCTGTGAGGACAGTATTTGCAGCATCAGGGCCTTAGTTAATACCCTGAAGTGGCAATTTGGATTGGTTCATTGCCAGTCTAACTGGTTGGACTTCATGGGGATAGCTCTTGATATATCAGTGGCAGAGAAAGGGAAAAAATGGCCTTTGAACATGCAGGTGACATTGCCCATGGCTTCTTTAGCTGCAAAGACTTCTGATAACACCGCTGTGCAGGGGAGACAAGTCTCTCCTAGGTTGAAAATAACCTATTTTATTAAAAACATTCAGCTCTGACGTTCAGCAAAAGCCAAGTGGCCTCCTTTATCTTCAAAGGAGTAGCCCACTAGGTACCCAGGGCTGTCTTTTCTTGTGCCTCTGCATATTCCTTGGCCCTGGGTACATTCCCTGTGTATTAGGATTCTCAGAACCACTCCCTGATCTGCAGTACGCTCCACATTTAACGCTGTTGTGCACTCACTCACTGAACCATTTTTAACCTCAGTCTCATGCTGAGAGCTAAATGCACTGTTTGTATTCTAATCTTTGTACCTACTGCAGCTAAGGCAGAACGGTTCCACAGTTAGAAGGCAATAGCTAAAGCAAGGGAAATATAATTAAGAAAAATAAGAAAAATGATTGATAGAAAATACAGCACATTGCTGTAGACATACCAATTTGGTGCTTTTTGAGCGACTTGCTTCCAGGTAATTTTAATAATTTAGTTGTTCATCTCATGATTATCTCAACATAAGCACTCTTTAATTTTCCTCTGCTTCTATTCTTGGCAAGACAGTCCACATTTTGCATGTTCAATATACAAGATGCGCAAAAACCAATTAATGCTGTTGACCCACACAAATAGGATAACACCAGCAGACTTGATCACCATTAGACAAGTGCAGATAACCGGTAAATAAAGGCCTTGGTCCTAATTTGTGAAGCCAGTCAGAATTAAAGCACACTGAACTCTCTTTGGCTTCCATGGGAGATGTGAACAATTAGTACCCTGTGCCACAGCGAGACGCTACGATCTATCAAAGTTCATTGCCAGAAGCAGCTAGAGAATACAGTCAGGGAGGGAGAGGTGGCTACACCGAGCAGAATACAGCGTGCTTCTGCCCCATGCGTCCCCCACAACTCTGTCGCTCCCAAAGCTCTCCCTCTGCAGTGCTGGGCTGTGGATGCCTACAGCTGAGCTAACGTTCTGCCATGGGCTGCTGAGGCCATTGCCTCACAGCACACGGTCTCAGGACAGTCTCCTTCAGAGAATCAAAACATTTCAGAGGATAAGGCAGAAAATAGAGTGAAGGCCTCGATTTCTCACTCCATTGGTAAATGTGTTCTGTGTTATCAAACTTAGTCTCAGCACTGGGGGAGCTTTCTGCTGTGGTTTCACAATGTCTGTCTCATCACCTAGCTCTGTGCGCGCGTTCAGAGATGTCAGCAGGATGAAACCCATGAAGTCCGAACGTGTTCATCCAGAAAAAAGATAAGAGGTTCGATGAAAACAAAATGATCAAGTCTAATAGTTGACTGAAGATATCAGACAAGTCTGAACCCTCTGCAGAGGACTTGCTTTGGAGGAACATTGAAGAACATGTAAAGAATGTAAAGACTGCTGTAGGGCAGCAAGAGTTGCAGCTTCTGTTTGTGTAGGCACCACAGCCCTGCCATAAAGCCCGATGTTATTATCTCTCTCTGATTTTTCCTGGAGTTCATTTTCTAAATGAATACTCAGCATATGATTCTCTCAACCCTGTGTCTCTTCTGACAATTAGTCTGCTGCCATTTCAGAGTACATGGACCTTCCCTCAGTTCATAATGGGGAAGATATTAATTACGTTCAGGGAAAATTGAGTTTCATGACTCCCAGAGGAGCATGCTATAGTCCCAATGAAACAACTGCTTTCCACCTTTTTATGTCAAGTGCAACAGACTCTGCAAAAATGGTGCAAGATATCTTTATGAGTTACATCAGGAGTGGAAAAGGACAGCAATTGGATCAAACTGCCTGGGTGCATTAACCTTGTTTCTAAAGAGTTAGAATGATTTTCTGAAAGCAAAATTTAAAAAAAAAAAATGCCCAAGGAAGAGCTTATCACTTTGTCTCCCTCCTCTTTTGCCTACATTTCCTGCTGGCAGTAGTAATACCTCTGCCTACTTAAACATTGAAGAGGGCTCTAGCTGCTGAATAAAATTTGCAAGTGCTAAAGCTCTGCACTTATGTTCTTATACTGAGAGACATTTTAAACAAAAAGGGAGAAAACTGAACCCAGTGTACATTAACTGCACTGCAAACCAACATCATGTGGCAACCTACACTAGAATATGAATCTTCATTCCAATAGGTAATCACTCGTACTGCACTTACCACGACAACATCTTCCAGAAAGATGAGCTCAATGTAAAGTTTCAGTTCTGCAAGAGTTAATCTTAAAAAAGGGGGCTTACTCTAAAAAATCTAATCCCAAATTTTGTGGTAGCAATTTAAAACACAAACAGCTTGATAGATTCTTGAAAATGCTGAGTTTCAGCTTTAGTAAAATCTTACTCTTGATTAAATGCTGCATAATTGGAATTGATGGGCGATTTCTCATCAGCATAATTAATCTGTAATAATACCTGCACAGGTTGTCAAATCATTGTCAAATTGAAATACCATTTGATCATACATTCCATTTTGGATTTCTCTGCTTTCTATACAAAGGCTTCTGAGCTCAAGATGACAAAGACAGTCTGGCAATAGAAACATTGAAGCAGCAATATGGGCAGCTGGGCATTTATTGCGTCAGGGTTTGTTTTTAAAAGAAAGGTTTCTCCTGATAAGCTAATATTGTCATCTGTTCTGGTTGCAGAGCATACTGCAAACAGCAATTTTCCCCTAGGGAAAAAATGTCAGATTGTGATTTATGAAGACGGAGCCACTAAAGAGTATGATTTCACCCTAAATTAGCAATTTATCAAGTACAGAACCACAAGCAAATAGCTAAATATTGGTGCCTTAGAGGGTCAATAGGATTCTCACTAACTTTAGCTTCAAGCACAAACAACCAGAGATTCCTCCAAGGGAAAACTGCTCCAGTGGATGCCCTAGCAAATGAAAACATTTGAACCTAAGCATTGAGGAAAGCATTCGCAGCGTGACCTTCGAGGGTCCACACAGAGTTCAGCAGAGCCCCAGAGCTCTGCTCTGAGCTCTGCACAGAGCTAAACTCAGCAACTCCATCAAAATGTGGTGGTTTAGATCAAGAGGAAGTAGAGGGGAGGAAGAAAAGAAAAAAAAAAAAAGGAAAATAAAGCCATCTAAAAAGGTGAATGTTTGTTTTCAATCTTAATTAATTGCCTAAAGTAAAGCTGTTGATTTCCATGTACGATGAACTATGAATTATTGGAAATCACTATGACACAAGCCAACAGAGCAATTGCTCTGTAAAATCCTCTTATAGACCAAGGAAAGGAGTCTCCAGACTTTATCCATCTGGGTGGAAGAGGTTGCCTCAGTTCAGCTTTAGCTCAACTTTAACATACACTACCAGCTCCCAAAGCCGCTGCCACAGATGCAAAACTAGTCAGTGAGGGCTAGAAGCAAGCCAAGCAAGCTCAGCTTGTTATTACCTAGCCACTCAGATATTTTTTCTCCACCCCCTCTCCCCCTCAAACCTTCATTCCCAAGAACTTCAATGATTTGTAACTTTGTTGATGTAGCAACTGCATAGCACTCAAATTCACTAACTTTAAGGAATGAAGTGCGTGTCCTTTTTTCCCAAATATCATGCTACAGATGTACATGACTGGATGCGGGCCCACGATTTTCACAAAATTAGGCAATTAAAATTTTATCTGAGGCAGTTTAAATGAATGTGTAAAACTGCTACTAGTAGTGTCAATAGAACAATTTATTGTGTGTGCTGCTAGATGTGAACCGTTAGAATATTTCATGGCGCATCAATCCTTGACTGCCATGAAAAATGGGTGCTTATCTTACTGGTTAGATGTCAGCAATCTGTTCCTTTATGTGGCACAGCTGTACTTAATAATGATCAAAGGACCTCACTTCTTAAGTGCTGCAAAAAAGTTTCTTGTCTATTCAAGAACTGATTCTGATATCTCTATTGATTCATTTCCGCAGTCTCCTGTAAATTTGTATACATCTGCATCTTTTTGCTTAAAAAACAACATCAAGCCAATAACTAGAACAAACTGGAGAAAGTGCTCCAAATTTTCAAATTTTCATTGCATAGCAGAAGGGTACCGAGTATATTACTGTCCTGATACCGTTCTTTTCTCAGTCTTTGTAGTGATGCTAAAACTTCTTTGGGTGACAGTATGGTCTCTGATCTTTCAAACTCCAGAGATGAATGCAGCAGTAACCAGGCGTGTGGAGAAGTGATGTGCAAGAAAAAGAAGAAAATCGGTGAATTCTGGGAAATTCAGTGAGAGATATCCAAAGGCAACCATCTAGATCCCTGAGAATTGTAAATGATCAATTCTGACCCTGAAAAGCACTGGAGAGGAAGCCTCATCTTCATGCTAGCTTGCTTGAATATCCACATCAACTATAAATGTTGTATTTTGGCTTTGTGAGAAATGAGCTAGTTGGCTTATTCGATAACAGTTAGTTCGCAGGGTCAAGTACTCTCAATAGATTTTTTAGAGTTTAGGTATTTCTTCTTTAGATGCCATAGTTGTTAAAAAATGTAGCTGCCTTGTGTTCAATCACTAGCTCCCAACCCTTCCTCCCACCAGAGGCATTAACCACTCTGGAGGAGCAAGTCTCCCACATGCCAGGGGTACCCTCTGTTTAAACAGACACAAGAGCTTGAGTCAGAGGCAACCTAAATCCACATTCAGTGGAAACAGACTTGGGCAATCAACATTAGCAGGAGAGGCCAAAATTCAGCTCTAACACAAGTAACCTTCTTACAAATAGAGCTTAAATAGGGTACAGGCAGCCTAGAGTACTGTTGATAACAGCCTGCGGTAGCATTCTTGCATCAATTGCCTGAAATAACTGCACTTGTGCAGCACAAGAGCTGCTGTGATTCATTTAATGCAAGCCTAGGAAAGCCAGTGAGTGAATGATCACTACCCATGTAAAAGTGCAAGAAGAGAGAAGCAGTTATTTCATTTTGCTGTCTTTAGAACAGAAAGCAGCAAGGCTACAGCCTGAGTGTTTGGAAGGGCTAAAGTCTTGCAAACAGGCGAAGGATTCTGCAGCAGCTGGGAGGGCTGTAGCAAATGGCCTGCTCCCCTTGGGCAATTCAAAAAGGCACAGGGGTCAGTGCCACGGCCAAAAAACTGATTTATGTGAGATGGTCCCTCTCAACCATGAACTTCAGCAGTTCACAACTCAGTGCTGACAAATTTCAATCAAAGCATGTCTGAAGCTGAACTTAATAACTGATCAGCCTATCAAATGGTGGACGCTAAGCAATTCCAAATCACCCCAGGCATTTAAAAATGGCAATGACTTACTGCAGGACTGCAGAGAGTGACCCGTCCATCAGCTGCAGTTGTTCTATCTGTGGCTGACACAGATGTCAAGATTCCTGCTCCATTCCATGAACACAGCTGTGATGCTGTAAAATGGAGAGGGCCATCTGGGATCACTGCCCTACACAAGCCATCCAGAATCTGTCCTATGCAATCTTTTCTGCATTTTGCAGCACTGACATTTCATCACTTTTGAATGAAACAAGTTCTTTCACAGTGCAATTGCATCTTTTTCCGTCAGCCAGAGGTCAGACGGTCTGCTTAAAAGTCAAGTAAAACAAAAACGCACCCTTCTTTTTATTCCGGTATTTGTTATAAACAGAACAGCGCAGTTATTTCATTTGACTATCTAAATTCATTTTCTTGCTTACAAAGACGCAGCTTTTTGTGGTGGGAATTGTACACTAAATTCCTATAGAAAGCAAGTCAACAAAATAACTTCTGATAATCCCTTGTTTATAACTCAGTTCATACCACACTGGTCTGTACCTCCAGACTTGTTTTTTTGACACACAATGCGCAGCCTTGGGAGGAATTAAACCCCAGGTTATCTCCTGAAGAGTGGTGAAGTGCATATGCATGCCCCTTGGACTCACCTAAGGCAAATGATTTAACAAAGACTGAAGCTGCCAAGAGTACAGGAAGCTAAACAAACACTAATTTCACATTTCAAACTGCTTTTATCTGACAAGAGTCATAGGGATTAATTTACTGTGCCAAAAAAACACAGGAACTCCAACTTCTCTACCCTTTAATTAATCTCCTTGGAGAGCGCTGGTGGGCACTGGAGGCTGGCAGTGCGAGGAGCAGCCCACAGGTCACTGGCAGAGACCGTCAGCACGCTGGAGCACGCTGGAAGCACCACTTTACAGCAACATCCACGGATGCTTTCTTACTCCATCTCACCCTTTCACAGACAGTGGATCATCGTAAAATCACAATGCCTAAAAAGCTTGACGGAGGACTTCTTTAAGATAGATCCAAATAGCAAGAAGCATTTACGCTGGGTCTCAAAAGCGAGATCTCAGCTTGTTTCTGAAGCACATACTAATGAAGGTCTGTAAGCCCGCTTCTGTCAGAGCTGCTCTGCTAGTAGCTTTTGCATGGTCACAAAAGCAATCAGAAATACAGCGTTTGCTAGCAGACAATAAAGCAAACATGGATGGGGCTTACTGGATACAAAATACAGGTCCTACCCCAGCACCCAGTGATGGTGCTTGAGCTGAGGGAAGAGACAAGAAAAGCTGGGGTACAAGAGGAGAAAGAAATCAGCTTCCAACAGAAGGCAGTCTGAGATAACTGTCTTGATATAGAGAGACATTCGCTTCTCAGAAGTATAAAATACAAGTTTTTTTAAAAAAATACCAAATATGTTTTAAAGAGCCATACAAAAATCCCAGCCAACAGCTTCCTGACAAGAATGTCCCACAGACTGAATTAGAATGGAAACCTGCATTCAGCAGCTTGTTGCCCAAGTCCTACTCCCTACTTGGTCCAGCACACAATTCCTCAAACATTTTTGGTTTTAGAGTAAGTATGGATTTTATGGCCTACATTTACCTTTCAGGAAATCATGAGTCATCCTCCCAAATGAAAGAGAAAAAAAAACACCTGGGAGTTCTATTCCTTGCGTAACGATTACATAAATATACAAACTTCATAAATTAATAAAAATAATATATACATATGCATGTAGAGATAGTCATCTTTGTCTCCCCCAGTTATGAAGGTCTCCAGGTTGGAACAAAGGCTTGAACAAAAAAAGTACTGTTCAGCTTCATTTCCTGCAGAATTTCTGAACACTCCAATCTTACAGGTTGTAAAATTATGGATTTGTAACTGAGCCCAGGGTGAATGCTTTGATTCAGAAAAGGAATTATTGACGTCTGTAATTTCTTGCAGTTACCATAAGCACACACAGAAAGCACAATAAAATGAGCAGCATCTCCCAACCCCAAAATCAAGGAGGACAGAGACGACAGCTTTCAGCTTTTGCTTTCAGCAAATCTTGTCTGAACAGGGGAAGCTGCATGTCCTGAAGGCAAACAGCATGCAGAGAGCTCCGGTCCCACTTCTGCCCTGTCTCCAGAACACTGGTGCTCACTCAGAGCTTAACAGAAGGAAAGTCTCAGCAGGATTTCTGTAGTCATCTGCAGTTCAGAGAAAGATGCAGCTCCTCAAATTCTTGGCACAAACGCTCATCATACAGAATGGGGTGTGAATACAGGTCGAGCCACACCACAGTCAGTCTGGCTGCGGTGTCAACCCCACGCCCTTCTCAGACTGAGCCAGGCACATTGAAGGTACTACCAAATAAACGGGGCAAGACCACAAGTAATCAGGAAATTTTCAGTAAGTGAATGAATCTGATGCTTCACCACTTTTTCAGGAGGGGCTCACAAACAGTCACAGCAATTCTCCCCTGGTTACAGGGGAGTGGGATGGCGAGAGATGAACTTTCAGCTTCCCTCCATGCTGCAGGTAGGAGGAAACAGAAGGGGAACATTAAGCTTCTTTCATTCCATAATGATCCTCTGATATAAAGAAGTATTTTACTCCTTACAACCAAAAATGTGTGAAATAGAGTATAATTAGAACAAAATCAACTCCACTTCAGTATGTAAATATCCCCAGAAGCTGAGAAATCTGGCATTGTACCATGAATACAAATATACTTCATTTGAAACCAAAAGGAGACTTTTTATCAATACAGAAAATAGGAACAAATCCCTATATTGGGTGAATGGAGGCTCTCAAAATACAAGGTCAAGAAAATGCACCTTGGACTTATCGTTATTCTTAATGGAAAGCCCTTTCCTGCAGTTGTTATTGAAATCTCCCAGCAGAACCACTCCAAAGGAGCTCTGGTACAAGGAGAACTTCACACACCTTCAAGGTGCAGTGTGCTTTTCAGATAAGCATTTTTATTGCCTTTTTTAAGTTATAGAAAATGTTCTCTCCAGGGGCAGAAAAAAAGATAAATGGTTTACATTATTCAGATCAAAAAAATATCATCCTGTCCAATATGAAATCTCTAAATATACCTGCCTTGCCAGCATAGCCCATCTCGGAGAACGGATCAAATTTCTAGCGTCAATAACTTTGCAGGGGTGATGAATTACCTCCTCCCACAACTGTTTACCAACAGGAAAACAATCTGTGGGAAAAAGGCACAAAAATACCAGTACATGCTCAAGTGCTGAGTGCTCCAGCTAATGATCCCCACCAGTTTTCTCACTGGAGGGTGCTTAAGTGGAACAATTCCTCATCCTGGCTCTTAGCAGGGTTGGCAGACCCAGACATCCTCGTCTCTCATTCTGCGTTGCCTATTGCATTCTTACACACCATCTAGAAATTCACTAGGGGAAGTCAGAAATGCTTATGGCAAAGCTCTGCTCCTGGGTCCAGCCGATACCTGTATTCTGCAGTTTGAGAGCTTGTGGAACTTGCAGTAGTTAGAGATAGGCAGAGGAAAATGGCACATTGTCCTGAAATGCTGTGCTACTGTTTAACATTACATCATTTTATATTATAAAGTGATTGTGAGGACTCCACTGGTAATGCATACCTCTGCTGTAAGTAAGGGTGTCTATTTCACTCATTGTTTTTCAGGGAAGTATTTTCTGTTAGAACAGCTTCTTATTAAAGTTGTGTTAAATCATCTTTCCATCAGGAACCTTGGCATTTGTTTTCTTGCCAGATCTGACTAACAAGTTGAAATGTCACAATTTACAGCCAAATGAGTTTTCAGAAATATTTTCTTTCAGGAAGATCAAACTGCTTTGTTTCCAGAAGGATTTTCAGTCTTCACTGTGGAATAGTTAAAACAAAATGCGACATTCTAGTTTTGACACAAAAGGTTCCAATGATTTCCCACAGCATTCTGACAAAACTTGATGCATTTTTGTGAAATGTTCCCATTTTGCCAAATCAGTATTATCAGACAGAAAAAAAGCATCAGCCAACACCTGTCAGTCATCTGTGGGCTTGATTTCATTTGTTCCATTTCAGCACATGCTTCCCTTCCCCCTTCACTTTTTATTGACTGAACTTTGTTCATAGGATTTCAGAAGTGTTTTCCCAATCGTATCTTTGGAAAATACAAGAAAAAAGGTTCTCGGCTGGTGGAGGCTGGCACGGCTCCAGCGAAGTCAATGGGCCTCAGCTGAGGCACTGGCCCTTTGTGAGCACTCACAGAGGCTTTTTATGTACTGCAGAGATGCTGGATTATGCGGAGAAGCCGGGAACCCACACTGTGTCTTCAGTTTGCAAAGATTATAGATATTTGAGCAGTCACCAGTCATTTAAGGCTGTACAATGACAGTTTTGGATAAAGACTCTGTAGGCTTCAGGTAACAGTGTTTGCTTTGCTTGACCATACATTTTCTTCACTGCATTTTCAGCCCATAGAGCTCCACGAGTTTTAGGAGAGTCAGAGAGAGAAAGCATGCTCGGGTAGGTGAGTGTGTGTCAGGGAACTACAGAAAGCACCGCCTGCTGCATCCTGCATTTGTTCTTGCTCTGTTTCTGAGCAGTTTAAAGGAAGAAATATGTACCATAACGCTGAAGGAAAAACATTCAGGGGCAACCCTTGCAGAATAGGACAGACTCCCTGCAAGGGATTTTGCTGAGAGTCATCTCAGCCCAGGGGCTCTCTGAATGTTTGACAGAGGAGGGATCCCAAACACAGCCTGGGGATCTGGTGACACTTATTCCTACCAAGTCCTACGACATTTCTGCATTTATTTGCACTGCTTTCAACTGTGGAAAATGGCCATCCTTGTGGCTTTTTACTGTAACTGTTATTCCTTATCTCCATAGAGTCTGTCACAGACAGTCATTGCTCACAGACAAAAGCTTTTTTTTTGCCTTCCACAGTACCCCAGACTCATCCTGTGCGCTATGGTGAACTCAAAGCTCCTCAGAAATCCTCCTTTACCTTTCTTCTGGAACAGCTGAAAACCAGCATGCCTGCACTATCCACACTTAAGAAGATAACAACTGAGCAACTAGAGTACAGACAAGGAAAGAGAAAACAAAGCAAGAAAAATGACCTTACAGAAAGAAATAGGGGCATCTAATGATATACCTGGTTGTGATCCATGCAAACAAATAACTGGAATCATTGTTCACCTCCCTATGATGTGATGTTGAGAAAGACAGATGTGAGAACACAGTGGAAAAGCCAGGTGAGACAAGCATGAGCGGTAATAAGCAGATTCTCATAAGAGATGTACGAACTACAGGGTGATCCTGGCTGGCACGCTGTGAATGGGCTGCACGACATGCACAAGATAACACAACTCTCCTGGAGAAGGCAGTCAGCAATTCCTCCTTTGAATTTAATTTGAATTTCATTTCTTGCTTTCATCTGAATCACAAAATTATCCTTTTCTTTTTCCTTTCCTTTTTCATTTTCACACTACAACGCTATTTAAAAGCCCAAGGTCAGGTTTAAAAGACAGTGGGCAATTCACCACTCACTCTGGTATTTCAATGCTCTCTCTGGAAGGATCCAAACCTGCATTGTACTGCTGAGGGTGGAAAAACTTCACTACATCTATGAAAGACTGCATTGTTTATTGCAAGCTATGATTCAGAACGGTGTAGCAGCAAAACTTTTCAAAACTCACTCTGCTTCCATTTACAAGTGTATCTTTAAACTGCTGTTTTCTTTCAAAATACAAATAACTTGCCATGTAGATCTATCTTTTAATTCCTACCAATTCCTCTACTCTCAATAACAGAAAATTCTTGCTAGGAAAAAAGACAAAAAAAAATAACTTACAGAAATAAATGATAAAGAAGATTCAACTTAAAAAAAAGAAAAAAGAAAATTGATTCAGTGTGATCTTCATCTAAGACATCAGCAGCCCCATGATGCTGCCCACTTGCAGGAGAGCGACTTCAACTTAGGAATTTCCTAAAAGTAGCGATGCTGCAATTTTGTGTTGAGACAACGAAGAGTCCATCTCATGGAGTTTCTCATGCATTAGATCTGGCTCAGCCAAATGAAAAGTTTTCAATTCCAAGAGATTTGGAAAGTATTTCAGGACATGTTGTGTTTTAAACATCAGAGCTATATAACATCCACCAGATAGTAGTATCTGCATCACGTTAGAGCATAACCTACTTTATCATTTCATTTCACTGGAATTCACGGAGAAGTGTGTGAAGTGCTATTTGGTAAGATAAACAGGAAAAAATGGCAGTGCAAAAGAAATAGACACTCAGCCAAGTAGTCTGAGAATCAGATAAAGACAGGAACAAAGAAGGAAAAACGTGTGAAAAAATATCAAAGCTGAGAAAAGAGCATATAACTGAAATACAGGTCTTAATGCTAAATCATGCCTCAGAGTACAGATGGCCAGCATTAACAGAATCAAAAGAGTCAGAAACATAGGTCACCACCCATCCCAAGAACTAGAGAACCTTGTTTGAGTGCGTCTGCAGGAGACGAAGCTCTAACTGTGCCAGAAGCAGATATAAACACATCTGAGTAACTGGTATCAATGTGAAAATGAGGGACATTAAAGAAATATTCTACCAAAAGCCAAGTATAACTTTCTTCAGAGCAGAAGAGATTGCCTAGGTTAAAATCAGACTCCTAAACGCTATAAACATAGCAAGCTACTCAGTGGGACAAAGTGAGCTCCAGTTCTTAGCACACAGAGTTGACGAGCAACCCCTTGAAAGCAACAGAAGCAGCCCTACAACTGGCAGCAGCACTCTGACCAAACACCATTTACTACAGGGCAGTAAGTGCTGGAGATTGCCCTCTATTCAGTTCTCTGTGTGTACAGACAGAGTTTAGGATAGGATTGTGCAATAAGCAATTTAAGGAAAAGATTTACAAAAATGCCATTCAGCAGTACTGTAAACAGACAATTCACCATAAAGCTTTGTAAACAGCTGTTCTGCCCAGGGATGACAAATGCTACCTCCTCCACTGAGAGCTGGAGAGAGACAAATCAAAAGTGTCAGCTGTTTTTACTGTGTGATGTTGCCTTCAATCCTTGAAAAATATCAGATGTTAACAGAACATGGGGGGAGAATGTGAGCAGGCATTTAGAAATGGAATTACCCAGAGAAAATATTGGAGTTGTTTCAAAATACCCTGAGAGGTATGCTCCCCTCACATGGCATGGAAAGGAGAGGGAAAAATTAAAACTAATAAAAAGTTGCTCTGTATTCCTCCAATACTGTAAAATAAAATGCAATATGCAGAAAATCAAATGGCCGAGTAGTGACATCTGGTTGTCAGACTTCATACCCAAATGTTAAGGTGCTCTAAAACCAACAGATACAAAAAATGCATTATTCATGGTGGAAAATAGATTAAAAAAATAAAATCACTCAAGCGTATTTTCAAAAATGGCACAGGAGCCTGCAGGATGGGCCTCCTGTGTAAATGTCACTTAGTTCTTCTCCACATTTTGGTGTCTTGACTTCTTTTCCTCCATGATAAGAACAGCCTCTACTTTCTGAACGCGTTCCCCACTGGTACAACAGGGCACTGCCACGCCTGGCCACAGCCATACCTCATCACATGCCCCCGAGGACGGGACCACGTTCTTCCTACTGCACTCAGTGCCCCCAGAAGTGACGAAGTCACATACACACAGCATCAAACTACTTCCCTGTCTGTCATAACCCTAAACTTGTATTTTTATAAGACTATTTATTTCAACGTTCTGTTGAGACTTTTTATAGGTCTGGGTGTTATTTGAACAATGATCTGACATATAACTAAAACTTTCTAAACTGCGTATTCACAGAGATTATTTACTTTTGGATAATTTCACGTGACTCATGAAGGCCCTCTCATCCCACAGTACCTACGTGGAATTCCTCCCAGGGATGACAATGCAGGTGGGGACCCACGGGACAGCCTCACCATGCTGCTGTCAACTACCCAAAGCACTGAGCATCTCCAGGCACCCAGTTATGACAAGTTACAATTCTAGAACTCAGGAAACTGCATACAACATTTCCAGATGCTGTTTGGCACACTACAGAAGAAACACCACACTGGGTTTTCTGCAGCTTCCGTGAAGCTTTGGCAACATCTTGCTACCACCCCTTATTCAGAAGGGTTGCTAGGACAAGGTGATGGCATTTCTTTGTCTTTCGTTCTTTGGGACAAATAAGAGAAACTTTGAGTTTTGTTTGTTTGCTTTTTTAATTTGAGAATACAGAAGCAAAGATGGAACTAGGAAACTGAATGATAATAAACAAAAAAGTGTAATTTCACACTTGCAATTAGAACACCAGTAACAGTGAGTGCTGGCAAGGGGCTCGGTTTTCTGACACTGATCATGGTCACAGACTGTTCGTCTTTCTGCCCTCAAACCAAACTGTACACCTACTGCCTCAGTAACTAAAATATTCCAGTGCCCACCAAACCAGATACATATTCAGTGTCTGTTGGATAAAGAAAATTCAGAATGTTGAATCTTTCCAAATCTGCCTACAGATGTGCCATTTCCAGAAGAAGGAGGTAAAGCTCCACACCAGAGAGGTGTCAGCTGCACTCCTGCAGATGAATACCCAAGTCAAATTCCAGCTTCTGCTGCTACCTGCACCAGGTGGCAAGAGGCACAAGCCTCACTCACGTGTGACAGACCTGCATAATGCATTCCATGGGATGCAAAGTTTCAAATCCCTCATTTTGTGTTTCATGATGGAAGTCCTCTTTGCTGTACAAAAAGAAAATCTGAACTGATGCAAAACAATTCCTTTCCTGTTAGAGTACAGCCTTCCCTACTCGCTCCCATCCTGCTCTTCAGCATGCAGCAACCGCCTTCAGTTTGTCGTTAGGACAAAATATTTTTTTCTCACAAAGCAGGATTTTTTTTTTCTGAAGTGGCACAGGGTGATTTTACCAGAAGAAAAAGGCTTTGTCACATGCTTTGAAAAGCACAGTTACCTTTACAGCCTGAAATACTGCTCGCCTCTTGTGAGAGTGTTGGCAAATCCCAGACTCAAGATCTATGAAATTAGCCATTATTTTTCTGCAGGGTTTTGATTTCTGCTGGAACCCAGCCATGGAAGTAACAGAGTTAAAAACAAAAAACAACAACAACAAAAAAACCTGGGTTTTTTTAATATTTGACTTTATGGGGAAAATGATAAGGCCTAAGTACAGCATCTGTGCTTGGGGAGCCAATGGTCAGAAACAACATATTTCAAAAATGATCAAAATTTTAAGTAAATGTCTTGACTATAGAAGTCAGCATTATTGCATAGATGTGTTTTACAGATTCAAATTCTACTGCTTCTCTGAATACAAACACAGAATCAGATCCACTTCTACCTGAAATTGCACCAATTCCAAGGAAGCAGCTTCTCTCACGCTGAGGCAATGCAGAAGGCCATGTAAATAAGAGCTGTCAGTCACATTACACTTATTATGCCCTCAGCTCTGCACATTCACTTCCATGAATCTTCCAGATGTGGTCTGAACCAACTCTGCATTTCACTGCATATGTTTCACACCAGAAACAATCGCAGTTCCAAAAGCTACCCAGGAGCATGCTCGCGGTGCCGATGGCCAACACATCACTGCTGGGGGCAAGGACAGCAACCTGCAACGTGGGAGCTATGGTGGAGTGGTTCTGCAGTGCCAAGTGACAGCCAGAGAAGGGCTCCAGGAGAAGGCCAGGTAGAGAACTGCTGTAAAGATCAGCAGCAGTTCTGCTTCATGTATGTCAATATGAGCAATTTGAGAATAATTATTAGTAAGTAATTTGCTTTACTGGTGAGGAGAGAAGCCTGGTAGGTTCCCCACCTCCTCAGCTACAGCACAAACTCCAGACCCGTTTAATAACATGAAACAATCACGGCTTTTCACTGCAAATACTACTGGCTGAACTTCTATGTGCAAGCAGCTACTTTTGTTGCTTGGAACACTGTAAATATTAACAAGCCATTTAAATTAACAGACTACTTAATTTTCTGTTATTATTTATTTTACTGTCTCTAACCATGAACATTGCATTTCAAGGATCAGTGCTTTATTATAAACTAATACCTTGCCCAGTAACTGAGGTTTTCCTGTTATTCCCAGCCTAGCTCACATGCAGCCTGAAAGGCTGAGTTAATTTCTCAGTGGAACAGCAGCGGAAGAGAGGGATAGAGGAGGGAGAAAGAAAATCCAAGATAAGATCAAATAAAACCCAATTTTCTTCCGATTTGGTAAACCCAGACTGATTGACATGGTATGAATTTTAACCAGACTTTAGTAAAGGAAAGACAGCTGATAACGAGAATTATTTTACCAAGCAATGAAGAAAAGAAAAAGTCTATTTTCAAAGTCATTTGCATGTGGCAAAGCTGACAATTTGCTCCTTTGTGCTGAGGGATATTTCTACGGGTTTTGTTTCGCGCAGTCTCTGTGTGAGATGATGGAAAAGCGGGATGAGGAGTGGAGAGGCAGATCCGGCACTGCAGCAGCCATGCGCAGCCTGGGAGCCCGAACTCCCTGCTGCCCCAACTCCCAGCGGCTCCATTCCGGGCAATTAAAGTTAATGGGACTTTTGCCCTCAACTTAATAGGGCCAGACTTAAGCACTTACTAAAGGCAGGCTTTCTCACAGTATTATCTAGAAGGTTCTCCTTCAGAAATGACCTGGAAAAAATTAGTGACCTCCTTACAGCTTCTGGTGACATAATGAAAAGCTTTCAAAGAACTTCACTCATCTGGCAGAGTCTTTATGAGCAACTCCGTTAACAATGCTTGATTACCTCACTGAATTGGGGCCCAGGATAGGAGAGCGCTAGGATTTCTGAGTGTCTCTGCTAACTCTCGACCATTCCTTACAGTTTAAGCTTCCTGTCAGCCAGAGACTTAAAATTATAATAGTTAACAACTTGGTTTCTTGTTTCTCTTCAGAAGTTTTTATCTTTTATATTCCTATAGCAATATAGGCCTACTGGTACTTTAGAACCAACGTAGAAGAGACATGTAATGCTACTTGACCATGCTTCTTTTTTCCCTTTATTTTTTAATGTTTTTGCAATTGATCCTTTGTAACTCCATTCTGAAATACAAGGGCAAAATATTGTGTCCCAACAAAACTCATTACTGTTAATTTTACAAATACAGCTGAAATAAAGTAGTAGCAATGCAATAAATGCTACACCAGAACAAATATACCATAACATAAATCAACGACCTTAACTTGCAGTTTCCGTGCACAAAGGACCTCTGCAAAACACTCCTGTTTTGTCTTTTTTCCCTAATTTCCTTCAGGTTATCTTTATGCACACTATTACAAGTTAGTTTCCTACTTTAGATTTTAACTTCCTTACGATTTAAATAAAATCTTACTTTAGATATAAAATATAACCTTTATTTACATTGCTGGCTAAATGGGAACACAATAAATTTGAGGATGGGATTAAAATATTATGCCATCAGCTCAATTTTCTGCAATTTAAGCTAAAAACACATGCATCTGCAAATTCATATCTGAACCACTGCAAAACTGGCCTGTGAATACAGTAAAAGACACAGTGCTGCAGAGCAGGCTTTTCAGCTGTCGGGTGCTCTGCAGAGCCTGCAGCTCCTGTGTAGCCCACGGCACGCTGGTGAGCAGCAGGGTACAGCTAGCTGCAGAAAATGAAAGTCTCTTTTCACTGACACAGCTTAGAGTAAACCCAAGGCAGCTCTAAGTCAGGGTCTGGTGTAGCCTGAGATATTTCCTTCCCTTTCTATGATATAGAAGCTGGGGTGCAACATCCCTGCATCAACGAGGGACAGATGTCCTGTCCAGCAGAGCTGGTCACATTTCTCTGCTTGAACATCTAGCAGTTTTGCTGAGTGTTGTAGATGTCTGTTACAATACACGTGAGTTACTTATCATCATCCCCTTGTTTCCTCTTGGGCACTTGTCCTCATATGCATATATCTTGGTCACTCTGAAAGTAATGCCTCTTACTTATTTCCATGGAAACTACAGCAGATACAAAGAGCACAATAACAGTGTTTGATAGAGCAAATTCTCTGGTACAAAACACTCTTTTTCAATGCAGTCACCTCCATTAGCTCTGCATTTTCACCAGCGATGAACAAGAGCTGCACGCCACGCTTGTACCAATCTGCACCAGTACAGTGACCACTGTCACCGCTGCTGAAAAGCACCAGCACCCCTCACTGTGCTCACATCCACTGTGTGGGCTCCATAAACTTTCAGCAAGCATCGACAGATATCAATGGGTACAGTTTTTTCCGCATGGAGGAATTCAACATAATAAAATAGGAGGCACTGCTTTCAGAGCAGCCCTCGTATAAGTTTGCAATTAACACATGAATCGCTCTCTGCTGCAGCGATCCTATGAACAGGGTGGAATCACATTGCACACGTTAAACACACTGATAGCTCAACTATTGTGACTTCAATAGACCTTTTGCTGTAATAATAACTTCAATCAGCAATCAAGGTTTCCTTCTCAGTTTTCTGTTGCTTGCATTATGTGGCAGTTTAATTCATTGTACATTAATTCTAGTTGTGCATTAATTGTATGTTTCTGCACAGTAATTAACTAATCACCACGTCACTCCCTCCCTATTATGAATAACCTCATTAATTCAAGACTGAAAGCTTGGTGTCTGCTGCTATTATATCATTTTTTTTGTTGTTTCTGCATCTTCTTCACTTACAATCGAGTATGAAACTCATGTATTTTTAAATACTTTCTCTTCTGTTTTTCCCACTGAAAAATTCATTGTGCTATCAAGTCTTTTAAAATAATGTTTATTTATTACGCATTTCTTTGCTATGCAATCAAAAGCTGTTACAATAAAGTGTGTGAGTTGTTCTTTTTGTGGCAGCACTTCTGCTGCGTCAACTTCCTCATTTTAAGCCCAGGTTTACTGGATATCAGAATTTAGATGTAAAATTGAGCTTCAAGGTTAAAGTCTCTATCAGACATCTTTGCATGAGGGCACATTTCTTTATTATTAAGTCATCAGACGTTTTTAGGTTATCCCTGTGGGTAAGAACTTGTGGCTACATTCAGCAATGCCCATGGAGCTGTCCATGCGTGCCTCTGAGGCCAGGGCTTGCCAACTGAAGCATGCACAGGAAGATGCCCCCAGCAGAGAGGCACGCACTCCATTAGCAGCACACATGAATTGTTCAGGCCATGGTCATGCACAGTACTGAAGCAAGAGCTTCACTGTTGCAGTCTGACAACTCCTCATTTCAGAACTAAGCACTGCTTCAGCATTTGCTGAATCAAGGTCCTGCAAAATTTTCTTTAAAGCAAATGCTGTTTCAGATAGACAATTCCAAGAACAACCTCTTGCCATTTGTATGCTGAAAGCTACGGGGTTTTGATTTTTCTTTTTCCTCCCCCCCAAATAAAAGCAATGAAGTGAGATTCTAAATGTGGGAGCAGATTGGAAATCTAAGGGTTCTGTGAATGCACAGGCACAAACAGATACCCCCTAACCTAAATCCACTGCCAAGCAAGCAAGCCTAACTTCACTTACCCATTGGTAATGAAGAATTCAAGTCCTGTTTTCTCAAACAGAGGCTGATATGCCTACAAGTCAAGAGGGCAGCTCCTCTGCTGCTACAGGTGGCTGAAGCTGAACACAGTCCACAGGGAGAAAGTGCAGTTGTTACAGCTAAGAGAACAGTGCATTTTTTTATTTTCATTTTTTTTTTCAAAAGGAAAACGTCATTGCACTTCAATCGAGGCTGTGAAAGCTATCCTAGAGTCCAGGAAATGTATTGTGGGATGTACTCATCCTTTAAGATGGACAGATATGGTGGTCCAAAGCATTTTCCCTTAAAAAATAAAAAAATAAAAAAATCCATGCATTTACTAAACTGAAAACTAATGACTACAAAATTAAAAGTACCTTTGGAACTGTTGGAGTGGTTTGATGGCTGCCTCTTACTGAAAGGAATGAAGTGCAGCCCCGCTGCCAGGACCAGTGCTCAGGAGCAGCGCGGCTGCAGGGCCTCAGCAGCTCCTGCCTCAGCATGCTGCTGCGCATCAACATTTACCCAAACATGTATTTGTACATGTTTGTACAGACCATAATGGCCTGTTTGCTTTGAAACAGTCTATTTGGCTGCCCCTAAATGAGTGGTTTGGGTGCACGCTGAAAGGAGATATTACTGCTATTGCTATTTTGGCATCTGTTCCTGTCGTATCCACTACCGTTCCTCTCACTTCTGCCTCAGACGCTGCTGCCCCTCCCATCACAGCCACCCAGCTCCTCTGCATTCAGATCTGCCTTTTCATGAATATCCAATGTTTTCTGCTAATTTCTTCGGATATTTCCATTTTTGCCCTCTTTTCATCACCATTTTTGCCATTTATCTGAACTCATTTATTTCCATTTTTCTTCTACTCAGCCTAGCTCAAAGCCTTTACCCTCTACCCCATTCCAAGATAGCATTATTTGCATTAAGAACAGGTATAATTTATTCAAATGAATTAAGAACCTGCCTGCAAAATCACTTTTCAGACTTCAACTAAACCTATGCAGGCAGTTCAGGAAGGCAATTTTTTCTTAGAAGTCTTGTTTCTCATGGCACAACTAAATATTCTTTAAGCAGGAAGCAGTGAACAGGGAAATGCAGATATCTGCATAGCTATAGATAGATACAAAGAAAAGGATGACAAGGGTACCCTGCCAGCCAAAAGGAAACCTTGCATGCAAGTTGCAGTGAATCCACCAAGTCCATGCAGGCTCCTCATTAGCCTTCCGCAGGCGGAACATTCCCTGGGTACCATGGTGGGCTCTGGCTGGATGCAGCAGCCACCTCCTCCTGGCAGCACAAGAGGAGAGGTCATGTAGGGAACCATAAATAACTGTCATCCTCTCCCTCCCTTTTTCATAGGGAGAATTAAATTGTTAACAAGGGTGACAGGTAACTGATTGCACTGGACAGCTGATTAACATCGTGCCAGGATAAATAAGGCAGTTTGCAGCTCTCCGAACTATCATAGCAGGTTCCCTTCAGGTTTAGTTGACAACTCTCCATCACTTATAACTAGTTCATTTGGGAAAGGGGAGGTCTTTGACCACAGAGACTGCATGAAGGAGTATGGAGAGCAGAAAAGATGGCACGCCATCAATTCGCAGAGCATCTCCCATCACCCTGAGCTCCTCGCACAGGAAAGCTTTCATATTCTCATTTTAAAATGGAAACAGTCATTGCAGAACAAAAGTCACTTTGGAACAGTGCTGGTCTTCTTCATCATCACACTCCTATCATACCATACTCCAATCTGTGCCCTACAGATAAAATAAGAATCCAAACTGCTTAAGAGTTTGGGTCCCTTCCAACCCAAGCCATTCTATGATTCTATGACTTGCAAGCATTTCTGAGATTAATGTCCCAGTTCCCCTGATTTCAATGTACCCAAGGACAAGCTTTCAGAACCATTCGTCCCCCTGAATCCAGTTTACCCCAGGCAATCTGTATTGATTAGTGCCAGCAGCAATAGTAATGGCCAGGCACTTAACTGCCAGGAATTGCAGTGGCACAGCCCAGGTGAAGTGTGTGGTGCCAGCACCAACCTGCAGGTTTGGGAAGTCAGGCATGCGCTCTGCTCTCTGTTTGCTTTTACATCAAGGGCAAAACTTGATGGAGTATGAGATTGGTGTTAGAAAAACTCAAGGTCTGAATATAGTTTTGGAAAAAAGTTACTATGTCTATTTTTTGACTCTGCTACTATTAACTGCAGGTTTTGAATAAACAGCTTTGAACATTTTTTCTTTCTTGGATTCAAATCTTGCCCAAAATCTATGCAGGTCCCAGACGCACTGTAGAAGCCTCCCGGTTTTAGATTGGATCCTTATCTATCCTAGAGTAAACCACCATTTACATCAATCTTGCTAAGCTGCTTGCCTGTTTGCCTACAAGTAGTTTTTCAAATTAGATTAGAACAAAGTAATTGTTTCTATTGACACTGTGCATCTTTGCACTGAGCAGAGGAACAGACCCTATTTGTTTATTGAAAAACATTGATGGCATTTTTCTCAACATAGCATCACGTTTGATTTTATATATTAAAATTTAATTTGAAATGGTGCACCTATGTTTTCTGCTCCAAATATTTTCTAAAGAAAATGTCGGCTGAACAAGATGCAGGCAGCAAAAAACGAGTGGGTAACAGCAGCAAGCGGGGCCTGCGCTGCTGGTGAGTCTTCAGTGTCTCAGAATGCAAGGTGAGCTCAATAGGAAGGAGCTGGCAGTACTGGAGTAACAAATAAGTGGAGTTCACCTTCACTCCTGTGCATGACCATAGGCAATGCTGGTGACAAAGGGCCATCAGGCAGCTGACAACATTTACCAGCAGGACACAGCTGGTGAAACACAGCCATGGCATAGCAAGCCTGTGAGCCCTGCTCCTGGCTGCATCATTTTTCCCTTCTCTCCCCTTCCTGCTTTCATTGGGATTTATTTCATTTGAAGAAAAGCCTCTCTCAGCAATCTTTGGCTATCAACCAAGCAGTGTTTATGTGAAAGGAATGCTATTCTTCTGCATTTGGTCCATGGCAGGCTTCAAACAGGCTGGGAGTGGGTCACGGACAACTAGATTTGAATTCTTCAGCACGTGGATTCTGATTTGCCCATTTCTCCAAAGTTACTCTGAACAGCCAACCAACAAGATTACCTGTAGACAGACTTTCCCTTCTTGTGATCAATGCATTGCTACATAGTTGCTACTAGGATTTGAATGCAGGCTTTTTCTTTCCATCTTACTTCAGAAAAGCAGCGTTTTCTCTGCTTTTCGTCTAGATGAACCAACCTAACCAAATTCACAGCACAGGTGTGGTCCCCTCCTCCGCCAGTTTCCTACTCAACCTGTATGAAGTATAATATAGTATCCCTGTAACATAGTATCTCATCAAAATCAAAAGTTGATGGAAAGTTCCTTTCAGTGAATAAATAATGTGAAGTGGAATAATAACGATATACCACAATGTCATATGGCTTCAATTTACCATATATAAATACTAAGATATCAAGTGAACGAAGCATGGATTTGAATGCCAGGATTGCATTCTGTGGTGGACACTCAGACAAATAATGAAAAGCTCATTCTTCTGCAACTCTACAAATACAGGGTTAACCCTTGCACTGGACCTGTTGCTACCGCTGAATATTCTATGCGTTATGGTGGCATTTCCCACCTTACTAATATATCAGCTCACTCTTCCCCGAAGAAAGGGGGGATTCCCCTTCGGTATCTTCAAAAAACATAGACAAGATCTTATTTATTGAAGCAAAGTACTATAAACCTTAAAAACCCACAAATCATCCAGTCCATCTACTAATTTGCAGCATGACATAAAAAACTGGCCCATAAGGAAAAGAAAAACAGCAGATAGTTACTTTTGGTACAAGTGAAACATCATCAGTTAAGTCTAGAGTTTGAGACTACATCTCCCCAAATGGAGCAGGAATGACAAAAGCCTTAAAGAATCAAAGCAGCGCAAGTGTCAGAGAAATAAATTATTGAATTTTTTGCTCTTCTCCTATTCAGGACACAGGATGACATTTGGTGCATTCCTGCTGTATCTGCTTCAGAAGAGACATCCATTCATTGGTGGCCTATATAGTAACTATCAGAGACAGTTAACAGGTTAGACAAAAAAATAAGACTGCTCACAGCAAGGTAAATGAAGACACTGGAAGACCTGCAGATCTCAGACAGCAAACAGAAGCATGCTTACAGAGCCCTGTGCAATTTGCTGAACCACAGTACTAAGGCACACTGCACTAGGAATGAAAGTTTCACCTCTTGGTGTGCCTGCATTCTTTTTTTCTTTGCCTCATCCTATATTACAGATGTATTTTTCTATTTTGCTGGAAGATGCACACTGCTCATCTTCTTTATTAACAGACTTTTCATGACAATTCAAAATTTGAAATAATTTTTGCAAATAACAGCAGAATGTCATGAACGAGGGAGGAGAGTCGTGTACAATTCATTTTTGGACAACAGATTATCAATCAAAACAAAAAGTTATTTAGAGTTAGAAAGGATCAATAGGAAATAGTGTAGGTGGTACAAGGACGGAGGTAAACCAGAAGGGCTCTCCTGGAGCTGGTCCTGCCCGAATGGCACCTTCCAGTAACCATGCCTTCGTGCCAGCCTAGCTTAGGACCAAGCGCTGCCATCAGCAGGACAGAACTATTGTCTAAACCAAAGGTGAATTGCATAAACTCAGCTGCAGCCTGGAGTTTCACCTCATCAGCTGTACCAGAACTGGGCACAGACTAATTAACTTGTTACTGCAGATCCTAGATAGGTAGTTTATTATGGCCACTTTATCACAAATTCTAGACTGATTTCTTCCCTAACTTTGATCATTTCACAGTCTTGTTTTTGAAAGCACTTAAAGCATTTAAACCAGCAAAAATCTAGGGCAGGATTTTGCTAGTGGATGGGAGTATGACAGGCACAAATTCAAACTGAGGTTTGCTCAAAGGACGTAACCTTTGGGTTGTTCCTATTATTCTATTTTGATAAACTCTGATGCTAAATCAATATGAAATCATTATAAAGTGCTATAAACCTACAATGTGATTTCAAAAAATACAGTAGCATCAAAAGATCATTAGGTGCTAACATGTGAGCTTAAAAAAGAATCTCTATTTTGAGGTCAGTCTACGGAGCTTTAAGGCAGGACCAGAAAGAACAGATAGACTTTTCTTATCATCCAAATCACACCGCACATCATTTGTGTGCACTGATAAAGTGGCTGGAGTACCTGCACAGCAGTTTAGCAGTGTTACCCAGAACACAAAGTGACTTTCACCCTGTTCTCTCTTGCTTACAAAGGTCAATTTTGTAAAACTTGTCATCTTGATTGATATTATAATGTCCATTTTTTATAAATAGCTTTGTTGATAAATGTAGCCATTTGCAGCTGGAGTGGATGTTTTTCTTCAGATTATCAAGAAAACTGAATACTATAACAAGCGCTAAAGAGTGGTAAAGACTATCAACTTTTGCTTTGAAGAAGGGGATCTAATGTCCTCCCTGCAAGGAAGCCCAGCCTGACTAGCTCTTTGGAGTCTTTCATGGAGTCTTTTTTCAGGCTAGAGACAGTTACCACCCAGAAGTCATCTTTTCTTTTCGGAAAGACAACTGAGAAATGGGCAAAACAGCAATCTGAAATGCTCCTGCAGGAGCTTGAAGCCTTGTTTCATGCTCCCAGCCAGGGGACCACCGTCTCCCTGCTGTGCTGTGCAACCCCTGGCACTGCAGCGCTGCTGCCAGACACTCAGCGCAGCACTGCGGGTGCTGCTCAGGCACATCTCCGAGACCACGCTGGCAGCACCTCCAAGGTAACATGCTGCTTCCTCTGTTTCTTGTCATGCATGGCTGAATCTTTACCAACATCAGCCCAGAAGGTTGCTTCTAAACTCTTTTGATTAGAAAAGGCAGGTTCATCAAAACCAAATCTTCCCTCACAAAGATGTGGATCCTCTCATACAGAATGGGTTGGATCGGAAGGAATTTTAAAGATCAGCTAGTTTCCACTGCTGCCATAGGCAAGGACAGATCCCACCAGATCAGGCTGCCCAGGGCCCCATCTAGCCTGGCCCTGAACACCTCCAGGGGTGGGGCATCCACAGCTTCTGTGGGCAACCTCTGCCAGTGCCTCACCATCCTCTGAGTGAAGAATTTCTTCCAAACATCTACTCTAGATCTATCCTTTTTCAGTTTTAAAAGATTACCCCTTGTTCTATCGCTACATGCCCTTATAAAAAGTCTATCTCCATCTTTCTTACAAGACCCTTTTAAGTATTGAAAGGCTGCAATAAGGCCTTCCTGGAGAGGATAGAAATATTTTCATGTCTAGGATGAAAGTTTTGGTCAGAATGAGATCTCAGAATACTCATGAGTTCCCTGGGCTAAGATGAGAGATACCAGAGATCAACACTCCCCCTTTTGTGTCTTTCATTGTGGACACTTGAACCTCTCTAATCCTCGTTTTAGTAAGCTCCCAGAGCAAAGACAAATGAGCATTGAAAAAAGAAAAGTCTTCATTTCATTTTGATGTGAAATAGGATTTCTTTTTTGAGGCTTAACAAAGAATGAATATGAATTTGAATGAATAGTGTTTTTATTAACATTCCTAAATGCCAATCAATGTTAATAAAAACACTATTCATTCAAAAAGCACTATTTCAATAGGCTGAGAAGGTCAGAAGGACAATATTTATTACAGCAATAACTTAATTTGAAATTCTAGGAAGATATAAAGATTTACTGAGGAAAGGGTCATTTACAACCTCGATAGAAAATGCATGCAACAGTTATAACATTCTTTGTAATGCTTCTTGTAGGATTTGAACAAAGAACTGTTACATGGCTCAAATAAGTCTCCTAATTCTGGACAAGAAGTGTCTAGATAAAATGTTAATGAATATAAAAATGCCAGGGGACTCCACATATTGCCTACGTTTTAGAGAAAGACTCTTTCATAGTCTATTTTTTCCTGCTTTGATTTCCAGCTTTTGTTTTCTAGGTCTGTATATGAAAATGTGCTAGAAAAAGAAAAAAAAAAATCAGAACACACAAGCTAAGTTGAAATATAAATGTCAAAATACAAAGGTAAAAATCAATATATTTCAAATGTAAAGCTACACATTTTTGTTTTTCTAACATGACTAATTCAAAAATTGGCTGCCGTTCAACTGAAAAGTGAAGTCTGGAAAAATTCCTTTTATTCCTCATCTCTCTAATCCTAGCAAGGTTTGTTCTATTAATACATTATATCTCTTTCTGAGCACTGCTTCAGTGCAAAACTTTACCCTTGTTTTAAGTGCTCTCCTGGAGTTCTTCATACCACTTTATTTTCCTTTGGAAAACTGGATGAACAGCTCTGAAATAGCCAGCAAGTCATTCTGGACATATATATATTTAACCCTTTAACTGCATATGTTCTTTAATATTTCCTAAACAAACAAAATAACGTGTGAAGCTTAATTTCATTCACATCTACTTATCAGCTATTTTCTTGTGCAATTCGGATACATTTGTTATACATTTTTGAGAATAAGTTTCATTTAGAAGCTGTCCCTCTGGGATTGCTGTAATTCACACCTTTCCCTTCCCTACCCTGAAGAATAAATGTCAGATCTGTTCTCAGATCATACAAATTCCTTTAGTCATTTTGAATGAAACATAGGTTAGTTTCCCTCTTCTCTTTAACATTTTATTGTTGCACAAGACTCATGGAATGACAACTTTTCCACCTTGCTGAAGACCAACCAGTTTCCATGAGCAGAGATCAAATACACTGCTGTAGTCCTGTCTTCTGGTAATTTTGATATGACAGAACCTTGATTTCTATCAAGGCACATACATTTTGTACTCTTCTTACACGCAAAAGCTATTTTGGCTATTTTCTGCTCCTCTTCCCTTAGTTTCATTTCATGAAGAATGATCATCAGGAACCAATCAGTCACTTAATGATTAATATATACAAGTATTAGCCATTTTCTTTTCCTTTATGTGTAAAATTGTGTTCTGACAGCAAGCTAGACGACATTCCCCCAAACCCTGCATTAAGTTCCATAATCCTAGTGCACACAAAACGTTTTGTCTTTGTTTAAATGTATCATTGATTACTCCTCTTAACTGCAAACTACAGGCCATGAGTAGCAACTGCAATCAGGCAAAGAGTGCTACAGAGAGTGTCTGCATTAACTGTACGTTGTAATTATTACGTGTTTTATCACTGTTTACTTCAATATAGCTAATTCTCATTAAGATGCAAATGTACTGAGTCTCAGCTATTTGAAGGAAGAAAGTTTGTGACTCAAGAGCATGTACTGATTAGGTGGTGCTTGCTCCAGTGTTCATCTGGGATTGGACCGAGGCCATTTGCCTTAGTGCCATTGCAGTATTAAGAGGCGTTAATCTGCACTGTCATCGAGTTGTCTTGCATCCACTGCAAAACATCCTCATTATGACAAAATTATATGGAATTTTTTCTTGGCTTACGTACCTCTGCACAGAATACTTTGCAATGTACTTTCTACGCTAACGACAGATCACTACATTTTAAAGAGAACTATGATTACTCTACGTAGGATCAGCACACTATTACTGAAATCTGATACTGCTACCACTAGCAAACAGCATCTGCCTGTCAAGAGCAGTTTGTTTGCCCCCATACCCCACTTTGAGGAACAACCACTGCTTCACAAAATCACAGCTGATGTGTCAGTCCAAGCATGCTGCTTAGATGTTCTATATTTAAGCTGGAAAATGATTACCTATTGTTATTATTAAATTGTACCCTTTGTGGAGTCAATAATTTGTCATTTGCAAGGAGAAAAGCAGAAAAATGTATAATCAAGGAAAGAAGCTTAAGAGGTGGATGCTTAACCGTGTTACGGACTTTCTTTAATTAAAGCCTCTCTTAACCTGCTCTTAATCAAAGCAAGTGGCAAGCTCAGCAGATGGGTACAGCTGTGCATAACAACCATGCAGGTGTTTAATTTTTATATTTAGCAAGTATGCTAAGCAGCATTCAAACATTTGTGGATGACGGGCTTGGTTAGTGAGGGAGGGTTTCAGAAACACGTTCCACTGAAAAAGGAAGATTATTCTGCACAGTTAAGTTACTCAATCAACTTCACTACTTCTGTGTTAAATCCCAGCTTGAATTACAGGGGCAGATGTATAATCTGGGAGGCTTTCCAGAACAATCTCTCTCTCTTGCTCTCCACTTTCCTCACGTTTTTTTTCTTTTTAAGACTAACTGTAATGAACTGCAGGTTTCTATCTTCTCACATACTAAAAGCAGTTCTTATTCTTTGTCTCATATTTCCAGTGCAAAGGACACTGAATGAGTCAGAGGAGACAAACACACACATCCTAGGTAGATTGATCACTGACAGAGCTAGGAGCTCCAGAAAAAGAAGGCAGTGAGAGAGACTGCATGAACAGAGAAAACAAACTCTAACCCAGGACTTGCTAGATGTTGTGCAAATCCAGAACAGGAATTACTGAGATCATCAAAAAACAAGAAAATTTTGGCTAAAAGTCTGCCTAATATAACAAAAGCAAAACAAACAAAACAGTAATTCAAAAAGCCAAGGAATGTACAGCAAAAGACAGAATTTTTCATTTCATGAACATCAGTTATCCCCTGCGCTCCCAGTAATTTGCAGCATCATTTAACTGCAAGAACAAAATGGAACAAGGCCAGGTAAATGAAACACAAGGAAAATAAGTATTTGGCATACTCTATAAAAAAAATTAGAATAAAAGGAAGGAATTTTGGCAAAGTAGAGGATCAGCAGCAAAACAGAGCTTCAAAAGGAATATTAGTGAAAGCTAAAAGTTGCAGTACCATCACTTGCATCAATAGGTGTATCCAGACATCCACTATAGCTACAGACAAGGAAAGAGACAAAACACGGATGAGGGAGAGCAATTTCAAATCATGCAAGTCAGCATTGATGTTAAAGTGATTCAGAGACTGCAGCTTTCCACTCATTTTCATGTACTACACTACATTAAAGGTTAGCTAAAAATAGATTACACACTTTCACAATATTGCTTTCCCACGGATTCCCCTGGTATACTATGCTCTTTCAAATTAGAATAGAAATATCTGCCAGATTCCCTCTGTGCTTTTCCATGCACAGAAAAAAAAAGTTCAAATATCCTTGTTTAACGATTTGAATATAAAGAGGAATGGAACTGCTTAAGAATTCCTTACATCAGTATTTCTCAGACTTGGTGAAAATATAACCCCCTTTTGGCCCATCTGATTCTACCTACTTGCAGAGTCTGAGATAGTTGGTAGAATATATCAAACACTTCTAAAGCTTCTTCTATTACTTTTCATTCCTTTGACATACTTCTGTAGTCTTCAAGTAGTGGAGTGGCACCCCACAGCTGGAGAAACGCTGCCTTCGCTGATTATCCTAATCAAAACACATATTGGTTTAGCTTAGGAGTTACTGAATAAGGTTCTTTGTATTAAGTTGAAGATTTATGAACATTTAGGACTCCTTACACAATAAAAGGAATATTTGTTTAGCCTGAAGTCAGATTAACTTTTGATGAACCCAACTCCAGGAGCATTTCAGGTGCTCTTGGGGTGACTGCAATTTGTACGGTCATGAGTGAGTGAAATATCACCCAGAGTCCCCTACTAAGTCTCATGCCAGGAACTAAACTGATCCCCAGCTGAGCTGACCAAAGATCAAGGTCTGAGAGCACTGCCAGGAATAAATTCCCTTTTCCGTCTTTAGTTCTTACGGTTTGGAGGGAGGAACTTACACTACTGTTGAGAGAGACATTTGTGAATTTAACCTACATGGTCATGAACGCAAGGATTTGGGAGACTAAAATCAAGATACCCAATAGACCAAAATATTTTCTCTATAGACTTATTGTGAGTATCACTAAATACTTATTACTAAGACATTTTCTAAGGATTAACATTATACAGCAATTCCTAATTGAATTAATTTTCACCTTACATACCCAAAGTACACACCTGTATTTTTTTTCTTGATATATTTAAAATACATTTTTAACACTTTTCTTGTTATCCCTAGTAGCCAAAGATAAACACTCTTTTCCCAAAGTGCTTTTCCCAAAGCTCACTCACAGCGAATGCTCTTTTCCCAAAGAGCACTGATAGAATTATCACCATCAGTTTGGGGCAGAGGACAAAAAACTAATCAAGTGACTTTCTTTACAGACAGGCTGTAGCATAAACGAAGTACAAAGGATTATTTTAGTCAGAACACATACATGTGAGTCACAGAGCACAGCTGATAGATGTTTTCATTCATCATGCATTCCTTAAAAACACAGATTTTATCTATTCAGCATTTTGATTTCAATTTTTTTTCCTGTTCTATTTCTGCAATCATAACATGATTTAGTTAAATATTTAAAGGTTTCTTTTTCAGCAATAAGCAAATTGTCTATTTGTACAGCAGATGAAACACTAGTTATACCTTGGAGAATTAGAAATATAAACAGAATAAGCATTTAGGTCAAAATAAAAATAAAACTAGAGTCTAAAAATGTTTGTAGCAAATAGCACAATTTATATTTACAAATTCACGTAGACTTAATTTTGAAGTGGATGAAGCTGTGTATCCAAAGCTAACTTTGATGGCAGCCTATACCTCCATAAATATTAATTATCAATACAGCATATCTAACCAGCTAAACCATTCTAACCATATTTGCATTTCAGAGTGATTATTTTTGTAGCTAGCATATTCATTTCCTTGAAATGAATAGTTTATTATGGTTATTTTAAATTCTCCCATGTGTATTTTCAAGAAAATGGTGTCCTAAGGCCTGAATAATTACCAGCCAAATGCTAGATAGTTACCTTGATCTTTACTCGAGATACACGTACGCATGTGTGCTGCCAGGGCTTCTGAGCAGTCTCTCCAGCAGCCAATATTAGGTAAGACTAGAAAACACAACTTCAAGGAGATTCAAGTCTCTTTGAATCAAGATCATTCAAAGTTATGTACCAGCACTACGCAGCTGTGTAGGGGTATCCCTTTTGGCCTCTGCACATTACTGGGCACTATTGTTTTGACTTGTGTCCTGTAACTTTGTCACAGACAAACGCAAAGGGACCAAGGCTGTCCAGCAGCACTCCTCTTCCCTGGCTGTGTCCACACAGAGCCTGCAGCCCCTCGCCCTGCACAGCCCCAGGTCAGGGATCAGCACACACAGCAGCAGTCCCAGGTTGGGGATCAGCACACACAGCTGCAGCCCCTCACCTTGCTCGTGTCTCAGCCTCAGAAGCCAACAATCTTTTGGGGATCTCCTGGGTGTGAAATAAACTGCTTCTAGTTTGGCTTCAGGTAAACTGCTGACTGTCAAAATCTCTGGAAAATGTCAGGATCTGTGTAGTTATTATAGTTTATACAGACACAATGCTTCATATGCAGTGTTTGCTGTCTCCCAGCTTCAGCAGATAATGTGCTGCTGTACAGCAGCCAGCTCCTCCAGAGGGAAGAAAAATGCATCTCCTACACTGTAAACTACATGCAAACAGCAAATGGCATCTACACAGGCAGCAAAAGGATTTCTGTTTCCTTTTAAAAATGCAAAACATACACTGACACAGTAACCAATGCAGAAGGGTACAAACTGCATACCCACTACTGCTTTCTTACACAAACTTCCTAATTATGAATATTAAAAAGGCATTTGCACCAACTCCCGGGCCCCAAACCTGTCAGCTTTCCTTACAATCATCCTAAACATTTTAAGAAAACCAGAAGTTTTTCATATAAAGGCCTAAAGCATTAGTAGTTACAGCCAATACTGAAGATGGAATTTACTGCTATCATTCTCCATCTAATATTTGCACAAGAATAATCGATTAAGACATTCCCAGATGATTTTAACATTTAACGGGATCTATAGCATGACAGTCAGAATTTTGATTACAGTCACAGAAGAGTGGCACTGATAAGACAAATTATATGAGTAAGTGGCATTAGAATGCGCTGCCAATACACCCAAAAAGTTACTTTTAAGGACTGTGACAAGAAATATTCCAATTACGCTGAGTAAATTACCAGAACATAACCATCATTACTGTGAAGAGAATTTCACTTGTTACCATAAAAAGAATTCATTGTACAGACTGGAGATATATATACTCTTTGGACTTATTATTAAAATAAATGTAAAGAGTTATAATTAAATGGGTCTTAAATTGCAATAATTACCTAGAAACACTGAACAGATGAGCACAGGTGAACAGTGCACACATCAAAGCATGCAGTGAAGAAAATGAGGATAAATGCTCTCTCTGTCTTTTAAATGCTGTGTCTTCAAGCAAGCAACCTGATGTCAGCTCTGTCAACCAACATCGTTGATGTAATTACACAACAATGCAGGTTTGTTATATAACTGAATGGAAAGCTGTAGGCAAGTCTGAACAGCACTAAAAGGAGATTTAATTAAGTTTGCAGAAGATCTAATTATGCAATGCTGGAGCCAAAGTGTATGAACTAGATCTGCTCAGCTCTGACATTTCTTTCCTGCTTTTCATTCTAGAATTTCAAAGATTATTTAAAAAATGATAAAGGAGGAAAAAAGGAGCAGTTGGTCTGAAATATGAAGAATTTTTCACATCAAAAATCTCCACAAAAAGAGGAAGGTACTTTGCAACAGATTAAATGACAGCTGCACCAGAGCCAAGCTTTTATATCCAACCTCTCAACAAGCTGAATATTCACCGCTTCTGATGAAAAGAAAGTGTGAAAAACTAAGCAACTCTCACAGTTAAACGCTTTTTAATGCATTTTAAGTTGACAAACACATCCCCAAAGACACTGACATCAGTCTAGTTCAGCTGGCAGCCCTTTGCAGCCCTCCTGCAGCTCACCTGCAGACAGCCAGCTCTCCTGCCTCTTTTCCAAGGCTTTGGTGGCAGCCAAGAGGATTGTCACCTCCCTGCAGCCAGCAGATCAGTGCTCTGGTCTCCTCCCCACGTGCCTCTCCTTTTGCCTCCCAGGCACAAAATCCCTTCCATCAAGCTACCAGGCAGCCAGGAGCAGGAGCACGGTGCAGGAGGTTTGCCTATGGGCTGCCTCTTCGGTCTGCTTCCTGCAGGACTCCCCCGTGCCTTGCAATAAGCCAGTCCCAAAAAGCTGTGTGTGCTTTACTTGGACTCAAACCCTTAGCTCAGCAGGCTGTTTCTTGGAACAACATCTCCTCTTCCAATAGCAGAAGTTAACAATCAAATTACAGTGGTGGCCTCTTCCTCAGTAATGTTCACTGTGCTGAAAGCTGTGTACACAGTAAGCATCACCACATGAGTTCCATAATAAAAAGCCCAGAGAAAGAAATATAGAAATGGAAATAGTGGCCTAACTGATGACAGAATAGATAAAAGGGCAACTCACTTGTGTGGCCCCAAGACCTGCTGAGCATACAGAGGCACCAAGGCACAGCAACGTGTTGCAGAGGACCCACGTGCTGCCTGCCCTGCTCACCACATGGCCCCCGAGGCTGGACAGGCTCAGGCTCTCCACCGTGAGCTGTGCTCCTCTCACACCAGCTGCCAGTATGCCTTAGCTGTAGCTTTGTTGGCTGCGATTTAAAGGTATGATGATAAATGCTTTTAGTAAATATACAAGTGACACTAAGGCAGTCAGTGAAATCAGCTAGTGTTAAGGTACATCCCTCATTATCTGCTTTTGTCCAGAATACTTAAAGGAGTTTCTTCATAGTTTTCTCCACTTACTGTTTGCGAGTTGCCTCAGTGCCTGATCAGTGATTTCTTTTTGCTCCCTCAGCCGTTGTCTCTTCAATGACATGCTTAGACACATCTGAGAAATTCAGGTGTCTCGCTCTCCTCACTCACGTCTATCCCAATTCCATTCTCTTTCAGTTCTCTTTTTCTCTCAGACAATTCCTTGTTAGCATAAATCACCTGTCACTTATCTTGATAGATTTAGTTGGATCCAAACTGAGAAAGCCGAGATAATTCTCGGCTCTCACAATGTTCTTTATTTTACCATCCTGAGGTTCCACATAGCACTGCCAATTTAAATGGTTTCCAAACTTCATTTTAATATCATATATTGTAAAATTACAGCTCTGCTAAAAAGAGCAGTCTAAGGGAGATTTATGGGTGTGTGACAGGTGTTTTCAAGCACTCTTTTCAGCCATGCTTTTCACTGCCTGCCAAAGAAATGTTTTCAGGTACCACCTGAATAGGTGGAAAATTCACATACTGAAAAATCATGTGTGCATGGAGGGTCATAGCACTGCGCACCTTTACTGATTAAGATAAAAAGCATTTTTTTACTCTGAGAAGTAGACAAGGAATGTTTCCTACTCGGTTTGCCTCAAAGCGCACAAACAAAAAATTAGCAACAATTTCACTGACAGCCATAAGTGAGCTAAGAATAACGTAGTAGCAATTATAGTAGTATTCTACTTTCAGCCTGCAATAATTTCAAGGCAGGGCTCAGGGTAGCCAGCCCACTGCTGCACAGTGGGGTCAGAGCCAACTCTTCACTCATTTCAGCTCCCAGGCCTGTGTGGGGCTGCTTGGTAGTGTCCCATTAATGTGTGCATGCATTGCAACATGGGTGGTTTTGGACATCGCGTGCCATCTCCCTCCTACCAAGAAGGACACTGACATCCAGGGCATGGCACAGGCAGCTCTGTGCCCACTGTCTCTGCTGCAGGGTCTTACTGGGAGGTATCTCCCAGCTGCATTTGGTGTGCAACGCCAGCCTGCCCTGGAGTCTCTTCCTTCTGTCTTTCTGACAGAGGGATGGCTTTAGCCCACAACTCCGTGCATTAAATGGAATCACTAAATGCCACGTAAAGGAGTCAGTGCCCACTAACGGCAGTGGGAACTTAACTGCTGATTTCAAAAAAGCCCAGGACAAGAGCATCTTAGTCCTCACAGCAAATTAAATATATATATATATCAGGAATAATATACAGAGATTGAATATTCAGAATACTAATAGCTCACCAATATCAACAAATCAGCACTGCTGAACAAAGGAATGAAACAGAAGATAACTGTGGGAAGCAGAGTAATTATTCCGAGCAGTCATATTTTAAAAAGAGAACTTTTCTAAATATTGGTATGAAAAGACGAAGTCCAAAGAGGTTTCCCTTCCCAGAAAAAAAAAAAAAAAAACCACATAATAAATAAATTAGGGGTCATTATAACATGATTTCTGTAGACATTAATTCACCAGACCTTCAGGGATTTGGGTAGAATCCTTTCGGATGAATGGAATCAGAACTTGGGTTATCACACATTCCTAAAATCATGCCACGGCTGTTGGTTCAATTATACTTTTTTAAATACTCCTTAAATATGAAATGATAAAAGCTTCTTTAGCAATCTCTTTATCATCATGGTAATGTGTTATGAATTTAATTCCAGTGCATTCACACTGAAGGTATCTATTTTCACCCTCATTTAATACACTATCCCTAGGAGGATTCATTCTGAGCGAGAGAATACATGCTCACATAATGGCTTCAAGAGCTATGATACACTGCAAGCAATATTGTTCAACGTGAAAAGGTTCATTATTTGGGAAACAGGAACTTAATTATGTTTATAATTCCTGAAATTCATTGGTCACGACTCTGCTACAAACCTCCAAGTTGCTAAGGTATAGCAATGTCTTTCTGGTAGGGCTGGCAGCACCTTCACCATATGGAGATTATCTTCAGCACAGTAACATGATGAACTCAAAGCCCATTAAAAGCGCTGCTGAAAGAGCACAGGAAATCCTGAGCTTAAGAAAAGCTAGAATGGGAAGGATGTCATTTAATTTTATTGACATCTTAAAGACAACCACTGTCCTCTCAAATATCACGCTATCATTTTCAAAAATAAGATACGACAAGCATTTAGCTGTGCCAAACAGGAGAAATAGGGGGGAAAGAACACCAAGCCTCTGTTTTTAACTGTAGGAGACAAGCATCAATTGACTGCAAAACAGCGTGCACCGACAGTGTAATTGGGTCTAAATGATCTAATATTAAATTTGCATGTCTATGGCACCCACCATGCACCAGATACTGACTCAGTGAGTACATGCGCAGGACTCAATTTCACTGAGCTGGTTTTGAGGCCGTGCTGCTCTGCAGAAGCAATCAGTGAAACATACTAACTGCAGTCAGGCCTGCAAGGCATAGACAAACATCAGTAAAAGTTCATCATCCACCCTTCAACACAACAGAGAGAATTTTTATTATTTGCACATCTCTTTGGGGTAACTCCAGAAGCAAAATTTCACAGCCAACATCCCTGGAAAATACAGACTTCTGGATTTGACATAATTTCACTGGAAATTTGCCTCCTTGCCTTTTCTTTTGCTGTACATGCCTACATCCTGAAGTACGCTGTGCAATTCCTGTAAAAAGTCACTGTATATTCATTCTGAACAAGCTGAACATCTTACGTGCCTCATCCTTCACGTGGATTATCTACTAATTATCATTATAGTTGGCAACAGAACAAAAAAAATTAAAAATAGTAAGACAAAAGGAATACCTCTTTTCAAATGGAAGAAATGTGACAAAGTTTTTAGAACTTATTCTGTACGATAGGTGTAGAGATTGCAAGCCTATGAGAAGGCAAGACTCACTGTTTTCACAATCTCTTTATATGCATTTGCTCTAAATAACATTAAAAAGGATCAACTCTTTTACTTGGTAAAAATTCCCATGAAATTATTTAAATATTATCCAAGAGTAAGATCTGAGTTTAAAAAAACAGTTTATGATCTCAGTGCATTTTTAATTGGCAAGACAAAGACTGCTGGCTGTAATACACCCGTTGACAGGCAAAGAAATTTGGTAGACAAGCCAAGTGGTTTCACACCAAGAAAGAAGATATCAACATAAAGCAATCATTTAACTCAAGGAATGTGTCAATCTCTGTATTAAGAATAAGGGTCAGAAGAAAAAGAATGCTGGTAGGAATATGACATTAAAAGAAAGTAGATGCATGTGACAGCATTATTTGAAATTCACAAAGGAAAATTTATGTATGTAACTGGCTTAATGTCATGCCTACAACTCGCAAGTGGTTTTGAAAGTTGCCCAAGGCAATACTGATGTCCATTTGGATAATTAGAAGACCACAACAGAGAAATTATAGAAAAATACATAGAAATTATAGAATAAAAAAGGAACACTACACTGCACAGAGAAAAATTCTTAATTAAAACATATTTTAAAATTTTTCCTGATATTTAGGAAATTTCTTTAAACCTCAGGATGTAATACTATGAAATAGAGGGGACTGAACATTCTTTCTAAACCCCAAGATATGTCTTAAGTCTCAACGTGGCATATGGACCCATCTATCTTTAATATGATAGTTTCAATTTGCTTTACTGGTACTAGTGTTCAAAAATTTTTACAAGAACGTTTTAAACTGTGATTCTCTGATTATTTTAAGCAAAAAAAGGTGAGACATTAGATTTTTAAGAATCTGCTTTCTCACTTTGAGCCTTTAAAGTTCAACTTCTTTAGCATTTCTGAATTCAGGAGGTAGCTGCTCAGAGAAAGTAAAAACTGCTATAGAATCACAAGATTTTGGGTTTGAGTAAGAAAAAAAAGAAAGAAGTCTTACCAGGGAAATACTACAATATTTAGTTATTTCGAGGCATTTATGTAATCAAGGTACATTTTGCAATTTGTGTCATTATTTAAGAGTTCCCAAGATTTAGCAACACTATCAGATAGGTACCCTATGTAACAAACATCAGTAAGCTTGCGATCTAGAAGTTTACTCATTAGAAAATACCGGTTTACACCAAGAAGAAAATTGAGTGAAGTTATGTACAGATGTAAAAGGTCAGTGGTATTCGGGTATGAACGCCTCAACAGTAAGGAGTGACCTCTGCTCCCTATCAAAGGGAACAACATTAGGCTCTTTAAGACAGTTAGGGGATTGGTCCTTGACAAAAGTTTTGCACAAATACTGAAAAAGTTGACTAATTAGAGGGGGAATTAATACCATCTATTTTTAGACACCTAATTTAGCACCTAAACTAGGATTGTGCAGACCCAGCATAGAGATGAACCCGCAGAAGACAATTTAGCATCTCTTGTATGTGCCTCCTTCTGTTACCGACTGCAGAGTGGATAATGTTAGCTAGTCAGAAAAGCATTCACCCTTCTCTCTTCAAACAACATGACAAGAACATCTACTAAGTCAAACGAGATTTTTCGCAAGCTCTGAAAGTCCACAAATGGTTGATCATCTAGTCCATGGTTTTGCAAAATTTGTTTTCCTTCTCCTTGCTGAATTATACACACTTAAAGCAATCACACTCTCCTGTCCAACATTGTATCTATTTTAAATGCCAATAACAATCTTTTAAAAGGATTACAAAACAAAATACATCCTACAGACTAGTACAATGGCACTTTCAGTTGTGCATGTTCCTGCATGGTAGCTGGTACATAAACTACAAATGCACTTCTACCATTTAATCCATTAAATGTTCTTCATACAAGTGACTATACTTGGAATACTTGCATTTTATAATGGCATTTTATTGCTAGGAGTTAGAGAAAATAGGAAGTTTTAGGATATGTCTGTTGAAAACTTACCAAAAACTTTAGTAAATTGCGGACATGTCACAATCTGTCTTAGATGAAGATGGCCCTTCTGAATAGTCTGTAGTAACTGAAGGGCAGCACAGAGGAAATATTCTAATTACGTGGGTGGTTCTTCTGTTTGTTTAAATCTCTCATTGTTACACTCCTACTTTTCAAAAATTCTGGTATGTAACAAGCAGAATTTACAAGTTAGTTCCACTATGGCTGCATTTGAAAGATGCTGAACATTTTTGCCTTGACTCCAGAAAATAATAGAAACATTTTAGAAGGTAAGGCCCACTATTAAGAAGACAGATGTAATTGATTTGCTAGGTTAGACTACTTATAGCACTTCAGGTGTTGTCACTTTCCCTATTTAATGGAAAAACCAAACAGCAGCTGAATGAAAAAATCTGGACAAAAGGAAATGAGTCTCATATTCCAGCTAAGAGTTCATCTCACTTGACCCAGGCTGTATCTTGTGCTTACTCCTTATGCAACACAAATCTCACCAGAATTTTTTCAGTTGGAACTGTATTAACTGTTTTTTGTTTGTTTCTTTCTTTATAGTGATTGCTTCCTTTTGGTCTGCTGTTTACAACTAACAGCAATTCTCTACGTTCAGATCATGTAACTTGTGGACATACTCTGGACCCTAACACCCTAATCACATAACTCCTCTTTGTTGTAAAAGCCTTAGAAAATCCAGACATTTTCTGTTACCTCTACTAACAACTTTGCTCTACCAGTTATCTTCTCTCACCTCCTCCTCTAAGACATTTTATCAGTTATTGAAGGTTCCAAACAGTCAATCACATTCCATTGTTATACAGCATTTTCCAGATGAAGTTTCCTTACAATGTATTTAAATTTGGCACAAACATTAAACAGGAAGTATTTCAGTATAGCAGAAGATCTGAGGTTACCTGACGATCTGTGAAGTTCCTTCCAACAGAAATCTTCTCAGCATAAGAACATCATGTATTTTTTTCATACTCTGTGCAGGAATGTTTTTGTTGCTGGGTAATACACAGCTTACACGAAGTTGCACGTGCTATGAAATACTAGACTAGCTGAAAATAAGTAATTAATTGCCTTTGCTACAAGCCTCTGATCTCCTTTGTTCTCCACTATGCAAAATTAGCTCTTTGGATGGAACTGCATTTTCTCACAGATATATAGACATTTTCATTTAAGATCCTTACCTTCTCCTTGGAAATCTGGCTTCTAGTTAGCTCCAGCAGTGAAAAGCAGAGAGGCAATGAAACACTGGCAGCAGCTCTTCTTCAATACGAAGTCATATCCGTGCAGATCCCATGGACTCAGCTGAATGGCCTCTTCAGCCAGCCGAAGAAAGGTGAGCTCAAATCAATCCATCCTCTGCAGTCTGCACAGGCTCCATGGTCCTTCCCTAGCACTACAGGCTATGGATCTCAAAACCCCATGCACAGGCCACCTGCAACAGACAAAAGATAAGCCCAGAGTCATTCTTCGATTTTTACAGTTCTGTGAAGACAACAGCAAATTCCAAATGGCCTGAAAGCCTCCCTAATGTTTTGGAAACATGCAGAAAGCCTGTGGTACATGCTGAGAAATTCTGCTACAGAGAACAGTGATGCCTCAAAGAGTCAGCAAAGAGATCATGATTATTACTCCCTCAGGGTACAACAGATTAATAGGGGCTCATTTGAAAACAGTTAAAACTGAGTGAGGCCGAGGCTCTCTTATGGACTCAGAACCTGCAAAAGACATGGCTGGTCCTTTTAGCAACATCTGCAGTACAGTTTTATGGTGCACATTCAGACTGCCTCTAAAAAGAGATGTTACAGATGAAGTCAAAAAAGACTCGTTCAAAATAATATTGATCAAATTCCCAGATCAGTGAACAGTGAAACAGGTATGTCTTCCTGTAGGTCTTTGTTACTGATTGACTGTAGAACCATTAATGTGAATGTGCTTTCCTAATGGGTTAGCAGAATTGACTTCTGAATGCCAATGTTTCTCCTCTGGGCTTATACAGCCCTGATAGTGCAATGAATGAAGAAATTGTCAAAGGTCAAACAGAGGCAGAGATAAACTCTCACTGCCCTGCTGTGAGCTCAACTTCTTTTTGCAAAGAAAAGAGTATATTTGACAATAACTAATATTTTAATAGTGACAGTTAATTAAAAGGAAAAAGCACACTGATAGGTATTCCCAAATGGGCTTCTGTGTTTTGCTTGTTTTCTGGGGCATCAGCTATGTGCACATTTCGCTTTGTATTACATCAACAATAGCTTAATAGCACTCTCGCAAGCAAGCAGGCATGGTAGTGCTCTGAGAGCCTTAGCGAAGGACCTTTAAATGCAGGGAAGCAGATTAAAAGTTCAGTAAATAATGTGAAGAACTGCAGTGATGAGGACTCAAAATGCCTCAGCAAAACGAGAATGGTATAGCACTGACATGGCTCAAAAAGACCATTTCTCAGTGGGATTCCCCAGCACAAAACCCTCCCAATCTCCTCCCTGCCTGCAAAATCTTCCTGTCCAGCACCCACACTCACCACCACAAGGGAACAAAAGCACGATGGAGCTACAGCTGAGAGCAGAGCAATTTGCACGTGTGCCCTGGTGTGAGCAACTGCAGCCCGGCCGCAGCACCACAGAGCGGTGGGGCTCATCGCTCCCGAGGGCACTGCCACACGCGCATGGTTTGTGCGTGTGAGCAACGCAGCAAACAGCATTTTGTCAGCTCACCTGCTCTGCAGCCACACAGAGTGAAGCTCATAATAGAGAAAGAGAACTGGGCTTAACAGCCAACAGGCACAGCTGCCGGAGGTGCCACAGAACATTTAACAGCTCGCTGTTACAGACTGCTGCAGGAAGAAGCCCTGATGCCTGACGAGGTTTGAAGTCAGCACTCCACTGCCAGAGACAAGCAGCCATCAGAAACCATCCTGGTTACTGGTGCACACTGACTTCACGCCCAGTTAACAACCATGCCCAATAAATTATCTGTCCCTTTTGATATGCTTGTCCTTAGAAAGGATATTGCAAATTTTCATGCACTTTTGTAGCAAGAAAATGATCACATATTCTTATAAGTACTCTGATGATCTAGAAAGCAGCAAGTGCTCAGTCACTGATGAGAAGGAGAAAATGTGAAATACTGGAGGGGAGGAGCACTGCCCAGAGAGCTCCCACTCTGCAGCTCTGCACTCACCTGGGGAAGCTGCTGGGGTTTTACGCATTACTCTTTAAAATTTCAGCTAGTAAGCGCAGATCAGTTTAATAAACTGGTAAATATTCCTGAATGAACATAACGTATGATTATAATATCTGGCACTAAAACTTAGGAGTAGATAAGTGCAAAGAGGATAACAGAGGAAGTTCTCCCCTACCAATATCAGGCAAGGAAAAATCCTCATGGCTTTTATCAGAATTTCCCCACACATTCTCTCAGCCAATGAAGCACAGCACAGTGGCAGTGGTATTACTGTTACTTAAAAACTTCACCATGAAGTAGATGCATCCTGAGATTAATTCAGCAGCCACCAACAGAATCACATTCATAATTTGTCTCCTGAAGCTGTTTTGTTTATTTTTAATGCAGCATATTTGAAAGATCACACACAATTAAAATATAAGACAGATGTAAAATCACTTTTTTTAAATTCACAAAAAAAAAGTTGAGCTTTCTTATCAGACAACCAAAAGAAACAAACACATAATTTTTTAAAATCAACTGAAATAGATTCATTTTAAGATAAAGTAAATCTATCAACACTGATAATGACCAAAGGGACCCAACACTAACAGGAAATATTTGAACACAGATTGCAAATATATAGGTACTTTAATTAAAAGATTTAAGAGACAAGTGAATATTTTGTCCATCATTTTAAAAGAATATTTCATGGTGAGAAAAGCTATGCAACATGCACACATGGACATATCTGCCGCTTTGCCAGCGCGTGGCTTAAGCCGGCCTGAAAGGCAGAAGTAACCCACCACTAGCTCTAAGTAGGAATAATTGCAAAAAAGCCTGTTCCACAGGACATTGGGTAATAGCTTCCTTCCATGAAAATTGGAGGCAGACCATTAATGAAACATAACATCAAGAACTCCTCTTCTAAGAAATCCTATACCCAGAAAATAATCTCTGGACTGAGAGGCGCAGATTTTACCAGATTTCTGGGAAAAGGTCATCTTGAGCAGCAGCAGATTTGTTCCTGTAACCCCTTAGTGCCGACACCCAGCGCACCAAGCAGCCCACGTCATCGTGCCCCACGCACCGGGGCAGCCAGGCCTCCTTGCAGGCACAGCAGAGGCACAAAGTAGAGACCTCTGTTGTCTTAAGTACAAAACGGAAATAAAACCTCTTTCCTACTTACACACTTTCCTAACAACTTCTTGACTTTTCAGGGTCCTCTATCAAAATAGATTCTTCTACATGCGGAAAACAAATTAATAAGTAAATCACAAGAAGCAAATTAAGCTTGTTCTTCCTGGCAGACGATTGTCCTTTCTTTGAAGACTAAGTTCTCACGCCTCTACAAGAAGGACAGGTTTCTTTTGGCAATCCTACATCAAGGAGCCTTTCCTCTTCTTTTCACTCCCCCCTTTCAGCTCCCTGTCCAGACCACTTTCCTCCCATTGAGTTAAAAAGAGTAAATAATTTCGATTTATTACAATACCTTTTCTGCCCTAGAAGGGCTCCCAACATGTTTTCCTAATTCAGCTTCAAAGTGCTGAGTGGTCCCAAGTGCCACTAAAATTAACAAGAAGTGAGTGTGCTGCAACTTGTGGAATTAGGTCCCTTCAGTAACACTCAGGAAACATCAAATCATTGTTCTCAGCGCAGAAATGAAACTATTTCCAGGACAAAATCTAGAAGTGCAACATCGTTTTTCTTTCTTATTCTTCAAATGCAGCAGCAAATCCCAAGTGCAAGGAGAAGGGAGGAACGTGTGCCAGGTTTAAACATCTCTGAAATAGTTTCTTGTTTTAAATCCCACCCAGTATGACAACAAAGAAAAAAAAAAAAGCTGTGTGCCTAAGTAGAATATATATATTTCTTAAACTTTCTCGTAGTTTGAAATCACAGATACAGTAACTGTAGGGCTATCTCTGCAATGGGAAAATACATTAAAAAAAAAAAAAAAAAGCTCAATCGTAGAACCACAAAAATTAAATAGATAAGAAACATGCATCTCAAAATAGGAAAATAAAAGATAGCAACAGCTCTCAAACAAAGCAGACACAGATGGTTCTTTTGATTGTGATTTTTGAAAGTACAACAAGAAAATCAGATGAAATATACTATGAAACAGATATTCTACTAATATAAGAGGAAATTAAAAAACATATGAAAGGGCTGTATGACACAGAAAATCAGGAGACTGCTACTGATAATTGCTAATCGTAAGCATTCCCAGTGCTTTATCTTACACGAGTTACAGATCAGCCCCTAACTCCAGGCCTTACTCCATGTTTTCTGTAACTCCATGTTTTCTGTATACACGATAGTGGCACATCTGTACCGTTGTAGGAAAGGTTGTCAGTGCTTCCATCATAAACCTTTTACCAGGATTTTGTCATAAAAATGTGCATCAGGATGAAAACTGGCACGGACAGTTGCAGTCATTCACACTACAACAAGAGTGTTGCACATACAGTCACAGAACGGCTGAAGTCGGAAGGGGCCTCTGGGGAGCACCAAGCCAACCTCCTTGCTCAGAGCAGGGTCAGTCAGAGCAGGCTGCTCAGGGCTGGGTCTAACTGAAGCCTGAGTATCTCCTAGCATGGAGACTCTAAAACCTACCCAGGCAACTCCTCTCAGTGTTTTTAAATCCTTTGCAGTAAAGATCACATGCTTTTATGCATACATGTTATATTTTATTATATGATAATATTTGTATATCATATTAAAAAAAAGTTTTGAATGCCATTGCTAGCTTGTCATAACCCAACTCTATGAAAAGAATGCAACCTTTAATTCGTGACTGCAGTATCTTTGCACTTTATACATACTTAAGACAACTAGTTATCTGACCATGGAGTAGTAATGCTCCCACATATTTGAACTAACTCAGGGCCCACTTGAAAATATGGTTTTCCTTAATTCTGTAATTACCTATACATTTCTCGGAGGCCACACAGACAATACCAAAGCTTACATGCCACGTGTTTAATCATACTGATATCCTGGGCTGATACAACCTCTGTAATCCATACTCTCAACAAGTACCTTGGAAAAAACAGCTGCCAGCTTTACTGATTTCATACAGGCTTAAGACACTGACAAAGAATCCGGTATGAAACTGTTCTTTGCTCTTGTAGTCAATTCTCTCATCAGCAAAAGAGACAGAGCCTCCTTCCCAAACACAAAGGGCGACAAGTTTGCATTCTGCCTGCAAATCCAAAGAGCACTTAATACAGGCTTACTTGGTTGCTTTGTTAAAAGACTGATTCTGCTCACATACACACAGAAAGAAAATCCATATTGAGAAGGCTCTAATTAACAGATCTCTCTTCAGCATAGATGGGTACCCAGAGATGAAAAAACTCAGATTACCTACTTCATACTGATAAAATGCAGAAATGAAACCTTGATCGGCTGTGGAAAGGCATTCAATTTATTAATGTAAACCACTAACTAACAGACATTTCACAACAGACATCAAACTAAGAATTACGGCTTCAAGTCTTAGTACTTTGATCAAAAACCTTACGGTCCTTCACAGGATCAATATTCTCTCTTTTTTTTCCTCTCAATTGCCAGGCTAAGGATGATGGTTGCTCTTTAGCACCCTTAGTATTTAGTATTGCATTAAAATCAATTATTATCCTTCTGTCATAAAGTCAGAGTTGAAGGCACTGGGATATTTGCTACTCTGCTTCTGATTACGTAAAATTAAAGGTTAGTCTCCACAAGATGATGATTTTTGTTTTTGAGTCAGATACAGGCATTCTTCTTACCAATTCACATGCTGAACTCAACCTGATTGCTCTGTTTCCCAAATCTCATTCTCCTCAGCCCAGCACATGCAAACATACATCCAACAACCCAGTGAAGAAACATCAGAGAGTACTGCAACTTCAGGAGTTTGGTCTGTAAATCTCCCTTCACCCTTAGCACCGTGCTAAGGTGTAAATGTCAGGAAACTCAACTACTAGGTCATTTCACTTTGTCACACACATTTACTTTAAACAATATGTATCAGCTCTTCAAAGCCACTCAAAAGACTTCTTTCTTAAGTGAGAAGGGACTGTGAATTACATTGGCTGATCTCAGCCTAACAATCTGATTTCCATTTCTCTTTCTCAGTCAGGCTATAGGCACAAGACTTTTAGAGATTTGTTGGATTATAAGCTCAAATGTTAAACATTACCTCATCAAGTTTCACACTTGTATTTTTTAACAATTGTAAGAAATTTAATTCCAAGCGAACAGCAGAAAACAGTCATTTATCTGATTCTTACTATAACTTTCAGAATGATCTGCTTTCCAAACTGTGCTTGGCTTTTTGCCTTGCCAGTGTAAAACAGCCAATCTCGTGCAGGCCTTCATGTTGTTAAACACATGCAACAAATACACTTTAAGAACTTGATGTGATTCCTACAAAAACTCCGTTCTGTGTTCCTTACTTAGTTCTGATAAAGGAAAACAGCTGTAATGTTGACTGTGTTAATAAAAGCTTCAGTGAAGGTGAAGCAGTTGTTCCAATGGATGCAGAGTTTCCACTGCAATATAGCTTTGGATGAGCATGCTCCCTTTTCAGACCAGACTTGGTTTTATTTCAAACGTTCAGTTGCCCAGACACGTGCAGACTTGGTCAGAAAAGAGATGCATGTAAACCCTCAGAGTGGAGAAACGAAAACTCAAGACTCTCTTCACATCAGATCTGTTCTCCAGCACAGATCCTAAGAAAGTCTAATGTAATAATAGGGTTTTTTTTTTCCCGATTATTTGCCACATCAGCATACCTTGATAAGAAAATCTCTGACTCCATATAAATTACCTTTCATTTCACATCCTCCTTTATCCATTTATTTCTAGGTCCTCCTGTCTTTAGGCACTTCTGAAGTAAACCAGTGAATCCTACTTGTAATCCTTCACATTGAAGTGCAGCCTCAGAGAGCACAAAACAGATTCCTTTTGGCTGAAACACAACTGGAAGACTGCCACTAATGTACTTCAACCACTAATCAATGCATGATCCGTAGGACCTGGGCTTTTCTGAACCACATATAACACGGGCAATGGGACCACTTAACCACTTTGCTTTATAGCTGTGCTCTCACGGCACTGCCCCAAGGGAGGGCACAGCCTGGCACAGCCCCCTCAGCGCTCCTCTGCCTCAGCCTCACCTTTCCCAGGGCCTCAGCCCCTGCTTTGTGACTGCACACAGGGCTGGTAAAAGGGCCACATCGTTATTTATTTCAACTTAATACTTACAGTTTTTGTGGACATTTTACTTTTAAATTAGATATACTTCAGTGTTTTGTTTAAACACTGTTTCAGAAGAGAGAAATTATTTACTTCAAAATGTTCAAACAAATGTTACCATTAGGACAACTAAAATTTGGCTGGAGCTATTTATTAAGAAATACAACAAGGAATTTTTTGTTTTGTTTTTTGGATGAACTCAAAACTGCTCACACAAGATGTATCATTTATTTTCAAGCTTCTTACAACTCTGATGAGTTTCTCTTACTGCTCCATCCACCTGGCCACTCTGCTGATCCTAAGTGAGATCCCCATGTGCTCAGTTTAACTCTGTAGACACAAGTTTTCAAAGCACGTGCTGTTGCTTTCCATCAGCCTTGACCTCCAGTTATTTACAAGAGCAGCTCCCCACCAGCTGTGTACTGCCCTGCCCACTGCCTCTCACACATGTGGGACTGTGGGCAGTGATCCACAGACTGTGGAAACAGATCGCTTGTATACAGAGCTGAGCTGTGGAAAGAGCCTTGAGATGCTGACACCTTGAACATTGCGACATAGGTCTCTCTCCAGAATCCTCATATTCACCAGCCCACTATGCTTGTGTTTTCTGCTTCGGTACTTAAAGCTTCTGTTTCTGCCTGCCTCATTTCAAGGGACCCTGCAAACCCTTTCCAAACCAGAAGTGTAGAGATAGCAAAGCTGCCACAGAACAGCCCCACATCTGATACAGTCTCGTCAGCCTGGAGTGTGACATTTGAGTGTGACAGAAATATTAAATCATAACACTTAACAGCTCAACGACAGCAAGTCCAAGAGGGCAAATCCAGCCTTCTCAGGCCTTACAGTGACTCTCTCAACTGTATGACAACTGCTAACACTGAACAGATGTCTTCCAAACACCATGGAAAAAATATAGCCTCATCAGTACACTGCTCTGATGACTTTCTGGAACAAAAGTCACTGTATAGCTGCGTTCTTAAGACAAGTTTTATCCTTCATTAATGCCATACATAAACTGTACAATTATACATCCATATGTCACTGCCCAATTTATCTAATAACATGTACAAGCGTATTAGGATGGTTTCCTTTGATTGCCCTGCAAATGGTCTTTTGGAAATGCATTTTACTCTAATTTTTGTGTAGCACTAACAAGCAAAGCACAGGAAAAACATAGGGCTTCTTGTCTAAGTGCAGCAGCTCCAAAATGCCCCAAAATAAAAATGGTAGCCTTAACAAACACTGAATTTTTACACTTCTCCAATAAAGCAACCTTTCCAAAACGTAGGCTGCAGCCCTTCTTTCCCTTCCCCCACCAAGAGGAACCATTTTAGAACCAATTCCACTGCATTAGGCTACCATGTGCCCTGACCCACTTCTTCAGATTTTATGGGGTTTGTTTACACTGGAAGAGATCTGATCCAAAGCAGCGGGAGATTACAGCGCTGTCTAATTAGAATATCCTTTCAATTTATAGTGAACAATGAACACACACAGTTGGAAACTGTCGCCTTATGGACCAAGCAAAGAACCAGCTAGGAAGTCTGCCAGGATGATGCCCGAGACACCTGTGGGGTCCATCTTTCCCCGGCAGTTGCCAGCAGCCAGGCAGCAGGGCTGCCCTTAGCTGTACACCAGCTGCTTTCCAGGCAAAGCCTGGTGCAGCCCTTTACCTTCACCAGACCAAGACAGAGCTACACATTTCAGAAAAGCAACGGTGCCTTCACCTGTTTCCCCAGGAAGTCTGTCTTGGGAGTTTCCTAAAATGGATGCAGCTCTTAAAATGGATCTATCTGTAGTCTGCATAGTTCTGGCAAAACCAAACGAATACCATTTTGCACAGAACAGTTTCAGGAAACCCTGCAGGATCATACCATCCTGTAACAGTAAACCAAGCTACCTACAGGGTGGTAATGAAAGGAGGTAGGGAAAGAAAATATGGTATTCAAAGAAAAAAAATAGTAGTGAAAAAAGCTTAAAGGAGTTTTGAAAAATATCCTGGACAGATTCCTTCCAATAGGTGACTGCAGAATGTCTCTGCAATTGTTCTCATTTGTTTTAAGAACAGAGATGTAATTTTTGCATGCAGCTTGTTCTTATGGTGTGAACAGAAAGCACGTAGGGCTGTTACTGAATATCACTGCTTACACACAAAGGCACAATGTATGAGAAAAGTTGCTTTAAAAGGATTAAAATGGTGAAATGCACCTGGCTTAGCACACAGCATAAACATAAACAAATATGATAGTTCAATTAGTGATAGTATGCTAGAGTCTATTCAAGACTTAATATTTAATTATGGCTGGGCTACATTGGTTGTTCAGCTGCCAGCAGCATATGTAGAGAGTGCATAGGTGGACATCTGCTACAGACTAAGAATGTCATGCAATAGCAGAGCTGTTTGCCACAAACACACAGAAAGAAACCCATGCCTACTGGGGACTCACTGGAGGTTCTTCTGGAGAACAGTGAATCCTGAGGAAAGGGAATGGAAGAGTATTGTTTGAACCATCTGCCATGAGCCACCCGGAAATCCAGATGAGACTAGGAACAAAAAACACTGCAGTAAAAAATCATTGAGGATGCAAAGCCAAGTCAAGCTTAATTCTGCTCCTTTGAAGAGATGCATTATGACACGCTAATTATATGAACATATTCTCTTTATCCAGCCCAGGAACATCATCTCATGGACAATGCTTACAGATAGCAGTCCTAAGTACTATCTCTGCTGCTGCTGCCTCAAGGAACCAGTGTCCATGCTAGTCCTTACAGAACTTGCTTGCTTAGACCCATATGTGCACCCTTGCCTTGTCTTCCTCCACCAATCGCCTGTCACTCCTCTTCTCACCTGACTGCTCCTTACTTGGACTTCCAGTGTCCTCTGTCCAACCAAGGCATCTACCTTGGGCCCCAGCTCCTGCTGTGCTTAGTCTTTGAGGTCTAGCAGTGCCTCAGCAGAAGCATAAAGCCAAGGAGGTTCCCTTGCTCACTCTGAGTCTGGTACTGGTACCACAAAGCAGCTGCTTTTCTGCACGTCCCTGAGCTAGGGCACGTCCAAGAAAAGTGACATCTTCTCACTTAGAAGCCCATTGAGAATAGAAAGACTAAACCGCAGCAAAAGAGCAACCCACTAGACAAATTGTCTGGTCTGAAATACGAAAGTATGAGAGCTTTTCAGCCAACAATTAAGAATCTAGTCTCCTTCCAAGAAAAAGCTCCAGTTCTGCTGACAAAGTCTCAAATTCGTCTCAGAGCAGCAGCCAGGCATACTTCAGCTTGAGAAAGCTCAGCTCAGCAGAAACAAATCTTACAAAAAGGACATACAAGGTAACCTCAACTACAGGAAGTACAGCTAGCTACGCCCACACCATATCTTACAGTCTTGCCTTCTGCACTAAGAAGTGAAAGTAATGCATGGCATCACTAAGTGCATCACTTCTTAATGATCTTTGAGAAGTTAAAGAGAACCATGAAATTCTTCCTGAGCCACGTCTAAAATGGTGAGGTCTGTGAACGCCTGCAGCTGGCTGAAAACATCTTGCCCTCTGCAGCATTCACTGAATTCTTCACTTTCTTCCAACAGGCACCAAGTAGCGGTGACACCGCCCCATTACTGTTTCTGACCAATTACCAGCAGTCCCAAAAGCAGCAAAATTGTTTGTCAAGTGGACTCCCTCATGATACTAGAAACACAAAAAAGGCTTTGTGCTTGCACACTGCACGCAATTTGAGCATGGAAATGTCCAAATCTGGTGTGACCAGTGATCCTTATTGCCATCACAAGTCAGTGTATTTTATCCATCTTTTAGGTCACCAGGTGCACTGGAAAGATTTATATGAATTCATAATGAAAAAAGTGATCGTAAATTTTGCAGGAAGATTATGAAACTTTTTGTTTCTTCTTGTCAGGTCTCCAGAGCGGTTAGCATTTTATATGGTAAATGAACCTTAAAGATTAAACTGTATTTGCCTAACTTTTTTAATTATTATTTTTTATACAAACCATTTCTTTGTATTTCTGCTCTACAAGGTCATGCAATAGTTTTGTTTGTATTAGGAAAAAACATAATAGCTTCTTCTGCATAATTTTTGGCACTAACCTAGAGTGGGTTAAAGATGCAAATATTAAAATACACAGTCAAATACAAGTTATTTTCACACGCATTAATGTAAAAAATCGTCTACTTTCCCATTTTCTAGAATAATATTTACCATCTTTGACAGCCTTATTGCTGTGCAGATTGCTGCATATGTCAGTGTTATCTTTTAACAACTTGACAGATCCACCTATTTTCCTGTGATTATTTTATCCCAAGTTGGAAGCGTAATAGCTCCTTTTTGACATGTTGAGTCGCAGGATTTGTAGTGCAGCAGAGAGTCCTGAGATTTATTGTTAATATTTTGATGATGGTTTACAGAGCATATTTACATTTCTAACAGTGTTGCTTTGTTTGGTCCCATTTGCTCAGAAATACAGGTAGTAACCTCAGAAGAACTTTGAATGCCTGCACGCTTCTCCCGTGTGCACCTGTACCTTAACATCGCTGTGGGGCTGGAGCTAAGAAAAACAGCTTTAAATCCATGAAGTTACAATATAGACCCAGAGTTACACAGATATCAGATCCAGAAGTTTCTTGTTGAAATTCTCATGGGGACAATAGCAAGGAAATCATATATTGTGATTTGATGGCACAAGGGCATAATTCATATTAAAAAAAAAAATCAGAAAACACAACAAACTTCAAAAACCAGTCTTCACTGTTTTTTTCATGAGATTGTTTTACTCTCCCTTTCTGCACTGTAGCACAGAAGATGACATACACCTACTCAGATAAGCACCCACATGCAAATTAACACTTTCTGCCAGCTTTACCCAAGTATAGATGCTGCAGATTATGTAAATATTTCAGATATTACACAGCAGCTGCCCCTCAAAGATACCTGATGTGCACTGGGAAGTCAAAGAACTGAAACTCTTGCATTTTAAAAGGCAATAGATACTAAGTAAAGAACTGCATATGGGAGTCCTGGATACCTTCAGAAGAAGGGAGACTCATTTAGAATAACACTAACGAACATATTGATTACTTAGCAAATAGTAATTGGCTTAGAAGGGAGTTTTGACGTATACCCTACAACTGAATTCAAACGTAAGAGATTCTTCTTACAAACAATGTTATACTCATAAAATGAACTGTTAAATCCCTTGAGCAACAAGCTCTGAAAACCAGAAGAAAAAGATGAATGATGCAAAAGGACTTTTTGATCAGTAAGGTCAAAGGTATGTGAGATCTGGCAGATAGAAAGTAAGAAACCTTAAGAAACCTGTTTGTGTCAACTGAAAATCGGGCAACTCTGAATCAAGATTACGATGACTGAAAGAGAAGACAGTCGGGAGAGGAAAGTAAGTTTGAATTGCCAGAAGTGAATTTTACTGAGAAGATTAGGAATACCCATTGTGAAGTATCCTGTTTCGAGCTCTACAGTTTGCTTAATAAAAGTATATTAACAATAATATCAGAAATGAAAGACAAGCACTTGTTAAAAACAGATGGGTTTGAACTGGGCATAGGCATTGTGGTGAGATTATGAATTCTCTTAATATAAAGATAAGACTATGTTATCAGCAACTGGATTCAAAGAACAAAATTAAAAAGAGACAAAAAAGAATTGCAGATAGGAGAGCTACCTTTTGCCAACAGAAGGCATATTTTTTCCACATAGATCAGTACTTTTCCATATGCAGAAAAGGATAGAGGGAACTAAGAGGAAGAAAATCTTCCCCCAGTTACTGCCTTCAGCCCAGAGCTCAGGGCCCAAGAGGTGGCTGCACGGCAGTGCTTGGCACAGGACTCGCTGGCAAGGGCACAGCCACAGCTCTGGTGCTGCTCCTCCGCACAGCTTGGCTGCAAATTGCCTGAACGAGGTTCCTGCTGGAAGCTGTCACACTCCAAGCAGCTCCTGTTGAGTTCAGGAAGAGTTAAGCTAATAACCTGTTGCCTCAGACAGCTTCTAATCAGTGTATCGACAGCAAATTGCAGGATACTAACTTTGGGCATATCGATTTAAATTATTTGCTTCACAATAGGATTGTTAGGTAACCTCAGGCAAGTCATTTAAGTTCAGGCTTTACAGCTTAGGTAACCTGAAACAGGAGCCTGGATCAGGTAAATCTTCATACAGATATCCCCGCAGCAAAGCCCTACACATACTGTTTTGTCTTCCAGGGTGTTTCAGTGCACAGAGTGATTGGATTTGCCACAGATGCAATTGGACAAATGCAAAAGCAGAGCACTTATTTGATTGTGGCAGTGCTTGTCTTGCCTTGGGCTGAAATTATGGAAAATGTCTGCAAGAGTTCTCAGCACACTTGTTCTTCCTTACCCCTAGGTACAATCCTAACCAGAGAGAGCCTAAATTCAAAACTATGATCATATTGTCCTAGAAGATACTCAAATTTAATTAAAGTACTTTTAAAGTTTTCTAATAAGTTTATCCATGTGTATAGAGAAAGGTGTGAGGTTAAGACATTATGACTAAAACAATATTCTAGAGAAAAAAGAAAAAAACACAACAAAACCACATCATAAACTAAAAATACACACTTTCGGCACTCTTGTGTCTCAATCTCCATTGACAAGATGGGATATTGCCCCATCCAGAGAATACTGAAATGATCCATGATAATGAACTGCTACATAAGCATAACAAGCAGCTATCTATTCCCACCAATGCATCAGTATCACACACTTCTAGCTACATTAGTGCTAACTGTAACTTTCAGGAAAAATCATAAATACTTGGATAGGGTTCTTTCAAAAGAGTAGTCAGAGAGGAAAAGACACATTCTTATTCACGAAAACCAAAGGAACTTTCAAATTTTTATTTGATTGAAATTATACCTCTTTGATCAAGTTCAATGTCAGTGTTTCCACAGCATCCTTAAAAAAAAAAAGTGGATTATGTTCCATACAGATGTTTATGCATTTGTGACCAAATAAATCTCATTCTTAGGTCCAAATATTTGCAGAGTATCATCAATGTTCTAAATAAAAATCAGCTCTGCTTGAGGGTAGCTTGCATGTATAAGGAGTCATCTTCTATAGGTAACTATAGTTCATAACTGAAAAATCATACTTTTCTGGAATGACAGCAGACACCTTCAAAGATTAGAAAAGCATTTCTCAATTTTTCCTAAGGCATCTTCTGGAGTACAGAGATGATATTGCTTCTGAAATGTACATCTCTGTACTTCTGCCATTCTACCATCCATCTTGTCCGTACCTGCACCAAGCACGTGGTCTGGGCTGCTAGATTACTGTTTATTCTTTAAGATTCGCTGGGAAGTTTCCCTGGGGAACACTATCTTCACAGTTACTGTACAAGACAAGGTTGCAATCTCAGTAACACGTCCTGCTATAATTATGTTTAGACTAGTGCTTTAAAAATAATTCATTTCATTGAATCTCTACTTGGAGCCCAAAGCAGGGAGCTGAACATTTCACTATACACTGAATGCCTGAGAGAACAGATTTGCAAGTCCCAAATGGATTTTTCAAATAACAACAACAGAAATATCCCACCTTCAAAAGATGCCTTTTCCAAACATCACATACCAGCCCCTAAATTAAAGATGCAATTTATCATTAAGGACCCTTCATTACACATAAATGTGCTAAACCTTTGAGCATTCAGTCCATCACACCCTCAAAAGTCTGAGAGCGAAAAACATTTATTAACTTCATAACGTGAAGTTAATAAATCTCTTTCTAGCAAGAAAGATTTGATGCTTCACAAAAGATGCCCTTTTTACTCTTGATGAGATCAATTTATCTAAATAGACAAAGTAATTTAGAGGGCACAGAAAGGAAAAGTTATCACACAAGTTCTTAAGGAGAATTTAAATCAAAGCTCTGATTGTAAGGCTAATCCACTGCAGAAAGTGCAGTTTTCAGAGCTGCTGAAATGATACAAGAAGCGACGTTTAGGCATATCATTTCCTACTGCTGAAAGACTGTGATGAAAGAACCACATCTATTTAATCTAAGTTAATATGTTAATTGTTTTGTTCATCACAAGTTATCTAAAATACACTCAGAATTCTGGGGACTTTTGCAAGATGAAAAGGCTACAAAAGCAACAGTTACATATGCTCTGAATTTGCACAGTTCAGCTTCACTCAGAACAGTTTCACTACAAGCAATGACTTCATGTTACATCTCTTGCACCAAGAAAGGGTTTGTTTTTCTTTGCATGGATTACTCCTAATCTGGAAAGTTTCTCATTGACCAGGGCAGTGTGTGTTCGGAGTCAGTTCTCTTGCAAGAATTGTCAAATGGGCTGCCAAAACACTGCTGTCTTTCCCCTGCTGCTGCTGCAGCAAAGCTCCATCCATCATTGCACAGGTAATCCCAGCACCTCTGAACTTGCGAAATCAAGTCTCAAAACCTTAACCTTGACATAACTTCCTTGATATAACTTTTATGCATGGACGTCCTAGACTAAAAGAAATTGAGGGGAAAGAAAAAGAACTCTGAATCTGTTCCTTCAGCTCCCTCTAAAATTCTGTAATTCAGCCTTGCATTAACATGTCTCTCAAAGCTCAATAAGCAGTCAGATGCATAGCACAGAATTCTGTAAAGTAAGCAGAGGGATTTAAACCTAGAAAATATCCGTAAACCCACCAGGAACCCATAAACACTAAGAACAGAGAAATCTGCAATGCAGGATTTGTGGTTTTGTCCCCTTTCTGATGAGGCTCACACACCTCTCTGCACCCTGTCCTACCCAGGGCCTTCCAGATCTGAGTCCGTGCTTCCTCTTCCTGTGATGCCGGCTGAGGGCTCGTGTCCAGGCACCTCCAGTCTACTCCAGCCACATCACATGGCTTGTGCCACTCCTTTTGTCCTCTTGCCTGACTCCTTTCTTCCCTCTTTTTGTTTAGCCTTATTTCAGCAAGGACAACTCTGTCTTCGCTTTAAGGTCCAGTCTAATCTAAACCCTGAGCCCCAGGGAAAACGTGCTGGGAGAGCTCAACTCAGTTCCTGCAAGCTCTGGGCTTGTGCTTGCTAGAAAGGTGCAGCATCCTCAGAAAATGTGACAGTTCTATTAATTCTTTTGTATCAGGTAGGTTTGGCAAAGCTGGGAAAACTTTCACACAAATAGCAGAAAGAGCATGTTCTGCACTCACCTCAAGCTTTCACCTCTTCTCTAGGGGGATGCTACAGTTTATTACTGAAACTTTCACAATGACTTTTAACCAGGACAAAAACGAGTGCCTTTCATTCTTTGGAACAGCTGAATCTCTTTCATCCAAAATGTAAAATAAAGTTTTTGGGGTTGTCATGCACATAGGAAAGAGACACAGTTGGAGTGAAGTTGTTTCAAGTGTTCGATTAATTTTTATCGTACAAAGCTGGGAAGAAGCATTCTCCAAGATCTGCAGGTGCTCTGGTATTCAGTATTGAACAGCTCACACACCATTTCCCCCAGAAGTTTCCAAAAACACACAATGTGATTTTTACTTACAGAATAATAAGATACTTTCTGTATCACATTAGAACTATGTACTAGCACAGATCTTTATCGTTACAGTAATGAGTAAAGAAAATGATATTTAACTCCACTATCATTAAAGATTTAAGATTATTGCAATAATTTTCTGCTTCTCCTTCACTTTGAGCTTAGTCAAACTGATATATTGCTGTGTACTTCATTCATTCCTGCTGATGGATGACATGAGTACGCAGACAATGCCAATGTCCAACTGAAAAGAGGAATTACAGAAAAGAGAAGATAAGCAGTTGTAGATGAAGTGCTGATTAATAGATTACCCACCTCCCCATCAAGTCCAAGCCCATATTTTAAACTGACAACAGCATCACAACTGAATTCATAGAATGAACGAGTATTTCTGGAATGCAGAAAGTGTTGAGGAGCTGACCTTTTTCAAAATTAATCCTTAACAGCTTCTTTCAAGATTTATTCCTTTCCCTTAGCTTCAGACAAAATCAGTAATGGTGTGACCTGAGTTTCCTGATTTCTAGCTGTGAGCATATAAAGTACTTTCTGGATTAGAGATTTGCTACTCTTGCCTTAGTTTTTGCTTGAATACTTCAGGCAATACTGCTGACTTCAGTAACATTCATTCAGAAAGAAGGTAATACAGCAGATCTGCTCTAATTTTACTGTATTGAATACAGTTCTTTTATGTAATTAGAAAATAATCCCAGTTTAGCTAGTTATGAGGGAGATGGAAGAGACTTAAAAAGATAGTCTTGTAACTATGAATGTTTATGTGAACAGCTTATCATAACACAAACTAAACCCTAGGAGTCAAATAATCAGCAGGTATATGCTTTCCAAATTTCCTTGACTTCACTTACATTGTATGTTCTATTTTCTTGCTGAGCATTTGCTCCCAGCAGAATTCTATTACATTCAATTAACTTTAAAATAGAGCTAGGCCTTGGATATTTCCATCAGCATATGGAGAAAGAGACGGGCAATCTAAAAACAAACTATCCTGAAACTGATCACAGAGCCCAAGACAATATAAATTTCTGGAGAGTCCTTCAAAGACTAGAAATTCAACTATAAACATGACGACTGCTCTGAAAGCAATGCCTCCTATTTTATTACATTGGCCCATGGTGTCAGAGGTGGATGTTGGTAGGATGGCAGCAGAGGCTGACCCTTCCCACCAGTACCCCATTCCATGTTGTTGCCATGTGACAGATGGCAGCAGAGGGGCACTGACACAATGTCTGACATGGGAGTGTGGATGGAGCAAAGGTGTGTCACTGAACTCCTCCATGGGGAAGAAACACACATTGACGCTCACTGATGCTTGCCAAACGCTGATGGAGCCCACACAGTGGATGTGAGCACAGTGAGGGGTGGTGGCACGTTTCAGCAGCGGTGACGGTGGTCACCTCCACTGGTGCAGACTGTTGCAAGTGTGGCATGCAGCTCTTGTTCATGGCTGGTGAAAATGCAGAGATAATGGTGGTGACTGTATTGAAAAAGAGTTTTGTAGCTGATAATTTGCTCTATCAGTGTTATCGTGCTCTTTGTATCTGTTGTAGTTTCCATGGAAACAAATAGGAGGCATTACTTTCAAAGCAAAATATGTATACGACATGGCAAATAACTGTCCCTCAGCATTGATGTGAAGCCATGTCATGTAGTATGTCTCATATTTTCTTTTACCAAGGAAATTATATCCAAATGAACAGCATTTGTTCTTCACGGGAGGGTTAAAGGTAGTGCTGACCTGCTGATCACTGGCTGGCACTTTTCAAAGAAAGGGGCAGCACTGGCTGGCAGCTATATGCTGTTGTAGTAAGCAAAGGACATCGCTGAAAGGGTGGAAAGGATATATGAAGTTCAGGAGATGCTTGGTGATTTCTTTCTTTATGTTTTCAAAGGTCAGTTACACTGAGTCCCATGACCAATCTTCAACCAAGTTGAAGTAGTCCAGTTACAGTTACAAAAGAAAAGAGGGTAGGGCAGGCAGAAGGCCAACTGGGTCCCAAAGACAGAAAAAGCAAAAAACAGAGTCCACTGTAATATAGACATTTAGAAAGCTCTTTCACAAGGACAGTGAGGCTAGTACAGCTTCTTTCTGTTATTTAACTGGTGTGAGCCAGTGCTGACCTTTATCTCTGCTGGTATTATTAAGGCAGCAAAACTTCCCAGTGCTTCCTGCCATCCTCAGGGTGCAGGAGATTACAGAGGTCTCTGCAGCCCCGATCAAAGCCATCACTGAGTGAGCTTCCCTGACCTACACACCCCAGGTATGCATCTGAAAAACCACATATGTTCAGAGGAGGAGATCCAGAGAAGCACCTACACTGATTTCAAATATCCATGAGGTGTTCAACTGGGTATACTCTCACTGCTAATTATTACCAGGTCAAGCAGGACTGGCATTTTAATCACAAAGGAGCTTAAACAATCACACGTGCTAAACACCTGAGAATAAAAAGCCTGCGAGCCTGAGTGAAGATAAATCAACATTCCCCATTTGCTAGCACTTAACATTTTCAAGTGAAAACTGATTTTCCCCATAGAAAGGAAACCACAAGTTTATTTATTTCTTCTAACAGTGCAAGTTTCCGTCTTGTCTTTAAGCTATATGCACAGAAAAAATGGCACAAAATCTGTTCTTTAACCAATACATTAAAAAAAGTTATCAATTATAAGAAAGCCTACATTCTTCCAAAAAAAATGTGCAACTTTTACAAGTCTCCACAGTCAAATCTCACCCGGGGCCAATGGGTCTTTTTCCAGAGCAAGGCCAGCAGCAGTGCTGCGTGCTCCTTGGTGCTGCAAATGCCCTCACTGTAAGGCAAGATGTAAGAGACCAACTGCTTTCTCCCAATTGCCTTTAAAGATTTCTAGTGTTAAATTACCAAAAGAAATCCAGGGCAACACATAACATTTTTCTGGAAAAAGAGGCAGGCACACAACACACTGTAACAAGAACAGTGCTGCCTTTCTGTTGAAATTTAGTCCAGGTCATCAGGCTAGTACAGAGGCTGTCCTGCTTCAGCCTTATATAGGATTTGCTGTTAATAAATAAATATATAAAGGAGCTCTCTGTTGTGCTGCACATGGAGGTAAATGGAATCCTTGAGAACTATACTGCACAAGGCCAGATGAGAATAGGAGCTTCAGGAGTTCTTGGTTAAATGCGCAAGTCTCCAGCAAAATAAATAATTCCAGGCTTACAAATTCTGTAAATCCTTACAGTCAGCCTCTGTAAACTTCTGCTGGTGATATTTTAAAGTATTGTTTATCAAAAATTAAATCAAGGAAGAAAAAGATGCATGACTGATTTAAGAAGACATGTATATACAAAAGAAAAACATAATTTTTTTATTTTTTTTTTATTTTTTTTTTTTAAGAGTTGCCAAGCTGTTCCTTGAGCATGGTAGAGGAGTAAGAATAAGAGACCGCATCCTAATTCTCACCATGGGACCATCCTTCCTGCCACCTTCCAGCCTTCTGAAGTCTACAGAGGCACATGAAGATCACCTGGCAGGGGGGAACCTTGTAGGAATGTGTACTTTTTCACTCCATTTGTTGTCAAATCATGATTTTACTTTTCCAGTTAAAAGGTGATGTTGCTTGATAAAACAGGAGATAAACACACAGTCCAATATATTCATCATTCACAGGAATAAGATTGATAATTAGTAAAGCTAAGATCAATTTTAATGTCAGCCCAGTAACTCCCGGAGTCTTTTACTAGAGCTTTAATCATGGTGATGATATCGAAAATAGGTTTGCTGAGAATTTTGAGATAAAAGGAGGGCAATTAAGCAGATGCCCAAGAAATTAAAACTGACCTTTCCTGTACAAGGAAATGCTCAGATCAAACACTGTGGATTTACTTCACGATTTCAGTGAGAGCTCCCCAATATCTGTGTTACAGCCATAGGCACCTTCTTCCCTTTCTACCTTTGACTGCAGTGAATCTTACGAGATAAGCAAGGGAAATACACATCAGCCTTTTTGGTTTAAGCACAATAGGCATCACTAAGATGCATGGCAGATACATATTCAGGATTGTGTTTTAACGGGAGACAAATGAGCGCCCGGGGCAGTTCCTTTGCTTTGCAGACTGAATCCTGAAAGGGCAGCATTGGAGCCAGCCACTGAGCACAGAAGACAGACAGCCAGGATGTATCCTGGCATCCCACTGCCTCCTGCACAAGACAGGCGGTCACCGCACAAGTGGCCAGAAACCTGCAGGAACCTTGGTATTCCTCACTAAGTTGCTTTGCAGGCCCCAACTTCCAGGCTTCTTTGCAAATCAGCTGCCTGAATTCTTGACAATTGTTTCTGATGAGGTCTATCAATCTTTACACAAAGATTTCTCACAATAAATTTTCCAGCAGTGAAAGCAAAATAAACAGTGTCTATAACAGCAAGCATTCACAAAGGTCTCAATCTCATGGCATTTATTTCTGGAGATGTATTTTAAATGTAAAGAACAAGTGAAAAATTCCAGTCTGACGTTAATTACTACTTTATGTCAATACGAGTTCTCACTGCACATCTCTCTATTAAAACAGCAATCATTGAAAAGTGCCACAGTTACACTGAGCACGTCACCCCATCAGCTCTCTCAGGAAAGGCTGGGACAGAACAGAGAGCTGAGAAGCAGCCAGCTCATTGCCCGCTGCCTGCAGGGCTCCGGTCCTGCCCCACGTTCGGCTGTGGCGGAGGCAAGCACTGCCATGTGCTGGCACAAGGCTGAATATTGGCTCTGGTTTGAAGTCACCTCGTTGAAGGGCCTGCTCTGCGCATGCCAACAGCAGTCAGCTCCACTCTGCCAACCAGTGTAGGATCTGGTTAATATGACAGCAGTCTCATTTAGGCATACAACAATCCCACAGATACACAGGGAAGAAAGGTTTTTGGTTTTTTAAGACAGATTTTCTAGTTTTGCCTTTTTTACATGGGAAATGGACTGGACCAAATTTTACATTACGCAGTCATCAAATGATGTATCAGGTAACTTTCAGCTAACTTTGACATTTTAGTCACAGCCAAAAGCTTTTCTGAATACAAAAATAAATAAATAAACAAACCAACACTTAATATGAGAATTAAATTTTAAATGAAGTGTATAAAATGTATATACTTTAAAATAACCTGCAGCAACTCTTGTTGGTTGATTCATGTTTTTTGAATCACAGACTTCATTATCTAAATGCAGATAAAAATAATTAGAATTGTTTAATGCCTAGAAATAAATACTGAGAACAGAAAATATACATTGGGAAACAGCTTTACAACAAGATGGGAAATCAGGCAAAGAAGATGTAGCTTTTCATGTTCAAAAGGAAAAAAAAGATATGCATTACTGCAACAGTACCTCCAGCACACACCAAGTTATCAAACACAGCCCAGAAAGAGAAAATGATTAAGCATAAACCTAAAGAGCTTAAAAAATCCCTGTCCAAATGCAGTGAAATGCAGAAATACAGACAGACCTGGATGAACCTGTCAGGCATTAGCCTGGCTCTCCAGTTACTGAAGTGTCTTTACAAAGTTCTCAGGCAATGCTGTCTCTGCCCAGCCTTATCTGTAGTAAGGCAGATAATGACAACCTAGATGCACGAGAACAAGTTTATCATCAGAATCTTGGCAACTGCATACACCAGTTAAACCCACTGTTCTGATCACTTGAAGACCAGCACCATGTTTTAAACATCCAGCGTTTAACAGAAATTTCATTTCACATTTAAGCATTCAGGATATTATCCTGAAATTTTCAAGGCACTTCCTAATTATGGTGATAAATAGCCCTGTCGTTATTCTTTAGTCCCTTTTGAATACATTCCTCAAGTTCAAAACTCCTTACTCAATAGCACATTACTTGGCATTTTGTAATGAGTCCAAAACACTGAACTCCAGACTAGTCAAATTTAGGTGCTAAGACAGTTAGTATTATTTGGCACAAATAGTTATCTAAATGACAAACCTGACAAACTGCAGTAAGACAAGCAACATGGTAAGAATTTTGAGACACTTTTATATCATCTACAGATATTTATAAAAGATCACAAATCTTAATACACATAAATCAAGGAAACAACACTCCTTAGCCACAAACTACCTAACAGCACAGACTATACTGTATGTTCAAAACAGCCAAACCCACCTGAATACAATTTAACAGCTGCACACCCTTGGAAAACATCTCCCATCCACGAGCTGACTTAACAGTTAGAGACGACAGAAAACATTACAGGGAGAAAGCCACTTCATGTATCTGAAGAAATAAAAAACACCCTAAAACTAATAAATTGAAATGGTCCATCTTTACTTTCATCAGGACATCTGCAAACCCACCCTAAGGTCCTGCCGCTCTCTCCTATTTCCTTCTCCTTATGCACTCCTATAGAACAGGAGTCTCCAGAGGGAATTTCCTCCACCCTCCATCACAGACATCTCCTGCTCTCTTAACCACCTTTATTTTATGTTAATTTCTGGCTTTTCTTGCTTGTCACTGCTTTCCTCTAGGCAGACAGTGTTGCTTCACAAATGGTCTACAACACAGTAAGCTTTCAGGGCAAAGACTGCACTTTCTGAATTTGCCTCGCACCTGACCCCACGAGGCAACAAAACCAAGCAGAAATATGAGCAGCACTGTAAAATGCACGTGGGTGGGCTGCTCTGTGACAGTGATGGGCAGAGCTGCATGGATGTCAGTGCTTGCAAGTTGAGACAGGGCACACAGAAAGACCAGGCAAATTAGAAATTAATACTGAAAGAAAATGAAGAGAGTCAAACTATGCAGCCACTCGTGCGCCCTGCAGGCATATGGATTTTTGTGCTCTGGCTGATGATGATGAACAGAAAATATTCAAATGAGAAAGGAAAGAAAGGTTGTCAGGACAAGCTGGACATTGAGCAGAGGAAAACACTAAGAGCTCATTCACAGCAGGAGATAACCTAGCAAAAATGTAGCTCCCCATTTCTTACATCTTTGCTATGTACTTACTCAGTGCTAACTTAGCCTGTAGAGAACATAATTTGAAACAAAGCTGAAAGACAACACTGCAAGAAAGTTGGTTTGGATTTTTTTTTGATGAAAAATAAATACTTAAAAACACTTTTTCAGTGAATTCCAATTTCCATGGACAAAATGTACTTGCAATAAAAATAGGTATATGGTTTTGGTGTACGGAAACTAACAGCAGGAGGGATGAAATCTGCAGAAAACATTCCGATGCGAGAGTAATTCGTCTTTTGATTTGTCTAGTATAAGTAAGCAAAGGACTCCCTACTTTACATTAAAATCACCGAGTCTATAAAACCAGGAGAATTTGTCCAGGGCACTGCTTTCAGCCTACTAAGGGCATCAAGGGGCAGCACTGGGTCAGAGGCAGCCCCACAGCCTCCTTGGCCTCCTCGGTGCAGGCACTTGGAAGGGCCATGCAAGAGGCAGAGCAGCCTGTGTCCTGCCTTAAACACAATGCAGCCTTACTGCATAGTCCTGGTTTGGACTGGTATGTAAACCAAAAATGCATGGTACGACAGGAAAATTGGCCACATGTCCACACACCTTATTTCCAACTAAGAAAGCAATGATTTATAAAGCATTCTTCCTCCCTTCCTTAATGCTTACCATCCCTGTCTATTTTAAGATAGAAAGCCATTCCAGTTGCAAAAGGTTCAAGCAGCGACTATGCAAGCTTTTAAAATGCAACCCAGAAGTAACTGCTGTCACAAAAATAAGGCAGCAGTTTTAGAAGAAACGTATATACACACAATAAAAATATGTATATCCAAACTGGAGAACTTATTGCTATAATAAACAGAATTGCTCAGTATGTTTACTCTTAGCTTTTTATGTTGTTTGTTCATTGTTTACAATTAAAAACAAAAGTTATGTAAAATAAGTACAGCCAGCCCTACAAAGCTACTTTATAGGAACGCTACAGTTTTATGATATTACAATAGCACAACAAATGAAAATAAGGATTTTATTTATTTCCCAGTAACCACATACTGCTGAAACTTTGGTAGCCTTTACTGAAGAATCAAACCAGGTAGATTTGAGCAACTGACTTCATTCAAAGAGTATGCTGCTAAATATTCCCCAAAAAGATGTTGAGTCAAAATTGATTGCTTTTTAACTTTTCACTTTAATAAATAAGCATGTTTAAAATAAACATCTGATCTAAGCTTGTAACCAAATTTAGCAAAAAGTATGGAACTACTGCCCACCAATCTGGGGGAGAATACTACAACTGGGCTTCTCATCTCCTTTGGGAATTGCACATTGGTCCCAACCTCAGCAGAAATAAATCCATGTCCTGGAAAGATGATCTTGCACTGGAAATCAGCAGTGATAATCCAATAGTGACTCCTTTGTTAAGGAATCCCAATAACCAGAAAAAACTCTTTGAAATGATCAATTCCATTAAAAGCTTTAATGAGATCACCAAATTTAATTACTTTTCTGTGCTGCATTAATTTATGAAGGGTGGATCCTCAATGTGAGCATTTAATGGTTTCTAGAAATAGCAAATGGCATTTGAAAGGAAGCAGAATGATTTTTTTTCTTTTAATTGAAATAATCTAGCAGTGCTACAAGCCCTTCGGACAGGATTTCTAGAAGTACTTCAGGATACTTTCCTCAGTGTCTATTTTAATTGTCATATGCTCAAAGACCTTCAAAATATTCACCCTCTGTATGTTAACCACACAAAATAAATGAACAAGGTTACATTTATGTTGTTTCAGTCCTGCAAATGTGATTTTACAAATTATGCCACTAGAAAAGATAAGTAGAAGTCATTTTTAATACGTAGCAAGATGCATTCCTAACTAGATTAAGCAGCTGTTAACATTATTTTTCTGCACAGCAAGAACAAATGTCTATGCTAACTAGACCTTAAAGGAAGAGGCAATCCCATTTGGTGCACATTGTATATGTTTGATTTTATTCCCCAACTGTATTCAGAAGGAAATAAAAAAAGAACTAGATAAGGAAATTAATTTGCAGCAGTACTTCAGCCATACAACAGTCACAAAAGCATAAGAATTTTAAGGAAGCTAAAAAGTCTTTAAGAGGTAAGAAGAAAAAATAACTTGATTTGACTCTAGTGCCAAATTTTTCCAATCTAAGAGTGGCAACTAGGTGCAAACCAAAAAACAAATATCCCCACTAGCAAAAGTATGCAATAGTTGAAAAAATCTCTTGCTGAAACAGAAAACTATTACTTGCAATTTTTTCCATATCTCTTGTGCTTAATTTTCCAGCAAAACATCATTTTGCTGAAACTCAGAGTTAAATCAAACAGCAGCTGTCCCAGGAAATCCAATGGCAGTAACAACCAGGGAACGATAGCCAAGGTGGAACTGAAACACAACAGCAAAGTTGGGAATGAAACTTTGAGGAAGCTGCTGAACAACAGCTACACCCTGTAGGGCTCAGTCCCTACTTAGATGATTCTACCAAGCTAAAAGTAATAAAACAACCATAATAAAATTTCAAGCAACAGGATTCTATAGTAATGAAATATATTATATCAGGCAACACAAGCAATACCCAAAGGATTTTGTGACTGAGCCAGTTTCTACAGGTTTTTCTGAACACTGGCTTTCTGTAACATTAATAGGGTTATAATTCTCCATGGTGGTTAAAATAATTGATAGCCAGGAATTCATTTCTTATTAAATGATGCAAGACTATCCCCTTCACAGCGAGTCTGCTTCCAAGGGAGCGCTGAGGCCTCGCAGTGTCTGATCCCCTCTCTGCACGTGGCCACGCTGAGTGCTGTGCTCTGCAGGGCCCCGCGTGTCCAGCACTGCCCCGATGGGTGCACACAGCCTTCCAGGCAGAGTTCCTCCACTGAAGCATCTTGAGCAACCGCAATAATCACCATAAGGTCTTCCAAAAAACATCTCTAGCAAACAGATGGCTTTGTTCATAGAACTGTGTATGGGAATCACAGATTGGAGTTTTCACCTTGCCCAAATGATCTTTCTCTGCAAGGTGTACTGGAAAGGCACTTGCATAGTGCTAATTTCAGAAACTTCACTATAAACAACTATTAAGAGCTGTGAATAAAATGGCTAATCAACAGTGATCCTGAAGTTATGCTCCTGCATAATAGGATTCAGCCTGTTTTGGATCACTGCGGGAAATTTGTTACTTCAGTAATGCAGTAGAGGCTACTTGGAGTATAACAGCAAATTACACAGTTCAATTTAATTAGTTTTTGTTTCTAGTACAAAGATTTCTGCATTTGTACACGTCCAAGCTCCCTTCCCACAAGCACCATTCCTTTCACCTCTGTCCCAGGACGGGAGGTGGTTGCCACATTCCAACCAAGAACACAGTAATCCAGAATCAGTGTTACAAAACAGTAAATCCTGCTGCAAGACATTAAGGTACATCTGTCCAGCTGAAATCCTCTTACAGCATGGCATTCATTACTGCAAGAAGAGAGGGTGCTTAACAGAAACTGGATCAAGGCCTGGTGATCTTACACAAAGATTCATGGATGAAACTTGTGCTAAGAAGGTACAGTATACGACATTCTCTGATTCACAGCTTGAAAAACAGTTGCTATATGGAACGATTCTTTTAAACCTCCCCAAACCAGAAAACCATTAGAAATCCCTAAGGAATTCTCCAATGGATGGTTAATTAGGTTCAATCATTACTACAAGCAAAGATATAGTAAGTTCTCTGTACACAAGCAGTGCCTATAATTTTAGTTCTAGACCAATTTCTCAGCAACTAAAAGACAATTTGTTACAGAAACTCACTTGCAGTTTCTCACCATCCGCACCCTCCACCGAGCAGGCCCCTCCTCCCTCCCCAGTCCCAGCACAGCATCAGCAGCCAAATGCTCTGCTCTCATTATTTTGAAATCTTCATTACTTTTAAACCTGTGGCACCAAATCCAGGCTCCAAAACATTATGAAACATAAATAATCAAAGCTAAATGTCAGCTGTCAACATAAAACACCCTGCACAGGGCTCATTTACTGGAGAAAGGAACTGAAAAGCTGATTCATGAGCTACCCTTGCATTTCCATGGCCACAAACCAGCACAGCAAGCAGCAGCACCGTGCTGAGCCCTGACATGAGATGGAGAGCAAGAAACAAGGGCAGGAGCACACTGCTTGTGCTGGTCCCACATCTCCTTCCCCAGCAGTGCTACTGGAAATGGTGCCAGGCACAAGTGGCCAAGGGCAGCTGTGGGGGGAGTGGTTTTTCCCAACACTTCCCCATTTCCTGGGCTCAGAGCAGGCCTCCCAGCTGCTGGAGTGAACCAGCAGTTCTGGACACCATTTCAGTTTGGCACAAAATGAAAGATAAAAGTTTAAAAGATGTTTTGTAGTATTTTTCTCAAGCTAAGATGAAAAGAAACAGGACAAAGGAAACAAAACAAAAAAAAACCTCAGAAAAAAGAAACAGGAAAGAATGAGGGAACCCATGCTCCTTCCCTTGTCCCTGTACTGCACTCCCACCAACTACCAGAAGCAGCTTCCTTTGCTCACAGAAACATTGGTAGATTCACGTGTACAAAGCAGCCCTCTCCTCCATCTGGCAGCAGCCTGGGTCAGCGCAGTGGAATGACAGCCTCTGTGCTGCTGAGCGCTCCTTGGAGAGGTGCCAGCGCCTCTCTGCAGATGGAGCAGGCGTTGGCCAAGCAGTTCCTTTCTTTCCAAAGGCACAGATGAGGGGCAGGTCAGGAATTTTCTTCAGGCTGTAAAAGATTAACCTTCAGCATAGTTTTGAGTTACCTCATCTTTTGGCTGGCTGTCCATATGCACCTTAGGAAATAGAAGCAAGGAAAACTCAAAGGTGCTTCAGTTCATCTGTGCGACATCTGCAGCAACAGGTCTCAGATTCCTTTCCTTTATGTCTTCCTTTTGTGTCTGCCTATACTGACAACCTGTGTAAAACTGCTCTCCACAAATGATGGGAAGCGGCATCAGGAATTCCTGCCCTGACCCCAGTGGGTGCCATGGGCTGCCCAGCAGCCAGGTGAGGTGACCACCTTTCTCTTCCCAGCCCTTGGCACAGAATTACAGAACCAACTTTCCTGCAGCAGTGCACTCTACATCTTAGAATTTTCTCATAGAAATCCACTTCCTGACCGACACATTGAATATTTCTGAAACCAGGACTTTTACTATAGGCACAAAGACTATTAAGCTGTAAATATTAGATATAAAGCAAGCAACGGTCAAACACTCAAAGAGAAAACTGGATATTTTTCTAACAGAAGTGCTGCTTCTGTAGCAGGAGTGAGGCTGCTTGCCTGTCAGTGCGAGGACTGCCCTGCGCAGTGATGCCCTGTGCCACGCGCACATCCATGGAGACGTTCCAACAGCACAAGGACCAAATGTGAATGTTGCTTGAGAGAAGCTACTGGAAGGTGGTGATGTGTTTTCCATAACAGCTATTCATAACACTTGCTCCTTGCTAACCCATTTTCATCAAAGGTCGCCAAGGAATTGAAGTTGGCTAACAGCACTCGGTAAGTTAGGGCCTGAAATGATGTGTGCATTTGTTTAGCCTGAGTGTTTTACTCATATTTCATTGCTACTTATTTCCTGCAACTTCAGCTGAGTGTATCAGCTTGGTCCTCTCAGGAATTTCTGTTCCTTTGTTTCACTATCACTGAAAAATTTTTATTGTTGCTGTTATCAAGCATCCAGAAGTGAGCCACAGATACTCCTTCAGGGTATTCTGTGCCACTGAAAGATGCATAGAGCAGAGAAAGCCCTCCAAGTTAAGAAAGTAGACTATAAATTAAGACTTTCACACTCTCCACCATCAGATATGGAACATCACCAAGCTGGCCAGGCTCCATAGAGACATGCAGACAGACACACGCATTACATACATTTATTTTCTAGACAATTAAGTGCAACTTTTTCATAATTTTGACTTCCAGCATAACAACTCATCCATCATTTTTATCCTAGGAAAAAGACTATTGAAAAATTCCTCCAAGGTTGCATAATAATAGTATTTATTTCTATAAACTCTGTTATTAACTATGTTTCTGTATGGCTCTTGCTTTTTAATTGTACTGCAATACCTGTACCTGCATTTTGTCATTTTTTTTATACTTTCAGATACTGTCTTATCTGCTTGAGAAAAAGAAAACAACTTTCAACTTCATTTTATCAGCACCTATTCTGCTGTGTATGAATGAAACGATTTCTATAAAGAATACAATTCAGCTTCTGAAAACAAACCCTATCTTGTAGAATTTACATTTCAATCACTTCTCTGCTCTCCCCTTCCGCTGATCACAGACAAGCATGTTACAATGCTGCCAGAACTGACTGCTGATGTTGCCAAAATTGGCTGCTGATATCACCAAAACCTGTACTGGGGAGACATTCAACAGGGAGACCTGCATCTCCAAAATGAAACTGCAGATGTACGGCAAGTGAACCTAGCAGTTCTGACGTTTGGAGTGATAGGTGTATACTTAATGCAATCACTGCAATTAACCTTAAGGCGTTAATCACATCCAGCTTTGGGCTAACGTAAAATGAGAGGAGAAATTACAGCTCAGGGGAACATAGGAAGAAAGGAACTTCAGGTTTACTTTATCAGCATGATGTATTTTTTTCCAGCATGTAGTTAAGGATCACAGTACATTTGGCCCTTTTCAAAGCTCTTGCATTGACCATTTGCATCTTGTATTTGGTGTCTTGCTCAAATCAAAGGCAGAAAGAGGAAAACAAATCCTGACTTGCTTTACAGATGATCACTAAAGATATTCTGAATGCATAGGTTAGCAGCAGCAATTCTGCTTAGACATATCAAACCACGAGTCTATCAAACATCATAGTTTTTTAATGTCAATATTTTCTGGTTTTTATTTTTGCAATGTCTTTTACAGCTCCCAACAGAAGTTATACTCTGCATTAATAAATAATATTGGGTAATATACCTTGGAAACCACACATAAAATGAAAAAGAAGTGGAAAAAAAAGGGGAGCAAAAGAGAAAAAAGGGAAAAAGACTTTTTAACACCCATCTTTATGTCATTTCAAGCTCCAAAGGTAGGAGCTGAAGATCTAGAATGCTTAGAATCATGTGATTTTTGAAATTATTGTGGGGCCAACTCAACAGGAAGAGAGAATTTGACACCTGCAGAGATGGAGGCACTGCCACATTTCAAACAGAAGCACTTAGTGCACCGGTCTCTAATTTCACATTCTTCATGTTTTACAGGGGGCAAAGCATGAGGTAGAATTGAATCCTACTGTAATCCTCCACTCTTAGGGGCCTGCAGTCTTAATAAAATAAAAATCTATCATGCTGCTCTTAAGATGTTTGCCCAGAAGGTGAAGAGAGACAGTCATATCTTGAGAAATTAACTTCCTACTGAATGGTCGATCCCATCCACGGTGTTGATCAAGGACTGCTGGCAAACATTTATAGGTAGTTTGGACTTGTTATTAGGCATCTTTTCTTCTGCATGTGTTGGAAATACATTTGCACTGTTCTCTGTGCTTGGAGCATGAATAATTGATCTTGGTTTACTACTGTCATCTGTGCGCTTTTTTAATTTGCTTTGTTTTTTAACAACACTTTTACACATACGTAATCTCTCTTTCCCTTTACTTCAAGCCCAATTCTGCATCTCTCCCACCTCTCCTTACTAACCTGAGGAACCCAGGCTGCAAAATCATGTTTCCCTATTCAGTGGATCAATCATGGTTCAACCCTGGTTATATCCAAAGCAAATTTCCATTTGTGAACTAAACCATTTTCCAGGGTTATATACAAAGCATTCAGTATTTATTAACAAAGACATGGCAGTTATTGCATTGGTGGACTTTGGCCCTGGAAAATCTCAACCACAATAGCCCACTTAATTGATTTGCAGGCGCACAGCTTTACGTGCTGCCTGTATTTAAAATGGAAAGCATGTTCCCTGTGCCACTGTCATTTACATTGGGAAGCCCATTATCCCTCAATAAAAGAGTTTGACACCACTCTGGATGAACACCTGTATTCTATTTAGAACAGTCTACTTCATTTTCACAAAGCATTAGCTGAGTCATGCATCTCTGAGCACTCATTTGGAGGTCCTTATTAATGTAGATTTGTTTATTAAAGGAAAGAAGCTGGATTGGTTGAAGCTGTGTCCTACACACAACTTCGACTCTTGAGGCCTCTGGAAAACTCGGGTTCTAACATTTGGAGGGAAATCTAAGAGTGGGCTCTTCAGACTGAACACATCAAAAAATCTATTTTGTTCGTCTATTTTTGTCTAGTGCACAACCTATGTCATTTTACTTCCATAACACAATTAGCAACGCATAATTAGAAGGGTTCTGTGCACTCGAAGAAATAATTAAGAGCTAATACTCTTGTTTTTTGGGCTGGAAATGAGATGGCCACCAAAGTAGCCTCTCTGTCACTCCACTAAGTTAGACTTAAATAGAGGAAAATAACATACCAAACACATAAAAAGGTGACACCAGATTTGCACCCGTCAGAATGCTATCAGTGTTCTAATGCAGAAAAACAGTACATTCACCAATTTTAAAGATTATAGCCTTTGAAAATACAACTTTAAAATAAAAAGAAAAAAAGACAACCAACAGAAGGATCACGCTCTGAGCGGATGGAACAGGTTTGGTATTCTATCTCTAAGAAGTCAGCCACGCTAAACATTTTTATGCTTATTCACCCTAGAAAACTGCAAAGAAATTACCCAAGGGCTTTCCAAAAAGGCCAACAGTTTTTCTTTAAACATATTCCAGTGCTAACGTGGACCTTGCTTCCCCTTACACACAAACTCCTTTCCAATCCCAGCTCCACCAAGATGTGTTTGGTGTATTGTACATTGCTCCTTAAGCCCACTGGGCTTTTAAATTGTTAATTGATTTTCTCCCTCCTCGCACTCCAAATAGAGCACAGCAGTGACACAGCACTGTACATACAACAGTGCAGCAGGTAACACCGCTCTGTGCAAGCCTGACACACAGCACAGACTGCACGGAGCTGGGCTCGGAGGCAGTACGGGGTTGTGAGCCCATGTGCAAGCAATGGAGTACTCACAGAAGCATTCTTGTAAATAATTCTATAAATGACAAACCACTTTGGTTTCAGAAACAGCACGTAAAATTATCCAGCACATAATAGAGCATAAAAAAAATAATACTATCAGTACATGTAAAAAAAAAATAAAATACTATCAACACTGAACAATGGATTAAGAAACTTTTCCTAATATGTAACAGAAATAAGAATTGTCAGATACAGATAAAATTGAGATAGATTTAAGAAATTACTGATGGAGAGTAACAAACTAAACGCAAAGGCTAACGCTACACAGTGTCTAAGATGGCAAAATGTACAGCACCTCTGTGTAGCTGAACAGCATCAGCAGGGCCAGTTGCTACATCTGTTTGGGCTCATTAGTCCTCCTGCAGCAAGAATAAGTTCTAAAAGATACGTGATGAGCACAGCTTGCTACTGGTCATGGTTTGTATACAGATCAGTATTAAATGAATCTCAGCAGTCATTCAGATCATCTCAGGGGACAGACAGACTTCTGAAAAGGAAACAGGCTGAAAGTTGGGTTCCTTCTTCCAGTGGCTTGTTGGGATTCCCAAAGGGTCCTGTTTGGATTTGGGGATCTGAAGATACATTTAAACATGGATTTAATGACTCAGAATATTGCAGGTATGTTTTTCTCATGTACCCAATGTAAAGTTTAAATAAAGCCATCTTTGCAAAGACGGCAACTTCTCCCACACTATGAAGATGGTAACATTAGTTTGTCAAAAAAGTGCCTTGCTCTTTCTACTTGTACTTCTTACTGCATTTAAAAGCACAAGAGGGGTCAGGTGCATGGCTTATGCAAGATGAGACATGCAAGAACTTCTTTAAAAGGCACTAGTATGACTATAAAACCTGGTCAACTTTTTCTTTTAATGACTTTCATGTGAATTAGCATGCATATAGGTGCATTGGAGTGGAAAGCAAAACAATATTGCACTTGCATGTAAAATATTTTTCCTGGACACACATTGTTCTGGATTGTATCAACAGTGGGTAATCCTGTCTCTAAGAAAATAAAGCAAAGAAAGAAAAGTGTTGATGAAATTCTCCAAATAAAATGCAGAAAAAATGAGAAAAAAAAAGACAAAATATTATCCAACACTGTTTCTATTAATGATGTTTTGCAAGTCCTGCTGCTTAAAATGCACAAGAGTAAGGTCATTAGAAAACAGCAAACATTTTCTACGATGTGATTTTTGAAACACATCATTCTTGCCTGGAACAATCACCTCTAGCTGAGGCTGCTGCTTATGTGGCCAAACAACTCATTACATGCTGCTAAATGCTACACAGCCTCCATCAACTAAGTTCATGGCAGCTTCCCTGCACCTGATACACAGAGGTCCCCACTGATGTCGCACAAAAGTTACATCCTCATGTTAACTGAGAAGTGAGATGGCCATGAGATTTAGTCTTACAAGATCTCACATCTGTTTTCCCACAAGGTATTGAAGACATCTCTGCTCCATGAAGCAAGCTGACATCATTCGGCCACTTTTGAAAGTAGGATGCAGCTGTCTGAACACTTTGGTCAGCAGAACATCAGTTAGCAGCCTCCTCAAAGTGCTTTCCATGGGGTCAGGAAACCCAAAGACTGGAAAACTGTACTGCATGCCTGAATCCTGCAGCTTTCCGCATGCTGCAATAGGCTGCAAGGTATTCTAGCTATTTTATATTTCATTATTGTATTTGTCACTGTTTTTAGCTTTGACAAGCTGTTAGACTGCTAAAGAGCAAGGTCCTGCGCTGCAGCCCAGCAAACATCCCGATTAGTAAGCTCTAAAATAACTGCAGGCAGACAGTCTTTTGGACTGAGGATGCCTGTTATTGCCAACCATAGCGTTCATTCGTCATTGCCTTTTACCTTCCAGATACAGTTTAGTGGCATTAAGGCTGATAGCCCTACACGTTATAATGTTATTACTGCACAGCCCAGCAGCGCTGCTGTAGTTTGAGGTCTGTTGGTATTGCTGTTATAAACAGCAGTTTTCAAGGGGCTGATAACTTTGTCATTTAAAAGCGAGAAAAGCTAAAGCTCAAAATAGAAATTGTCATTTCCCCCCTGTACTTTAAAATAAAGGAAGCTCCCAGCCACAATGACAGGTTCTGTTGCAGGTCGGCAATGCGTCTGTGTCTGACATGTCTGCTAGGTACTTTCAGCTGTTGCTTTGCCCCCTCTGTAGCAGACAAAGCCATCCCTATGGATGCCAGGTCTGCCTCTCTGACCCACCCCGCTAAGAGGCGATGAAGGTAGTTCAGAGATTACATCTGCAATTTACGGGCCTACACAAACGCCAACACTTTTGATTCAGGTCAAATATACTTCCCTGAAAGTCTATTTTTGTACAGTTCGACAATGTACAGAAGAAAAAAATACCAACAAAAAACAAAACCAACCAACCAACCCCCAACAAAAAGCAAGCCCTGCATGATGGGATCATTTTGGAGAACTACTTCTCCTACTCTAGAGAAACTTTTTTCAATTTTTCTTTTCTTTTTTGTTTTAAAGAACTACAAGGCACGTCCCTATGCAGAGTTCTGGGCAGGCATTTCACAACCGAGTAGGAGCTCAGAGCCCTTGAGTTCCTCTAACTGCTGAAAAGTCCGTTGTAAGCAGCAAATGTACAGCAAAAATGAGACAAAAATCCTGCCCCTGGTGTGGTTGTACTTCCTGTGGTTTCTTAATGTGCCCAGGGAAGCAGTGGGCTTTGTTAGCACTGGGGACAAACTACAGAACCCTAATTCCAGTCCTCAAGCCCAAAGGAGCACAGTAGCTGGTGTTTCAAAAGTGAGAAGATGCCACCACAGCATCTGTCATAAGAATGCCATGAATTTTTCCTTACTCCTCAAGTTTACCCAAAGGAACGATGGAGAAGACAACAGGAAAAATTTTCACAGGTCACATAGGTGCAGAAGCACAGCCACACACAGCTGGATGTTTAGAGAGTGTACACAACTAACAATTACTCTGCATCAACTTCCCCTAACTCTAAATTTCTGCAAGGATTCATTTTAAACCGTTCTGCATTAAGCTTTTGGGAGCACACAATCAGATGGATATAAAAGGATGCTCATACTTAAGAGCAAGAACTTCTAACACTGAGAGAAAATGAGCAGGGAGTTTAAAGGTAGCAGTCTATTCTGTGGGAAAACTGAAAGTAAAAGGCATCCACATTTGCATAAGCAGATCAGATAAATGGATGATTTTCATGTGTAATTACCCTTCCCGAAGTACAGTCACATGTAGATAACGCCTAATCAGGGCTTATTGTATTCTATGACTATGAAGGAAATAAAATGGCTGTGCAAAATTTGACTCACATTAAAATTTAAATTCAACAGGTGGAAAAACTGTAAAACAAAATGACACAGTAAAAGACCATACCTTGCAATAAAAGCAGAGAGGTGGGTGGTGGTGGAAAAAATCAAACCTTTAGAAGACTCTTTATCGATCTTAAATAGCAGCAAAGCACATAATGTGAGGCCATGGAAAAACAATCAGTTGGGAGTTGGGGGACAAATGTGGCCAATCTGAGAACTCTGGAGTTCTGAGAAAGTGAAGTGCTGCTTGGCAAACTGCTGAAAAAGCCACAGGTAACAACCAAATTAAACACCCAAACCAAGTACCTGACCAAAATGGCTGTTACTGCTTTTAAGGGTCTTTTTCAGTTGCTGTCATTTAAGCCCTTAAAAGCTTCAGTTTTATAAACCTGCAATTTTGTCTCAGATCTGCAAGGATGGACGTGCACTCCCAGAGACGTGCAGAGAAAACATGCAGGCTGCTGCAGGTGTCGTTTTCTGTGCATCTCATAAATAAATGAATTTACATTTAAAAAACAGAATTAATCTAGCATGTCGGAAAAGTGAGAGGAGGTGGCTGCTGATGCTTTTCTAGTCTTGCAAGAGTCTCTAAAATAGTGTTGCTGTTTTTCTTTTTTAAATTATTTTCCTTTCTCAACTATCAAAACTCTCAACACCAAATCTCTTCCATGTGTCAGGCATGCAGCTGAAAAGATTTGTAAACTGCCTTTATGTCACTTTTTGTAGGACACTTAGATCTCAGTATTTCCTTTTACAGTAAGCAGCTGTAACCCACATCAAGCAGTAACTGAATATGCAAAGTTCAGATAAGTTGTCGAGTGTCAGAATTTTTGTTTCCTTATAAAGTTCAACATTTGTGTTTGATATTAATCTGATCAAGATAAGAACAGCTATTGGTTAGCACATTCTCAGAGTCCATCAGTTTTTAATATAAGATCACCGTTTTATTGCTCAATGTGAAATGATTATATTTTTCAACATAATTTTCAAAATGTCCTTTACCCTAATCAACTTTTCTATTATAATATCCCTTCCAAAATTATTTTGGAAAAAGTGCCATTAAAACAATGTTTCTAGAAAGTTGGGATTTCTTTTTTGAAAGTAAAAATGTCATTTTTTTCTTAAAAGCTTCTCATGAAAATTTTCCAAAAAGAAGCCATTACTGACTTCAGAACTGATAAAGTTTAAGGGTTTACAGGGGTACACTACTCTTGGGAGAATTTCCCTTCCATAGGGATTTATGGAATCACAGAATGGGTTAGGCTAGAAGGGACCTTAAGGATCACCTAGTTCCATCCTCCCTGCCAGAGGCACCCCCCTTCTTGATCAGGGCTTTTTTGGTACTTTTGAATGAGTAGCTGCCGAATATAATAACAAGCAAAAATTTATAGAGACCGTTATTCATAGTATAACTGCCATAAGTAGATCCCCATATTTCTGTTTGCAAATTATCATGCAAAAAGGAGAGAGAGGCCATGAACAAAGTTACCAGTCATACAGAAATTACTGAATACCAGGACATCAGTGACTTAATCCAATTTATAGTGTTATTACCTGAGGTTCTCTGATACAATGCAGTACGTACATGTAATACTATTCCTAATTTCATAAGATATATCTATAAAGATATATCTATAGAGTGCTCTGGGAGGAAAGTCAAGATGCTCACACTGTACTGCATGCTAAATGCTACTCCTTTTCCTATTTGCATAACAAGAGAACAGAAGAAAATTTGATTTAAGCAGGAAGAAAGGAAACTGAAACTTATGTCTCTGCATATAATGAGAATATAGGTTATATTCACTCATGCTCAGCTTAACAGCTTAAAGAACAGAAGAAACCTCAGTGGAATTGCTTCCATTTTGAGAAAAGCAAAAAAAGAAAACAACAAAAACCTGCAGTTCTCATTCTTCTCTTTCCTTTCTTCAATACAAACATTTACATTAAAACAAAAAAAGAGGATTGTGTTTAGATGCTTTTAGAGTTCATATACAACTCCTGCAATACACTAATGTCTACAGCATCCACTTAAAGTTACAAACTGTATATATTATGTTGAAGATTAATTGAAATATAAAGAAAGATTTTTTTTTTGGACTGATCTGACTAGTACTCAAGCAACAAAAAGGATAAAGAATTTATGCTATAAGAGCAACAATTTTATCTTGAACACTTCATTTATGACTTCACACTGAACTGACCTTAAATTTTCTTAAATGTTCTTGCTTGAAAAAATTATGACTTGCCAGGACTTAAAACTGCATTGATAGCCCAAATCTGGTAGAAAATTTTAGGATTCCACATCCTTTGGAATACTCATTGACCTTCCCAGCCCTTCACAAGACATTTTGCCACAGCTTATGGAGGCAAGGGAGTCTGTGCTGGGGCTCACATGCTAACAGACAACACTGACAGGCAGGGAAAAAGAGAAACCTAAGTGATATGCACATAGGCATACTTAGTTTCCTCCTTTAAAGAAAAAAGTAGAAAAGATGGAGAAATTCCACGAAGGAAAACCTCTATGAAAAGTAGTCAGATCCTGCCTAGGAGCTACCAAGAGGAAACGTGCCACTTACGTTTTAACACCAGACAGCAGCAGCTTGAACCTGAAGATCCAGAGTTTTTGTAATCTTCTCCAGCTGCTGACAGCTCATCCAGTGAAATTGGATTAATTCTGGACACAGAGCAACCCCTGCAGCAGTGCAGAGCAGGTATGTCAGCTCACCGGTCACCTTACGGGCTGGTAAGAGCTTTGTACTTAATCAAAGATCCCCCAGTCACTAAGGGAATTGGAATAAAGGTGTTAAAATCTTCATTTGGATATTAGGCACTTCTTGGCCTTGCCTCCCATTCCTTCCTAAGGGGACTCCCCAGAACTGGCTTCTGCAGCTCCCCCTGTCCCCAAGCTGTGCTGCCACACACGCTGACTCCAACTGGTGCTACAGGGCCAGGCACACTGGGGCAGTAACTGTTTTTATCCTGCTGAGGCATTTGGAAAGAAATTAACAGCAGTTAAGAAAAGAACGTGTGCCAAAAATAAAAACAATCCAAAAGGCTCCAAACTTGTGGCAATTAGTTTGGGTCTTAAAAATAGCATGTGCACCTGGGAGCTTTGGACAAATGACTGTTTTCACATATTACGAATGACAGATAACATTATGCTGTGTGTTTACACTGGGTTTAGAGGTTAGTTTGATAAGTTTATTGCTTCTGTGCTTTAAGAGATTATTCTATAATAAGATACTTTGGAACTTCACATTCAAGATATTTCACCATAAACCAAAGTCACTAAAACTGCAAAGTAAGTAAAGAAAAAATAGTGTTGGGCTTAAAGATACTCAAAATAGAAACTGATATAGTTACCAATTAACATTCAGATTGCCTGTACGAAGTGATGCCATAAATTCCCACACCCCATCTCTTTGTATTGCTGCCAAAAGTCTCCCTCTCCGCTGTGTACCATTTCAAGGAACATTTGTGCACATTTTGGTTTCCAGAAAGTACGGGTGCACATTAGCCAACATATTGCTCTCTGTTACCCAACTCACCTGCAGTTAGTTTCATCACACAACCTCTCCAAGAAGAGGCAACTACAATTCTTCTGAGCATTATTCAAAAGAGAAGGCACCAATTTAGTGGCACCGAGTGAATGCATTGTTGGTAACAGAAAAAGGCAGTGTCCTACATTTCTACTGCTAAGTTCAGCTTAATATACCCATACATTTCAGCTGCCGTCTGTACTGAAAGCTGAACTTGGCTCTGCCTAGGCGCTGTGTACTGAGCTCATTAGACCTAAGAGTGAATATTTGAAAACTGTTTTGTCTATTAGTTTTTTTGGTGCCGTAACAAAAGTTCTGAACATTTAAAGAACAAATTTTTAGTTACAACTTCAAAATGATTGAATGTTCCTTACCATGGAGCTTGGTTGAAGCTCACTTTCTGAAAAGATGTTAAGATGACCAGGATCAACTCAAGAATTCCAGAAGAGAGCAATGGGATGAGCAGGCTGAAGACATGAATCACAGAAAAAGTGAAAGAGCTGAACACTCAGAGAGGAACAAATAGATAAGAGTATTATGCTTCAAATACATAAAGGATTGCTGCAGAGAAGAAGAGAAGAAACTGCTCTCTTCTAAGACCACCACTGGGAGAAGAAAACTAAACTCATGCAAAGATGACAAAGGTCTGCATAAGGAAACTTGAACAGCAAACAATTGGAATAGATGGGCTGGGAGGTTTCAGAGCCAGAAGTTTAGACTGCATTAGACAAGTACCTGCTAAAAATGACACGATGTTATTACTCCTGACTTTAGGCAAGATAACGACTTCAGGCCTCTTCCAACACCATATGACATGATTGCCAGGAAATTATTTCAGGAAGCAATTCAGCCATCAGCTGAACACCCAAGCTTATGGGTGGCATGGCTGTGATGATGTGGTTCACTCCAGGTTTGTCTTAATCTTCATATCTGTTCATGTGCCCATTGCCAGAGATGCTGGAACAATACTACTCATATCTGATGAAGACATCTGATGCAGGAAGCCCTGATATAAAGTACGATAAGTTTTATTGAAAGGAACATGCCCAAGATCCTGCAACAACTGAACACTATTAGAAACCATCTTCAATGCCATATTGTGATTATAGAAATTGCAGTGGGTTTTCTAAGGATGCCTAAGCCAAACAATGAGAGAAAAATGGGAAGTCATGCAAAAACTAAATCCAAAGTAACTTAAGCATCAATCCTAGGCATTTTGTTTTAGAATGGCTCTCTGCTACTGAAGAAACCACAAGAATAAAAGCAAAAAGCTTAATCTTGTATTTATAATAGTAATTCAAATAAAATCACCTCAGAGAGAAACTGAAATCAACTGGCAGACAGTTGGAAGCATTGCATGCTGCATTTCAGCCTGGTCTATCATGCAGAAATGCGTTTAAGCCTTTTCTTTTGTTCTTTGCCCCACAACAAGAAACATTGTGGCAACCAGCGTAGAAGTCTCTGTGAACAGCAGGTCAACACAATGCCATGAAAAGCCAAGTTCAGAAGACTTGGAAATAGAAAAAACAACACAGGCAGTTGCCAACAGTCATTCCTGATAACAGATATTCAAATACCACCTCCCAAACCTTGCAGGCTGCAACTTCAATTTATTTTCTACTTAAGATGTGCGTGCTTAATAGATCTCAGGCAAATTTCAAATATTTTCATATCAAACAGAACATTGCTTATGCCCTACAGAAAATAAATTCTACCAAAAGCGTGAAAAAAAGAAGGACTTTTGACTAGGTTAAATCCCTTACAAAAACCACCATTTTTCACAGCACCTTTAGAAGCAATTGCAGTTCCAGCTGCACATCAGGACTATGCTCTCTTTTTCCTTCAGAGAGCCAAACCAGCATGCTAAAACAGGTGGAAAAAGTTAATGCTCACTCCCCCAAGCTGTTTTTCCACATCAGAGCAGGGGGTAGCTGGGAGCTGAGGCTGAGAGCTCATTCAGAAAAGAAATTCTTAAGCAATGTGAGCACAGAGTTTGAAAGAGAAACCGTGAATACATTAAGAGAAAGTCTGAAAGAACAAAAGAGTCCAGAATTAGGATTACATACTGTCCTTATTTTCTCTGCTGTTACCAGAGTGAGGAGAAAACTTAAGAAATACTTATCTTTATTTCAGTTCATAGACCACAAAGGCATAAGGCAGCAGTGTAAAAATAAAAATAAATAAAAAATAAAAATAAATTAAAAAATAATAAAAAAAAATCACATGCCCTGTCTGATGTCAGCAAGGGGCAGCTCCAGCCTTCTATCCAAAGCCCAACCTGCAGAAACCACACACGTCTGGGCACCACCAGGCAGGGCTATGTGCTCTGTGCCTCACACTGCCATGACAGGCACATCAGCAGAATAACAGCTGCTCAGAAAGCAAGGATGAGACATCCAGATCCCAACACTGATTAAAAACAATACTACTGACACTGGTGCAGATATTACTCACATAAGGGAACGTGTTACAACAGTGTGTTGTTAGGAAGTGAAAAGCTGAGCTGAGAATAGGGAGATCTCTCTTTTCCTAAAGCGAATGGAACAGGCAGGCAGTGCCATGCTCCGTTACTGCAGTATTTCACCGAGGAAGCCATCCAAGGTACCAGGTAGAACAACATGAAAATCAACCTGAAGTCATATTTATACACAGAATACATTTTGCATGAATGCAGACATGATGCAGAAATAGCTTTCTTATTCTCTGTTTTTATTGCAAAATGACCAGCTTAAAATCAAGAGTACAACAGTATGTGATCAGGTACACTCGCATGACTAATTCCTACTGCTAGTCAGCCTCAAATTAACTTCATCAGCTTCGCTGGAGTTGCACTTACTGATATAAGCAAGATCTAAATCCGACCCAAAAAAATTTAGGTTAGCCTTTGTAACAGTTCAGATCTTCACTTTCGGAAATATTTGTTCCATTTTTGGTAATAATTATAGCAGGTTTCACAGCAGATAGTTATTGTAACTAATTTATAGCTACATGAATAATTATGAACAAGAACAAAGCTCGCTTACGGTATTACCTCACATCTGGAGAAGACCAGAAGCACAGCAGCATCTGTCTGGATGCTGTTGTGCATTTGTTGCTGTTTATTCACTAAACACTTATTCTTTTCTCTCCTGATGATAAATGTTCTAATGGAAACTCATACATTTCCCATCAACATGCGTCACTGGTTTAGTGAATTATTGAACAGGCAAATCGCATTCACTTGAGAGAGACAGTAAACAAAATAACTACTCAATACATATTAATATCTTCATATTAATCAATACACATAAGCTTCCTATTACAGAAAGCTTGCTTTCCCCCCTCCACACCTCTAAACTCACATGTGATCAATTACTGCTTCCTAGCAGCCTGAAATCACTTTGGGACAAGCTAAATGCTTATGTTTTTCCCTGCTCTCCTCCCCACCCAGTTGCACTGTGTGTCCTCCTCAAAAATTTGTCCCCCAAAAATCTGGGACTAAACAATTGCTTTACCTCTCCCTTCTCCTCACAACACATTGGCATAGCCAAGGTGACATTTGATTTAAATTTAGAGATGTGTTATGAAAATGGGCTGCAATAATTAAGCATTTTTCCGGCATTTTCCAGTTTTCCTTTTAATTTAATTTTTAGTCATTTTTCTCTTGACAGAATAGGCAGATTTGGGCAAATGCTGCCTCAAATCCTCAATTTATAGTACATATACATTCAAAATTTTGTACACAAAGTATTTTTTTTTTTTATCACACACAACAACACTTCAAAAAGAAAAGGTTAGCATTGGGTTTGTTTCCATGTTTAAAGGTAGTCAACAACAACAACAACCAAATTAAAAAACACATTTGGGGCTTTCACCAAAGCAGATAAACCATAGCTCTGAACTACACGAGCTTAAAACAATTAAGTTGTATGAACAATCCTTTCTAAGGCACTTCATAAAAATGACTATTACTGAGCCCGCAGTCTTGGAGGCTGCAATTCAAGCACTGCAATTCCAACCACACAGCCCAGGTCAAGAAGTAACAAATCAAGCTGGTAGAAAGCTAGTTGATGAATTCTTACATGATTTTACAACACAGACACAGATGGACAAGCACAGAGGCTAGTATGCAATAAAATACCTCAGCACTACCACTGTTGATGTAAATATCAGCTTTTATTGCTGTCACTGCCTATCACAGCTAAGATATTCTCATATTTTAATTGATTAGTCTCTCTAGCTGACAGCCTCTTACCTACATTTTAGGGTACAAGGCACTACCATCAATTTACTGCCCATTTTAAGTATGCAAGAAGCAAAATATTCATAAAGGAAAAATAAAACAAACCACAGCACAAAACTATCCACTATCTGTTCACAAAAAGAGAACTGTAATGTCAAAGCCAGAAAGAGTAAGCTGAGGCTGTAAAAGCTGACTCTAGTTAAAGACGCTGGCAAACTTTCATGCTTTACCATTACAAACTCAGCAATGTTTTTGTTCAGATTTGGTTTGAAACTTGAGGGATTCCTGTATATATTTACAGTATTACTGCAGCAAAATTTAAAGAGTAAGGCCAAGCAGTGATCTTAAATTGAAACATCAAATATTGGGAAAATGTTAAATTTTTCCACAGCTTCCCACAGCTCCAGCCATCTTGACAGGTGCCCGATGCGGTTTTTTCCTATGGGACGTGCAGGCAGGATGCAGACCCCTCTCACTGTGCCCTCCAGCCTGACACTGCTGAGCACTCTCTCCCATTTCCAGCCCTGTGCCATTGCCCTTGGCAGCCCTTTCCCACCGCCTTGCAGTTCTCATCACTTTGTTTTGAACGTGGGTGCCCACAACACAGCAACTGGCATAGCAGCAACAGCTCTGCCCCATTCCTTGTCCAACTCAGCCTCAAAAACTTCCAGACAGGCAAAGGCACTCCTGTCCATCTCAGGAAACCTCCTCTAGCACGCCGCTGGTAAGCCTGCATTACCTCCTGCATCTAAAGGAGGAGGCAGAAATGTAACCTTTCTCTGAGCAATCGCATTTGCATATTTACAAAACTTCATGAAATCAGAAAAAGAGCAAAAGTGAAGGAACAGAACTGTAACCCTTAATGTTTGTCAATTATTTTTCCAGACTTCTGATCATTTCTGCCACTCTCCCCTGGATTCTATCCATTAGGACTCCAAATTCTTTGCAGTGTTGCATCGTGCTCTGCCTCTCTAAACAGCAAGCTTCATATCACCATGTTTTTCACTCATTTTTATTAGTTCAGCACATCAATTCATCTAATCAATCTCATACAAACGAGCTCAAATTTCTCAAGAAACAGACCGGACAAACACAGACTTTCTATTACAAACAACAGTTGTTCAGACCTTTTCTTATCTTTCTCATTCTGAGAGAGACCGTCAGACAATCAGAGTTCCCAGTCCAAAGCATCAAGGCAAGGAAAGGACCACCATACATGGAGCACACAAGGTTATATCTGAACTACGACACAGAAGTTTCTTAACTCCAGCTCCTATGAAGCTGCAGTTGGGCCCAGAGACACCATACATCCCCACTGAACATGAATCAAGTCAACAAAATCAAAGTCTTGTAACACTAGCATGAATAGACACTTAGCCTTATCATTTCCTCTACAGCTAAGTATTTGCAAGAAATGATTTCACTCTAACTCACTATTAAGGCCTAAAATTTATGAACTGCAATTGAAAAGGTTTTCACATTTGCTTTAAAAATTGCTGCCCAAGGTGCCAGAGAGGCATCTGTGAAACAGTTTCTCTGGAAGGTCATAGGCTAATAGCACGGTATTGCTCCCCACTGTGTTCATTGCCGCATCAGAAAAGCATACATGCTTATTACCTAAAACAGCTTCAACCTGTATCATCTTGTCTGCCTGACAGAATCCTTTAGAGATGTATCAGCATATGCAGGAACTCTACAATGGCTTTGAAACTACTTTCTCTTCCCTGCATTAAAGCACTACGTGTATTTCCACCTACTCGCACTGTCCTCTGCTTCATTAGCATGTCACAATAATTTCAGGAGCAAAATTCTAGTCACAGTGTGCAATGGCAGAAGAATTCATATAAGAATATTTTGAGCTACAACAAACAAAAGCACTGAAGCAAACTGAATACCTGGGACCTAGCAGCCATCAGTGCTGCTGTTGCCATACGCTGAGAAAGCCGCTGCACAGAGCGCATCTTCCACCCCAGCAGGAGACAGCAGCACACAGCTGATCCGCCACTGCTTTTATCTCATTACAGTCTGGATTACTGCCCTATGGTTTTCTGTTCCCTGAAATAAGTTTTCTTGCCCCTTTGTGGCTTCGGTAACCACAACAATGGCTAACATTAAATGCCTTCATTTGTCTCCTCTTTATTCATTTACACACAAACTTTGGGATGACAGTTCAAATGAAAGATGATTAATCTGTCATGAAGATGTTTGTGTATGCTGCTAGCACTCATTAAACTCTAAGCAACTCAATATTTGATTGCATTCCAACAAAGAACACATAAAACCAAAAAATACTCAGTTCTTAAACCTGCACTTGCAAAGGAGGTAAGTGTGGTGCAGCGTCCAAGCTGAAGCCGATGGTCCAAGCGTGCCCCTACAGCGAAGGCACAGAGCATGCGCATCTCTCACTGCTGCAAATAAAGCACTCCTGTACCTTGTGTTGGAAAAAGGGTTTGGGACAGTACAGCAGTTTGACAGATGAACATTTAAAGAGCCTCAAACCTAAGGGTTCTAAATCATTACAGCTATTTTAAATCATTGTAAACACTGAATATTAAATGAATAAACCTAATTTAACAACGATAACATCATTTGTTTCCTTAGAGCTGTTTTGGATTTTATTCTTTTCAATAAAATATTTCTCCAGAGGTCTACGACAGCTCTCTGCAAAGAACTCAGCAGTGAGTGAGTCTAGCACCTCTTCTCACACACAACCCATCTTCCTTTCAGAAGCAGGAAACTGGCACGGGAAGCAAAGTGCCCACGTGCAGCTGCAAGCACTGCCGGCAGCGCCAGCCCAGAGCTCCGGCCTACAGGGAGGGTGTCTGCACCAGGTACCACTCCCGTTCTCATGTCCAGATTTGATAGTTTGACATGGTTTTATTAGCTCTATCATACAAAGAAAAACACGTCTACAGTGTAAAGAAACAATCTGTAGGTAGAAGCCAAGAATTTTCAGATATATTTTTTTCTCCCACAAAGCTGGTGCAGCACTGCCATAGCTTTTAAGAGGAATGCAGCCCCAAGAGCTGGCAGCAACAGGCAAACAGCTGCCCTGCTCGTCTCCCTTTCCTGGGCTAAGGTACAGAAAAAAATCACCCCCTTGGGAAACTTCCAGGTAACAACAGAGGCCTTGGAAACATGCAGATAGAAATGCTTCCCCAGGAGCCTGCTGCAAACAACCTCCTTACTGGATAACCCAGACTGTTTAATTTATGGTGGATCCCTTACTTATGTAAGGATTCTCACATCACAAGCAAAAACATTCAGCCATCACGGCCCCAGGCACCTGCACAAATGGAAAGATCCCTTCCTACTTGCATCCACCATTTCCCCAGACATAGCTTCACTACATTTTCGTTTGAGCTGGTCAGAGCCTGTGTCCCAGGTGCACTAGTGCCTGCCTGTCACCTCCTGACCCAGCAGAGAACTAGAAACCCCCTGTAAACTTCCCCCCTCCCCACCTGCTTGTAAGCCTCTGCATGCCCAGGACCTGAATGTTCTCTACTTATTACATGCATAGGCATTCATTTATTATTATACATAAAGTTAAAACATCAGAACAGGGTGCTATAATTTTAGCACTGATCTGAAGTCTCCCATTCAGAATTCAGCACTGCTAGGAAATCCATCTTCCCTGTCTCCAAAACGATGCCATTTCCTACCACTCATTCCCACCCAGCACTATCAGCCAGCCTCCCTCTGCTACTCCCACTCTGCAGATCTACAGAAGAGATCAGTGCTACTCCACTCCCCACCAGCCTCCGACTTTCCTTGAGATACAAGCTGGAGGCACATTTCATGGTACTGATTAGGGCTCTTCATTGGAGCTGAACAAGAAGTACATTAATTGAACTTTGCAGAAACTGATAAAGTTACTTGCAGCATAAACAGTTGGGCCATAGGAACAGTGAAACTCAAGATGAAAGTAATATCTCTGCTGGGAAGAGAAAATGCAGGTTTCTTGGTGTACACATTTAGATGTACACCAAGAAAAAATATATACACATATATTAAAAAATACATGTACAAAAGAATTGCACTCGAATTAATTTAAAGACTACTTAGAGACCATTTAGATATTATCGTATAAACAAACAGCAGCCTAAAGAAGAGTACTGTTGTAAAAACTGTATGGGTGGCAAAAATAACATCTTTAGCTACAACTTTTCAAGAAATTTTTATTATGTTATCAAAACCCACTAAAGATGAGACTTGAAATCTGAATCCAAGTTGCCATATTTAATTACTAAATAGATCTCGGACTAAATCCTCTGAGCTGATTTTAATGATTGAAGAATTTCCTCCTACAAATCCTTCCAAAGAAGAAAACTCATATCATTTAATATAACTGTGTGGCTTTCTGACCTCTGTCACATGGAAGAACAAATTATAACTGTAAAACATTATTGTGACTTTGGAACATCTTAGATTCATTTATTATTCATATTTCTGTGGTTTTCTTTTGTTGCCAGTCTTACTGCACAGCTGTCCTGCTGCAGTCCTAGAGACATTCGGCGGTTTTGGGTAGAGTTAGGCTGAAAATAAATCCCCAGATCTTAGCACTCCCAGAGTCTGTCTTCCATCACAGAGCTGAGTGGGGTTAAACCTCAATAACAGCACCTGAGACTTTAAAAAAGCTAAAATTCTAAACAAGGGAATGACTTTTATAGGTAAAAATTGAGCCTAGCTTTTAAGCAAGGTTAAACTAAGACTAACTTAGTAGAGCATATTTTGCAAAAATGTGGTCAAAATTTTGCTGCTAGACTTGATTTATCTTTTAATCAAGCTAAGACTAAACTTTCAGTTACATTTATTCCAAGGTATGTAACCAAAAAAAAGTAGGTATCCTAACAGCTAAACTACACTAAGCTAAGGCATTTGCTTCCATTGTAAGGAGATCCATTTTTCAGAAAATATGCTTAAACACAGACACTCAGTCTGCTGCTGTTGTCAACTATTGGTGCTTTTTAGATAAAAATATATCCTGGTTTACTTCAAATCTGTAGCAGTCAGTGAATGATGCTTAATTGCTCAGTCATGTAGCGTGTACAGCCGGAAAGCCAGTAATTTCTGTTCCAGTTTCCCAAGCTCATTTTAAGTATGTTCTCATGGGTCCTTCTGTAATTCCCTCTGCTCCATTCCTTCACCAGACATATATCTCTCTGTCTCCTGAAACAATTTGTTCTATTTTTGTTAGCACTTTAGATTTAAGGTAATGATGAGACTCTTGTCTTTGGTCTCCAGGCAGCTGAAAATCTGGGTCTGGATTCTTTCATCTGATCCATGCATGCTGATGTGTCTGTGCTGACCCCCACTGTTTGCTGATAGGGTCCTAATCAGGGTGAGTTTCTACACATGTAATATCCAATTGCAAAACTCAGGAACCATGTTATCAGCATACAAGCATTCTGAATATTTAAGATGAAGAAATGCCTCTTTCAACATCCAGACAACCCATAAGAGCTTCTCATTTTTAATAAGAACATTCCCATACATATGTTAAATACTTCAAGTGCTCACAGATTACTAGGTATAGTATATTTTCATTCATTTATATCTCAAGAATATTTTTACATTAGATCATCAATACAAGCACAGACATGCTAGGAATTTAATGCAGATGCACAAAGGATATTTTTAGTGCCCTTTAAATGGCATATTCTAGAAATCTAAAAGACTGATGTTCTAAAATGACTCTTTGGGTATTTTTGAAAAATCTTACTATTCAAAAATATTCCTTATTATGTAAATATCCCTATTAGGAATACATCTTGAGAATTCATATGCTTCAGGCTCTCTGACAACAGAATTTTCATTAAAATAAATAAATAAATAAATGGAACCAAAAAAAAATAAAAGAAAAAATCTACAATTTCTTATTCCACTGAGAGTGGAAAAAAGGTCTACACAGGACAGTAGTGCTGATAGATGAAAATTCATTTTTAAATCTCACATTTTCCTTACAAAAACTGAAATGAGCTGATTTTTACCACAACCAGATGTCTGCAGCGTGGTACAATGCACGTTAATCATGAGATGTTTTATTTGTATCTTATAAATTCTTGCCTAGATTAATTTACTGAATAAAAGATTAGCTGGAAAGTCTATTAATAGTTTTCGGGCATCAGTACAAAACAAAAGAAGAGACCACTTGATTTTGGACATTACTGTTATGCTGCTGCAGTACCATACATTGGCTAAGGGACAGGCACAATCCATGTTTCAAAATAAATCCATTGTTGTCAAGTCCTCCTCCCCTGAGGTCTTGCACAGCAGCACTAAGGAAAGAGAGGAGAAGGCTGCGTGCAGCACAGCCAGGGCTGATTACAACTTCACACGTTAGAAGTGGATTGTCTGTGTTTATGATTTATCCTCATAAATAACAGAGGTGAGTTTGCCTCTTCTTAACTAAAAATCTTAAAATAACTTCAACAGGAAGGGATCTCTAGGGTCACTTGAAGCAGGGCTAGCTCTGAAGTCGTATCAGACCGGGATCTTCATCCCCCAAGACACAGGAGACTGCACAACTCTCAGGCCTCTGATGTCAAAATTCATAATGGGAAATTGCCCTTGTTGTATCTTGTTTCTTTTGTTTCTTGTCCTTTCATTATGCATCTCTGAGGGGAATCTGGGCTCTACTTTCTCTTTAGGTCCTCATTTCCCTTTCTGTGAAATACAGAATTGCTTACCTTCAAATGATGCTTTCATAATTAAAGTTATCTTCCTTTTATAGGCAATAGATTAAAAGCCTATCTTAAGAAAATCCTTGACAGACTACAACAGTTACTTGGGGCAATGATACTGACAAATAAATATACACACATATATTTATTTATTTTTCAAAAGGGATTTGGGAGTGGCTGCTCTAACTTGCAGTGACTGTCTGCATTTACAGCAGATAGTTTTAAAAAAGCCCCAAACTGATTAAGGCCACAGAGCAACAAAAAGGTCTACAGGTAAAATATAACATCTGTTATTTAATGCATTAAGCAATCTACTAAACCATTACATCATTAAATGAGAGAACAAGAGCAGAGCAAGAAGGTTAATTCTTTGTGAGAGATCACGCCTCACTGTTGTCTTGCAATCGGTAATATGGTACCCCTTGAAAAAATCATCAGCACTCTGGAAATATTCAGACAGTACAAACACATATCAGCAGACAGAGCTTCACTACCATTTGAGGAATTACAAAGCAAAACTTTTCAAGAATACAAGTATCCAAAGAACAAAAACAAGGTTAAAAAAGCACAGAAGTTCTTTATGGTTGTCATAGCTTTAATTTTCCTGTAATTTATATTACAGGAGAGAAAGATCTATAGAATAAAGAGGCTAAAACACTAAATTATTTGCATTTAACCAACCTAATTCCAAAGGAACTGTGCTTGTGCAGCATTTTCTTTCAGTTTATGCAAGCATAAGCCTGCTGACAATAAACATGGCATGAACTGCATAGGATTCCAGATTCCTAATTATCTGTACATACTACAACAAGCAGCATGGCTGCACTAAACAAGTTAGCAAGCAAATTATTCTTCTAGCAAGCCAGTACCACACAGACAACAAAATCTGGAAGCATAGCAATAAAAGAAAAGAAAAAAAAAAAGCAAGACCACACTTTTAAACCCCCTTCGGGATTGGTAATGCAATTTGTTTTATTAAAGGCAAATGTAGGTTGCCCTGAAAGTAATGCCTCCTGCTTATTTCTATGGAAACTACAACAGATACAAAGAGCACAATATCACTAGCTGATAGAGCAAATTCTCAGCTACAAAACGCTATCTTTCAACACAGCCACCACCATTAGCTCTGCATTTTCACTAGCAATGGACAAGAGCTCTCATGCCAAGCTTGTAACAATCTGCATCAGCAGAGGTGACCGCTGTTGCCACTGCTGAAACGCAGCCCCCCCCTCCACTGTGCTCATGTCCACCGTGTGGGCTCCATCAGCGTTCAGCAGCATCTGTGAATGTCAGTGGGTGCCATTTTTCCCACTTAGAGAAATTAAATTCCACCCCTTTGCTCCATCCACATTCCCATGTCAGACACCATTGCATCAGTGCCCCTCTGCTGCCATCTGTCGCACGGCAACAACATGGAACAGGATATTGGTGGGAAGGGTCAGCCTCTGCTGCCATCCCACCAACATCCACCCCTGACATCATGGGCCAACATCATAAAATAGGAGGCACTGCTTTCACGGCAGTCCTCATATTACACGTGCAGCCCAGAAAAGCTATAACCAATCTATACTCTTGCTTTTGTCACTGGACAAATAGAAGAGTAAGTGGCAAAATTTTGTCCTTATGACAAACTAAATGTCTGTTCCCATAATCATTCATTTAACACAGTCCCTAAATGCAGACATATCCAGACCTCTGATGTACTTTTCACGAAAATTCCTTCCCACGCTCATATAACAAGACCAGCCACTAAAATGAATATGAAAGATATTTTAAAATACCTTTTTCAGCTATATAAGGTTATATTCTACAGTCCAACAGAAATTACTTCAACTGCTCTGAACAGCTGTCCTTCTAGAAGGAATGGAACAATTAGGAATTATTTCATATTTCCACTAAGTGTAGTGACTCAAAAAAGCACATAAAAACCATCATGTCCTCCTGAAATCAAATCCTCTGCGTCCAGAAAAACAAAACACTGTAGCATATATTGAATATGCATCCTAGAACACGCTCTCTCTACTACCTCAATAACAGGGCTGCAGGCTATATCTGGCTTAACAGGAAAAACTGAGTGAGATTTAATTATTCCCTTTGCTTGGATGACAAGAACAGCTGCAGGAGATGAGGACAGGATAGCAGGCAGCAGGGCTAAGTAATCACCAGCTCTTCTGCATTCCACAGTGGCGTGCAGACCTAACAACCTTCAGCTTGAGCCATTCCCTCATGCCCAGATCAACAGCACAAACTAATTCAGCACCATGAAGTAACTGGTGATGCTGCAGGATATTCAACAAGCATAACAAAAACCTGCACGGAAAGATTTATACAAGGCTTTGCAATACAACTGCTTGCAACAGGGTGGGAGCAGCAAAGATCTGACACCCTGTATATCAGTACAGAGCAGCGGCAGAGGGAATCAGAAATGGTTCTAATCTTTAGCATTTAGCTTCTTCTTTATTCAAAAGGAAAAAATGATTATAAAAAGGAGATGTGCAACTGCTCTACAATGTTAAAAGCTCTGCTGGTAAAGCAGGAACTCCAGATCGCGTGGTTAGGACCTTAACACCACTACTTTGAAAAACCCCAAATCTCATGCTCATCATCAATGAAACTCAAACACAACCCAAGATGTGGAGTCCTGGTGCAAAGACAAATCAGCAGTATAAATGCAATAAGCATTCCGGGTTGTATTTGTCAGCATAAACCTCCATTTAACCCTGAAGCCTGGTGTTGTATTTGACTGGAAGAAGTGCTTCCTCTAAGCTGTTAGAGAAACTAAGTACTGGGCTGTCAGAACATGCCTGCTTCGCTTATCTTTTCTTTCTGAAGTGCAGGGACTCCTTCAAGGTGGCAGGAGCACTGAGTGCTTATGGCTGGGTACTGAAGGCCCACGAGTCCAGTTCCACTTCATTGCAGAAGAATGACACAAGAGGTTTGTGCTATTGCCAATTCTGACTTTTATAGATTTTCTACCAGTGAGAAGCAGCCAGACACAGGGATTATTTAGATAGCTAGGTGAAAATTACAAGATCATACGAGAATATCAGAAGAATTTGTGACAGACACAGGCCCTTTCTGCAGTACTGACTACAAAGTAGTCTGAAACTCTGCAGTGGAACAGCTGTCAGCCCTTTACAGGGTTACAAAACCAGAAGATATATAAGTACAGACAGGAGAAGCAACAAGAAAAAAATCATCACTATTTACTGTCTTACCATAACAATATCTGATTTTGGTAATTTTGGAGTAACAGGGTTATTCTCTCCAGTCAGAGAACATACTTTGTAAAAGCTATTGACTATGAGCAATCCAAAACTGTGGGCAGGCCAAATAAGTTTAATCAATAAAGGCGTCCTTGTAGCAGTTACACAGTGCAGATCACTCTTACCACGGGGATCTTGGTTCCAAGCTGAGAAATAACTGGGAGCTGGAATCAGGTTTTAGTCTAACACTACCCCTCTAAGAAACCCCAAATACTTTAATCCTCACATCAGGAGGATGCAGTGGGTACCCAGCAAAAGCCTGGGGAGGCAACTGGTAACTTCTAACAGCTGGCAGTAACTCAAGACACCATGACCTGTACTTCATGACTTATTGCTGAACAGCTCTTAGATGAGCTACATTAATAAAGCTGTTGCCTAATTAAACCACATCCTTCACATCTTGTCCTTCCATGTCTCTGGGAAGACCAATGCAAACCAAGACAATCCAAGTGGGAATCATTAAATGCGTCTGTGAGTCATTCCAGTTCAACAAACAATTAGACACACAACGTGCCAATCAGTAAAACAAACCAACCTTATGGTTATGATTCTATCAGTGTGGCTTTCCGCAAATGTACTTCCAATTAATTATAAAACATTTCTACACAAACAGTGGCATCTCTAACAATCTACTTTAAACACAATTAACGGTGTCAATAGACTAATTTCTTTAAGTAAACAAAATCCCCTTGCTCTTGCCAGGAAAGTCTTACTCCACTGAAACTTAGTTCTGTGCCACTCAGCAGTATACAATTGTATGGATATAGTTGTCAGCCCCAAAGGAAGTGCATGGGATATCCGGGTAAACACATTAACCATGGTATTAAGGCTCCCCAAGAAGCAGAGATTAGCACATTTCAATGAATATTAAAAATATCAACAAATAACATATCTTAATGATTTAAAGAAATCTGTTCAATACCCATTTTGTTTTTTAAAGTTACAAATAAGAAATGCACACGCATTTCCATTCACATCAGGAAAAATTCAGATAGTACAATGTCAACAAAAGAAAAAACTACCCTCAGTGTAGTTGAGGGTTACAACATTGGCCACCAATGCAAAAAAGAATATATGCCTGTATGACTTTTTAAAAGTTATTATTTTATTCTCGAAATAACTGATATAGGTTTGATCAAAAAATAGGAAGGAATGAGGCACACTCTTTCCAGGACCCTCACAGATCCCTGATATGAGGATTTCAAATTGTCTAGCTCTTGTCTGTGCTAGAAAATTGTATCATTTTCTTCCACAGACAAAAGAATATAAAAGATGCCGTATTGAAATAAGAATAATCATACTGATACAAGTCAGTCAATGCACTGAGACACTCCTACACTAGGATCTTTTCCTGGAGCTAAAAGTATAGTTATTTCAGGAAGAAAAACAAAAAAGTAAAGCAAACAGCCCCCAAACAGGTAAAACATCTAAGTCAAAGCGCAGGGACTATTGTTGTTGATACTGTTTACCCTAACAAACACAGGATTCAAACCCAAAACTTAGTGTTCACAGAAAGAGCAAACACAGAAAGAACAAACAATATATAATATAGCATGGCTACATTCATGCATTCTTTTCCATTTGTTTTGTTATTATCACAATATGGTAGATAGTAAATAACTACTTAACTGACTGCCTCCTTGCTTCATATTTCCTGCCTTATTTTTCTTATCTCCCAAGAAATCCAAAGACATCAGTATGAACAAGGTAAGTTTTATTTAAGAGTTAGAACAGAAATAGAAACTGGAGGTATATTACTAGCAACTAGTACGAAGAAATATCTCAAATCAATTATAAACAAAAAAATAGGGAAGTTAAGATCTAAACAAGATTTTGTTGTAAAAGCTGCTTTTAGGTAGGTGTGTGCTGAATGAGGAAAAAAAGCAGTTTTGAAATGAAGACTGCCTGAAATTGATGGGCAGCTTGCTCAGGCCTGACATACCAGGAGAATTGTTCGAGAACACATTGCACACACATGGGAACAGTCTCAAATCTCCTCCAAGGTCATCAGGATTTGGGCTGAACCATTAAGGAAAGGCAACCCTTGAAGCTCCCTGTAGCTCCATGTACTCTGGTCTCCCAATGAACAAGGATACTACTTTTTAACTTGCTATTTCAGGTGACAGTAATCTACTTTTTATTCCCCCACCCCACCCTGGGAGATGACGAACTGCTACTTGCTACCTTCAGACAGTAAATAATTTTGAGGTGCAAAGGACATTTTAATTAGGCCAACACTGTTTTATGCTTTATATTGACTTTGTACTTTTTTCGCTGTTAATTGATTTATTTGTTCCAGTTGAGGATATGAACTTACCATTGATTTCTACTAAGCCAAATAGTTGAAGGATGATACATATATCATAAGTTGATGTTTTTCCAGAAAAGGCCACTAGAGAAGAAAGCTTCCATTTTACGTAAGTTTTCCAGGTGAAATAGTTTAACAAACTCAGTCTCAATTCAGCAAGAAACCTCAGCACCAGATCAGTCCCACTGAGCAACGTGATTACTGGCAGCCAAGGAAGGTGCTTATGCACATCATGTTGTGTGGTAACTTGTAAACACAATTCATCATCAGTGGCAGCCACTCAGTATGTTAAAACACTTGCAGATTTTTATTCCAATTCATTATGCATAAGATAGTGTGAATAAAGATATTTCAAATCAGATCCTCCTCTTCTGCATTTAGTAGTCTCAACAGAGATGCCAGACACCCTTTCTGTTAATCTCTTTAGAATAGAACATTGTGATCAGGAGAGCTGGAGAGAGCCCTACAGCAGAGGTACAGGCTGTGCTCGAGGATTCCCTGTCCATCCGGACAACGTTACATGAGGAGTGACTGAGACTTTCCATTTTCAGGCTATTACACACTAAGCTAGTGCCCTTCCTCGCCATATCTCACCATACTCTAACTTTCTTAACAGCTGAATCTTCATGAAAATTTATGAATAGCTGCCAAATTACTATTTTTTATTTCCTTTTATTTGGGGGGGAATGCAAATACACTATGGCTGCCATGTCCAACCCACAGGACGCATGCAGCCCAGCACAGCTCGTACTGCAGCCCCCCCCTTGCTGCTGCCCCACCATGGAGGTGGCTCTGCCCCACCAACCAGCCCGGCCCAGCCCCAGGCATGCACCCACCGCTCAGCAACAGCCAGACGATCCGTATGCAGTTAGCACTGTCTCAGCTGAAACCAGGACAAGAGGAAGGCGCAGTGCAGCGCTAACTCAAGGCATGGCTAATAATTTTATGCACTTTGATACACTGACTAAACACAGTCCTGCAAACAGTGAAAAATATTCAGCCTTGCTTCCTGTTTTGATAAAGGAATTTGAGAACAGGTTTCAAGATTGCCAGAAAAATCATCAACTGTTTGTTACATTTATGACTCTATTTTCAGTTAAACTAAATACATTGCCTGAGAATTTTCAAATGGAATGTATAGAGTTGCAATCAGACATTCAACTCAAAAATTTGATCATGTCTCTCTACTAGACTTTTACAAGACCTGTCTTACAAGAGAAAAATATCCCTCGCCTCACAATCACACCTTGTGCAATCACACCTCATTCATGTCATCGCTTCTGGCAGCGCATACATTTATGATCAACTATTCTCAAGAACGAAGAATAGGAAGAATAAAATTAGATCAAAAATCTCTGATAAACATTTTGAGAACTCACAGAGAATTGCAAATGCTTCCATCGAAGCAGACATTGATGCATTAGTTCCACAAAAGCTAGGTGAAATATCCCACTGTTTTTGTTGCTTTTTTTTTAAAAAAAAAAGTTTTAATATTAAATATAGAAAAATAAAAGAAGTTGTGTTACTTATTTTCATTAACTACATTATATATTTTACGTGCAGCCCAGGACAATTCCTCTTCACCCAATGCAGCCCAGACAAGCCAAAAGGTTGGATGCCCACGCACTATGGTTTGAAGAAAAATGTGCCCAACACTCATCATTACTCAACAGTCACATACTGAATGCTTGCTAGCATACTCACAGAACTTCCCAAACTCAGCAGGTTTGCCTACTAGTCCTCCTCATAGTCTTGGTTTCCAGCTCCTGGATGAGATTTCAGCAATAGCTTTTATCTATCTGGAGATTTCAAACACCCTTCATTGCAAGCGCCTGGCCCAGAACGAAATACAGAGTCCAAAGAACTATGGAATTTGATATTATAACAGGTAGCAGGTGATCTTTTTGTATGCCAGAGACTCAGAGACAAAGTTGATGTAACAGGATTTTCACCCATTAGCAGTTTCCCACTGCATTCTTTTCTTTGGCAGTGTCACGTTTCCAGTTTTTATGCTTAACTCTAACCCCATCACATAATACTTATTCCTGCAACCATGAGTCTGACTTCTGACCTACTGCAGCCTGGAGAAAACACGTGAAAGTGATTACAAAGGAAGTTTCCCCTTATTTTGAGTCTTAACGCGAAAACTCATTTTGAGGCTCCAACATGTAACTCTCACAAAATTAATTAAAAGTCTCCATCCATTGGTCTGGGTAAAAGAAAAAGTAGGGTTGATAGGATGAACAGAAGGATCCTCAGCAATGCTACTCAGAGAGGTAAGATGAAGTAAAGAGACAAACCACTTGCAACAGCAACAGTTATCCTATGCAGTTTACCTATCACCAATTTTTTGAGCTATGTTAAGAAACGGCCCATCTGGCAGAGCTATGCAAAATGAGAATGGGAACAATGCTTAGAATTCCAATAAGCCTTTTAATTTATCATGTTGAATCTTATGTATTTAACAGAAATCAGCCTTCTTCGAGGCATGGCCTGTAGCTATTTGCATTTAGGATTCTCTCCACTCTTAATTCACAAAAAGATGAGTAATAATACTAAACTGTAAAGTTCCATCATCTTCACCCCACCTCCCAGAAGAATTCAGCTAAATAGAGTAGCAGCAACAAAATATCTAAGCTTAGTAAATGAAAGCTCTGCTGCATCAATGTCTAAGGCTAGCAGGTGAATCAACATATATGTTTTTAAAAATGTTTTGCTTGCTTACTACGTACAATTTTGAGATTTCTGTCTCAATTTTGATGACTATATATCATGTTTGGTTAAATGTTTTAATACATTTATGAACATGGCGATGTATTGATGATGAGGACAAAAAGGAGAGAAAGAAATCCACCCTGTAAGTCACCCTCAATATTCTTCCGCTCTTCAAAAAGCAGTTTAAGTATGAAAGCTCACAAACCTACAGCAAATAACAGAATTACTAACACACTTAGAGGAATCTTAAGGCAATCTGCCCAGCAGGGTATTTTGCAACCTGAAGGGCTGAAAATACTCTAATGTTAACCTGGATAGCAGACTGTTTGTCCTAAAGTCTGCTGAAGTAAAGAGCACTCACTCGTGTGAAATACTTCCTTTTGAAGTGCTTTGACAAAGCAGAACTCCACCAACACAGATTAAATTTCTGCATCACACTGATTACTCAGCTGTGCAGTTCAGTTGCCCATACCCTTGTAAGTCACTTTTGTCACATAATCCATCAACATCTGGTTAGCAATTCAGAACTAAGAAAATGCAGCACATTCAGAATTTTCCATAATCATTTCTTCTGATTTAGAAGATTTCTCAACAGGTAGACACACTTGAATTGTTTAGGAAATCTTTTTGTTGCACTTTTTTTTTTAAATTCTCCTTTAATTAAGACAAAAATTAGCTAGGAAAAATAGCAAAGATTGCTTCATAATAATATTTTAAACAGTGACACAAAGCTTCCAAAACACTATGTATAATTTTCCCAGGCACATTGTGTTCAGCAGTTAGGTAAGTAAACAGAAAAGTAATCAAATTTGAAGCATTCTTTTAGGGTTTGCCAACTCAAATGTCAAAAAACAGCATAGAAAGAAAGGGGATGTTCTTCCCAAGTGATGCATTATAAATACTGTACTTGTTCAGACCCAAATTTTAAACATTGCCAAGGTTCCTGACAGAAGAATCACATTAGGAGTTCCAAATTCTCAGCTGCCAAATTATGAAAGAATGTGTGTAACAAAGAACAAGAGTAACACATTTAATCAGCATCATAAGGCCAACGTGTTGTCTAGCTAAAAATAAGTACAAGCGTCGATTTGCAAGTCAGCCTCCCTGTCTGGTGGAAGGAAGAAACAAGAATGCCCAGGAGACACTGTATGTACCACAGTGGATTGGTTTGTGTTTATTTATTTATTTTTAAGCACTGCTCTCGTTTACACGACATTACGTCAGGGGAATGATCAGATCCTAAGAAGAGTGTTTGTAATATTCATTATCAGCCTGAATGCCACTTGAATGTTACCAAATACAGCATTATTTCTCAGAAGAAACTCGAAGAAAGAAGGGCATCTGTCTTTCCACCATACTTTCTGTCAGCCTCTATCAGTAATTCTTTCGTTTCCCTTTTCGGAGCTTGAATGAAAAGAGAACCAAGCATAAATCTTTCAAAAAGAAAAAAACATACAACTGGAAATGAAGAATGCAGCATCAGGAAGTCAATAAATACTGTTTCACATAATATCAGTGGATGAAATTCATAAAATTGCATCAGATCAAAGGTCAAGAAGTGTCATTCCACTAGAAACATACAGAACTCAGTTTGGAAAAAAAAAATAACCAGCATTGGTAGCCTCAGTGGCAAGAGAGGGAACTGAGCTGTGAATGTCTCAAATTCAGCACATGAAATGATTTTGAGACAAAGATTTAATCTAAATGTTCAGCAAATAGAGAAGATGCAAATTAATATTGCTGTTTCAGATAGTAACACCAACCATCCATCTAAATATTACTAGTTTCAAAGTTTTGCAACATTTTATTACTTTTAAGTGGTGAGCAATGAAAATAGCACAAGAGCTCCTGAACCTATAAAAAACAGCTAATTAACTGCAGAACTATAACCACAAAGCTACCCACAGCGCATTGATGGACAAGCATAGCTTTAGGCATGAATTCTAACTCAAATCCTCTTAGATAAATTCCTCTACAAGCTTGGGAGCTCTGTAGCATTATGCAAACACCAAATTCAGAGTTCTGATAAATTGCCACATAAAAGTTAAGACAACTTTCTGACGTATCAAGATACCTACGTCAGCTTTAAAACACAGCATTGCTTAGTTTTTCCTCTTATAGTCTCAATTTTGTTCCACTGTGAAACATCAGTGGTTTCAGATGAGTTTCTTTATTTACATGACCAAATATACAAAAACATACCCAGTATATTCAGTATATTTTCTTCAGTCTGTTCCCTGGGAATGCATGTCAAAGCTTAGGATTTTGAGACATGCCTTTAGGGCATTGCTCTACTGACCGGTGAAACATCCTGTCAAAATTCTGAAAAGCGTCACTTTGTCCCCTTCAAATTTTGCCAACATTATTTGAAGTCAAAGGTGCACTAGGGGAAAGGGAAGCAGAGTGTAAATTCCTGAAAATAGACAAATTATCTTGTGTTTAAGGGAGGAAGCATTTTATTAAGTTAGCATTGAGGATTAGTTAATTTTGGAGAAATTTCTGACTATTTTTTCTGTTGCTCCTTATACACTTAAGAGAATAGTTCTGCTTGAAATGTCTATTCCAAATAACACTGCTACATAAAAGCATGCCAAGATGTTCAAACTCTAATCTGAAAATCCACATAAGCATGACAAACACATACCATCTCAGTCCAAACAGAAAAGGAGAAGGTTTAAAAAAAAAAAAAAAAAAAAATCTTTTAGAGCAGCAGCAGAACATACTCCAGAGTCCATCACGAGCTCCACACTCTTTTGTTACTCCAGCACAAGTGAACAGAAAATGGACAGACAGACAAATGGGATTCATCTCTGCAGTTTGGAAACAAAATGTCAGCATGTGTGAGCACAGTCTCTCACAATGAACTTCTGTAAAACGTGTTTTGCCCACATTTGCTCAGAAAACATACACTGTCTTTAAAGAGTATTCCACATAGCTCTCTCACACAAATCCAAGATGATTCCTTAAAAAGGCAGGCAGATTTCAATAGTCAGAAAAGGGTTCCAGTTGTGTCTTGGATACTTTGTTACATACCAGAATACCATAAATTCCAAAGTTTTCTAGGTTTATATGGTGTGACATCATTTACTATTTACAATTTACTCTGAAAAACAACTGGCTCAAGGGTGGAAATGCAGCAAGTGCTGAAACATCATTTGAAATATGGTTATCTACATACGTAAATATTGTGGACATAAATAGAGCTTATCTTCAGTTAAAAAGGAAAAATACTTCCTCTGATTTAAATACAGACCTGTCTGTATTAGTGTGTACACTTCCATCACTATGACAAAGAACCATTGCAGAAAACTTATATACATATGTGATAAGAGAAGTGCCTGTGGAGAGTAAGATGAAAAGCAAAATGAATCCTTTAACCACTCATCCAAGGACTGAAAAATATAAAATAAGTGCAAATACTTGATTGTTGCCATAGAGATTGCATAGAGGCTTTCAAATCTCTTCTAGCACCATGTTTGCTCAGTGATCTGTCACAAGGTATAGATTCTTCCCTTTATTAATACTGCGCATTCCACATCTTGGCTGTAAGTTCAATAAGATGTCACAGGTAGAATCTCTGCTGAGGGCAACAAAATATTTCTCAACAACTGCACAATTAGAAAGCAAGCTTTAAGAACAACTAAACAATTTATTATATGTGTATATATATATATTTAAATCAGGAAGGATTTTATTTGCTTTAGAGCACCCTAGAACACAGCAATCCTAGTATCAGCGGCAGGCAATAACTTAGTTACTAGCAAAGTTAGATTACAGAGCATCCAGAGGTGCTGAAAAACAGAAGCAACCCCAGTCAGATTTCTCTCACTGCACCATTTGCAAAAGTTGGGACCAAGTAAAGCGTACATTTTCCATCTCCTTTCTCTTCCAAGTTTTTCCCTTGTCCTCTTTTTCTCTTGATCCAGCTACTATACCACTTATACCAGCATTATCTTTGCCAGGACAGATCATTACCAAATCTCTGTCAGTCATCTCAGTCAGAACTTGCCCTGATTCCTGTACTCTGCACTATCCAGGTCCATGAAAATAAACCCCGTATGCCAGAACTGCTTTTCCACAGATTATTCTTCTTTGCCCTGCCCCTCACAGTAGGAGCCCTTCTGTAGTCCTGCACTCAGTAAGGCAGCCCTGAGGCTGGCTTTCTGATGTTATAACTGTACAGTGCTGCTACTAACAGTAAATCATTTTATGTACAAGGAGGAGACAAGCCAGAGTACGAACAATTGAAGCAGGCAGTCGTAAGTAAACCCCAGTTCTAACACAAAAGCCTAATCCCACAACCAAAGGATTGTCTCAGTTTATAGCAAATGGTTTAATTAGAACACCGTCTGTCTGAAGTTTTTATGACAACTAAAAGAGCCTAGAAATAGATTAAAACATACACTGCTACAACAATGTTAGAATAATAAAGCAGCCAGACTTCCACAGAAATCTATGGAAGAATTGATATAATCTTTTCCTATTACAGTCACAGCATTTGAAAATTCTCCTTCAGGAAATCCATGGAGCTTCTGTTCCTGTACTAGAGAAGTAACATCAAGACCCTAACCTGACAGCTGACTGTACTGAGATTACTCAGGAGGATCTCTGTAAAGAGATGCCTGGAAGCAAATGATTAGTAGTAATATCTTTTCCCTTAAAAAAATAAGGGTTTTTGTTGTTGTTTTTTAAAATATATTTTATTACAGATGTCAGAGCATTTGTATGCCTTGCAAATCTTCATTCCACAGCACTCCAGAAAATAAAACTTACATACCAGGCTCCGTTAACAGACTGAACCTCACTTCACAAGTTTCCACAATTGGGACTACTGTTACTAATTACAGAATCAACTAATTAAAAGATGGAACATGTAATATAAAGAGAATGCAGTACCTTCCCTTGAGTATATACCCTATCGCTTTTTCCCCTATGGTGTAATTGCACCTTGTTAACATTTATGCTACACCTACTATGTACATACAACGAATGAAGAGGAGTAGGATTATTCATCATCATAAGTGTTTTTCAGACCTGTGAAAGGAAATTTATCAGGGTGAAAGAAAACGTAGCTTGCAAACTGATCAAGTAAAATTAAAATATTTGCATTATTTTACAAACAGAAGCCTATATCACATTAAAGCATGAATATGTATGTGTTATTTAAATGGATATATGCAGCTAATCCTGTGGCAATTATTTAATTACACGAGATTTCTGTATTCCATAAATTGCTGTGAAATGTTCTACATGGAAGAATAACATGTCTAATTTTACTCTGAAAATGAATGATTTGTCACGCAGAAACGTCCATTAGATTTAACCATTGCTAAAAAACAGGGTAATAAATCACTATTTTGCACCAAATGAAGAAGCAGCACCTTTCTCAGTTTGGTAGTTCAGTCATAATCATGATAAACGGATAATCTAGGACAGGTGAGTTTTAACAGGCATCTAATATGCCTAGATTAATTAGATTTTGTTTTCTAAAGATGTTCTCTTACTCTGGAAATGAGAGGACAGAGTTTTAAATAACACCAAATATACAAGTACTCATTGCGGTGTTCGGTGTTAAGAAGCTGTTTGTTCTCACATGAAGCCCTACTGAAGTTGATGGAACTTTACAAAAGCACTGATAGGAGAGCACGACCAAGCAGTTCAGAAGAGCTACTGCACCCTCCTCTGAGTTTGTACATTCTGCTCATAAAACCCCACACAAGAAAACACAATCATACAAAGCACGTAGACAACACAAACGCATCTAACCTATCTGAGCAGTTTAGTTTGTACATGAGGATTAGCCCCTGGTCTAAGACTTCTAAATATCAGTTCCTCTAGTCCTGATCATTCCCGTTTTCCATATAGAAAAGGAGGACATAGTGAGAGAAACCTGCATTTCAACTAGTCCAGCTTACCTGCAGGGTCTGTCTCCACACCTTCTGTGAAATGAAACAGAAGTGAACAACAAAAGATCCTCAGCACCAACATATAGAACATCATCAGCAGGGCACAACTGCAGTTGCTAAGACAGTGAAAGTATTTTCAAATTACAGCAATTCCAACAGGGACTTTCTGATACTGACATCAGCTGCTGCTACTTGATAGAGAATACAGAGATTCTGTAGGATACCATGCTTATATATATGTATAGAAACAAAACAATTCCTTCTTTGAAAAATGTCTCTGTCTAAACAACAGCATCAAGCTTTAGCAAATATGCTGTATTTCACAACTTATTTCCAAATGGCAGGGAGTAGAAGAGTCTCCTATGTCCTCAACATTATCTGTGCAGGATCACTGCATTAAAACTAACACTAGTTAGGGTTTTTTTGTGTCCAAAATAATAATAATAATAATAAATTATTGCATGGTCTGAAAGAAAAAACTGAGAACCCACATACTATGAGCATCTAAAATAGTAATCTGAAAAAGCTACTTAAAGTTGCTATACCATCTGCTATTGGCCTTTAGCCAGAGCACTCTAAATTCTTCTCCCCATACTCATGCATAACGATTTTGTGAAAAGCAGCAAACCAAAGAAAAACACATTCCTCCAAGACACACTCAAAGTCCTCTACAGTTCCCAGGCTCTTTTGTACCTTTCCTTATAGGTCACGTTTTCTAGTTTTCTGTTAACATTGTTTCCCTCATCCAGAGCCCCTGAGCTGTCAGCACTCTTAAAGTGAATCCTAGTATGAAACCAACATAATTCTCTTAAATTCTCATCCCTGCCAAAACTTTCAGTCCACAGAAGCATGCTGTTGGCTTCTACATAAATTGTGACCTACAGTAGATCAGTGGCCCTCTTTAAAATAGAATCGTTACCTTATCAGCCCTTCCCCTTTTTCTGTGTGTTTTCCTGCCACGCCTGCCCAGCTATGATACTTGGCACTTCATCCTACTGAATGGCAGCCTATTTTTGAAAGGCAACTCTAATATGCAGACTATTTTGAAATTGAAGCTTATTCTCCAATATGCTAGCAGCCCACCAGATATGCGAGTTAACAATTCTGTTAGCTAGACACTTAATGAAAACGTCCAAGGGTCCAAGAAATAACTTGATTGCATTCAAAGTATTCTGATAGCCATATATTACAGTAGCTCCTCTCATAGCGATTTTTCAAACTGATTTGCAGACCACATCTTTGTTTCAGAAGAATATGCCATGAAATTCCAATGAAATACCACCAAAAGCATAACTGAATTCAAAGAGCAGGACTTAGACAAAACCTGTTCCCATGCTATAAAAGAAAATGAGCTTTGTTGGACAGTTTGTTCTTATCAAATCTGTGCTGACTGATTTAATTGCCTCGCTTACTTGTGGATACACAAAAGCACTTCTGGAACAATTAAATTCAATTTTTTCTTCACAGTTAGAACAGGATGGGTCTAATTCCCAGCTCCTCCTTTCTCCCTATCTTACCTTTTTCCATTCTTCTCATGTATTATACAGCCATCACAAAAACTCAGAAATAACTGCTAACAACACAAATGTCATTAGTGAGCTTTAATTTCACTAAGCTGAAACTCCTCATGCTCTTTCATCATCTCCTGTTTCTCAATTACACACTGTGGTCTCTGCCTTAGGTTACTCCTGGTACGACAGTCGCATGATCACAAGTGGCCTGTTAGTGCCAACAGCTGCCAAGAATTAAAACCACAGACCTAAGCGTCACTTGTTACCACTGGTCAGTGCAGTAGGGAAGCTGCCAACACCTTTTCTTAACCTTATTGCTAACAAACAATACCATAAAAATGTTTAACCAACATCCGGTTTTGTTTGAAGTATTTTTATGTTCTGCACCCTCGGTTTTCCAATTTTGTTTGGGAAGACTAATCTATTTTGGAACTTATCCTACCTAGGCTGGCCCTGCCCTCCTCTGCTTGCACTTTCCATTTTTGTGTCTGGCATCTCAACTGAAATCATTATTTAGCCTAAGCTCATTTAACAGTTGCTGCTGTTCCTCTACAAAACATTTTTGCACTAACATCCCTAATGCAATTTGTTTAAGGAACCATTTTGCTCAGACTAGCCATCCAGGAGATCACACCTAATCTCTGACCTCCTGAAATCCGTTGTTTCTATTTGCACATATTTCCTAACAACTACTGAAAATATGCAAACAGAAACCTTTCAACAACTGCAACTTGGTTAGGGACTGGGGGTGAGTTTCAATTAAGTATAGGCATCCAATACAACTGAAACCTTGTTAACAAATTTGAGTACCTGCTTCAAAGTAAATATGCACTAGAGGTTTTCAGAAAGATAGATAATTCCTTTCAATATAAGGAAAAAATAGCATACTCCTGTAAGCTTGAAAACTGTCATACCATCTTTCCTGCATCCTTCCATAACAAGCCAAGAATTCTCCTGAAACACACATACGTATGTTTTCACTTTGAAAAATAAAAATCTAGCAAAGTTTCTAAGCAACCGAAAGCAAAAAATGTCTTATTTTGCTTCCAGCTGGTAATGATCTGTGACCAGAACTCCTGATGGCCACAAGACATACCAAATAAAATGGAGTGCCAATGAACCTTACCTACCTATAGTAAGTTGACTATTCTGCAGCAATTTGTGCTTCAGCATACACATTAAGGGAAAAAAATTTGCCTCTACAACATACCATGCTGAAAACAAGCTTAGTGTTTGAACTTGAATGAATTCTATTAGAGGGAAATACTCTATTAGCAGGTCAGAGTGAGGGGCACTGGGAGAAATGGTTAGAAGAATATTATTAGAGTGAAGTAAAATAATTTGCATGATTAGGCAGATCCATCTGAGCTAAAAAGCACGATAACAGAATAAGTTTAAGGTCCTTATTCTCAACGTTGTTCCAGGTAAGCAATTTGTAGGGACAATCCCCCATTTCTCCTGGGCACTGCAAGGAGGCTTGAATGAAGCAAAGATGGTGTTTAAGGAAGCTCACAGCAGTACAGATCACATGCAGTGCAAGGCTTCTATCTTAGATATAATACGTCCCTAAATCCTCTGTGACACGTAAAAGCTTTAGGCAATTGAATTTCATTTAATATCTCTTTCAACATCTCTTGAAGCTTAAAGACTTCTGCCCCTTTCCACTGTGGAATATTATGACCAGTCGGACAGCATTTTTCTACTTAAAGCTCTATCTCATAATTACGGTACCCAAGTACCATACACACAAGAGCCTGTTACTCATGATTTCCATTTTGAGTCCGATTTACGAAATCAATGGTTTACTGATTTTATCATTTACGTACTGAAACATCACACCTAAGTCCTGCTATGAGGTTATATCCCTTTTTTTGCCCTATAAGGTTAGAATTCCTTGCACTTCTGGCTGTTTCAGAAAGCCACCTGCATCCAAGCTGCTCTGCAGTCAGTGGATTCCTTCATACAGATTACAGGGAATCCTTTTCAGATAGGTTACATAGTTGGCATTTCCAGTTCTCATTCACTATGAGAAAAATAATAAGTGCACTAAGTGCACAAGACCTCGACACATTGCCAAAGAGCTCTGCAGTTTGGAAACTAAAGCAACTCATTGCTCAATACTTTGTGTTATCAGAATGCGTATCCTGATTTGAGTGGAATAACAAGAAATAGACTATTTTTATAATCACATCTTTAACATTTAGTGCTTGTGCGTATATATATAATTTCTTTTTTCTTTTTGAGCTCAATGTTGATTAGTAGTTCATAAGAATAAACAGTTCTTATTTTAGAAAACTAATTCTGTTCTATTAGGAGAAAAATAAAAAAGGAAATACCTCATGGAAACACAGAGCCTTGGGTGAAGGATAAAGTAAGGGAAGCCAATGATTCAGCAGGAAGATAATCATCACAGAACATGCAAGATGCTTCAGATTATCGTACAGGAATACTGAAAGAGCACTAGAGTAGCGAGAAGCAGAAGAGATCAGAAATTGGAAAAATTCATGTAGTTCGAAGCATAGTAATGTTCAAATTGGAAAGCAGTGCATGAAGCTCAGCTTTCAGAGATGCAAAAAAGTTAAAGAATTATGAAGGCTGAAGAAATCTCTCAACAGACCCTGTGTGGTAAGGATAATGCTATACCTGTGGCTCTGTACATGTGCCCTCCTGCTGTCCTGCTTTCATTGTCTCCTCCTCAGCTTCTCCCTTGCTATCCGTAATACATTAACTCCCTTCTCACTGGAAAAAGCTTCATTCAAGGTGGTCAATGTTTTAATTTGCACTGAGACGACTGGTGCAATCTACTGAAATGATGGGCACTCACCCACAACCTGGGTAGGGGGCATTGAGACTGCAGTTGATTACGGTAGTTTTGTGGAGCCACTTGCCTAAATGGTTCTTCTAATCATCTGTCTCAGCAGGTTGCTTGAGGCCTCTATAACTTCCCTTCTAGTCTTTCAATGTTTAACCAAACACCCCTGGAATCTTCCTATTCTTCATCCAGGATATTTACATTCTAAACATTACTACAAAATTTTGAAACTGATAAAGACATCATCATTCCAAAAACACCTCCCCATACGCAAATACCACAGATATTTGTTTCACACGGGCAGATAAACATTTTTCCCCCTTTAATATTGTAGAGTCTTCTTGGTACTCATTGCACCATTGAACCATGGTGATATGGGAGAGAAAAGGAACACCAGGCAAAAGAAAGCTATGGGTGAAGTACCTTTACTTTAAATATAGGAGAGCAACTCAAATGTACAACCACCCAGTGTGCGAGGAAGCATGTCCTTGCATATTTAGCGACCCACAGTTTTTTCCAGGAGCTAAGGAATGGCAGTCAGCAGGTCTGACAACTTAGCAAGCATGAAGACATAAAACCAAGTGAAATACTGTCAAGGAATTTTATTTTAAAATGTGGTACGTAGCCACTATCGTCTCTCAAATGAGATGTACAAGGGTTCTTAAGGAAGCAAAAAAGAAAGGAAGAAAGAAAGAAAACAAATAAGTACCACTGACCTATCTTTAAAAAATTGCATCTGCCCAACCTGGATAAAATGTGGAAGGGGCCCAGCATTGATAGAGGAATTGAAGGATTTGTTTTGTTCAGCTTTACTGAAGAAAATGGAATCTAACGCTCCTTTCTATCTACTGGGCAATCTGTCAGTACAGGAAGAGCAGTCAAATTACTAGTTTTGCTGACAAAATGTTTAGTGTATTAGTAGCAAGGAAGTAAAAACTAAAATCATGCCAGCAAATGTTCTGCCTTGAAATCACCGGTCTCAGAAAAGACTGTCCTGGAATACTAATGACCCAACAGAAGAACAGAGACGGTCCTATTAAATACAGAGCCATACTGAACAAATGTGAACAGAGCTAATTTAAGATTATGCCAAAGGAGACAAGCAAAATCCCTCAGGCACTACTAAAGATTAACGTGGTTGGCAGAGTCAGAAAATGTCCTGAGCAGAAACGAAATGGAAGAGAAGGAGAAATAGATAAGTTATTAAAGAACTCTGATGAGGAATTCGTTGTGCTGGGCCATAAGGAAAAACCCCGTTAAGCTTCACTTGTAATGAGAATGTGCTTAATCACTTATACAGATACATAATCACCACCTATTCCAGAACATTGGCTACAAAAAACAAGCTGGAAGTAGGCCAGAAAGTTCCTGGAAAGCACTAAACAGCTTTTATTGCACACATATTAGAAATGTAAAATAAAGAAATAAAAGAATAAGTCACATACCATTTACAGAACTTCCTTTTAAAATTAATTCTCTAAATGAATTGCAAGGTTTTCTTGTTTTGTTGTTTTTTTTTTTTTTAATAAAAAATTGCTCTAATTTCAATGTGAATTCAAAAATAATTAATACACGCAAGAAGACTGATTGCTGTAGCAGCTTCACCTTACAAAGCTGGGTCTGGAGAATTCCAACACCTACAATCACACTGCTGTTGTGCTCAAAAAGCAGAGTAACGACTCTGACAAGGAGGAACAGTTCCTGATGACAGTAGCATAATTTCTTAGGGCTGGGACACCAAGCTCCTTTCTTATTAACATACGTCAAGGAAATAAAGAATTTCAAGGCTAAATGTGTACTAAAACTCCTCTCCTCCCAATTTTATGTTTTTCTTTTACATTACATATTAGCCAGGAAAAGCTCTTCAAGCAGACTGTTTTCCTGAATTCACAAGGCGATGTTCATTAAAAATACTCTCACTAGAAGTTAATATTGAAAAGCAGACCAGCTCTTCCAAAGAACTTCTTGCAAAGAGCTTAGTGGTTACAGCCTTCAGCAGGCAAGCTCACCAGCAATTTAGATATCCCTTAAGATATTACTAAGAGACAGCATTACTTCAAGATAAACAATTATACAAGAACCATGTTATCAGAGCACGCAGCTCGTATAAGAAGTTAACTAATGTTTTCTTCATCCGCTTGATTTTAACCCACGCATTTCATCTAACAAGGATTCTAGACGAAATAACTTAGGTATGTAGGAATGTCTAAAAACTTGCTATATATACACATACGTTCCTCTCAAATTAACCTTCTGACCTAGCAGAAGATTATTTGTAACTCATTCTCTCATACATATATGAGACGTACACATATGCAAAGTGTCTATAAAATGCCTTTGACAACAGTCATGTAAAGCACAAGTGGATACCTCAGAGCACAATTAAATTCCTGCACAAAGCTAACATCCTTTTATTTATTCCATAAAAATCTGAACGTCAGCCTAACAGCATAGCAAAGAAACTCTCCTCATTTAGTCCTTTTATCTCTCAGAAAGGTAGGAGATGTCCTTGGGCCTGGAGCACACGCGATCCAGCTGCAAACAGGCAGCAGAGCAGGGCCAGGGAGCAGCTGTTCCCACAGTGAGCCAGAGCCCCAGGGTCCCACACGGCCGGGGCCGGCTGCCAGCCTTGCTGGTAGAGATGACATTAGGAACCTGCTCTGGAACACTGCAGAAATTGTAAGGCACCAGGATTGCTAGAATTGGAATGAAAGCTGAAGAGCTAAGATATTTTCCCATTTTGGTTTATTTTCAGCGTCTATATAATACATAGTTGGCTTGTTTTTTTGATCTTTGGAATCCCAGAACCATTTCAATAAAGCAACACTTCTGCTACTCTGGGTAACACCCAAGACTTCAAATAATAAGCATAATCAATGTCATTCAGAAAACAAAACAAAACCAAACCCCAGCAGATACGACATTCCTGATGCTAATACTAGTATTAAACAAGCAAAATACTGCAAGTTGACAAAGCCAAATGAAAAGCAAAGCAGCCCTCTCCAAGGCAGCTTAAAGGAAAGGCCAAAATCCCCTGCAACTGACCTTCATGGGGTTACAGTGCTGCTGTATTAAAGCAGACAAATCTCTCTGAATAGTTTCACGGTTCAGAGTTACATGTGCAGAAGTCATGAAAATGAGAGTTATTCCCACAACTGTTTAACATCATTCAGTGACTTCTTCACACAGAAGATCTATTTTCCTCTCCTTTAGCTAGTACGCACACACGTATATACGAGCAATGATAAGCAATTATGTACACTTGATAGTGAAGACTATTCAATGAGAATTGTGGTTTCAGTTCAAAGTGATATTGCTTTGCTAATTAACAGTACAAAAGGATTGGAGATTTCCTCTGAAGAGAATGCTGAGGAATTAAGAACAAGCTGTTGTCATCATAATATTTAACACTTTGTTGCTCTTAACCAAAGACATGTAAGTTTATTTTATCTATGTTAATTACTATGAAGCTGAGATCCTGCCCCATTAGCAAGATAGCCTGTGTTATAAATAGGACACTTACGCCAGCCTAGATATTTTATGGCACTTCTCTAACCCCAATTATCTATAACAAACTAGTCTGATAAAACATCATAATCAAGGACACTCGACTGTCCCTTAATGAGGAGAAATTGTGAGAAATCTCAGTAATTGTGAAATTTTAGGGTATATATTTACTGCGGAGTTCTCCTCTAACTTCCATCCATTGATAACCAAAGCACTTTCAGCCAGACTTAATGATGTTCAATCCCCAATAGCACCTTGACTGGGACCTTCCCAAGAACTATAGACTATTTGCAAGTCAACAAGCTGAGCAAAAAGAGGGCCAAGAATAAATATTCTTACCCTGATGCCTCCCAAACCCCATCAGTTTAGCACCTCAAGCATGGCCTTGGGCTGACTGCTCAGGCCTTGTCTGCATTAACACACATGGCCCTCACTCATGTTCGCTCTGTGATAAAAACAGGAAAATGTCCAGAAAATTTTCAAAACACATTTACAGGACCAGTTGCCATTAAAATACCTTGGAATCCACAGAAACTGCAGTCCAAGTGTCAGGGCTCTCTGACACTATGCTTTGGCCACAGAAGGCAAAACTTTTAAATGGCATTCTCCATAGATATATATACACATGTTAATCCAAGCTTTTGTTCTTTTACAAAGATGAGCTCCAAAATCAGGTAAGCTATCACACACTGTGTATAGAATATTTCCACTGAACACATTGATAAGTATATTTTATCTTTACACAGCTGTTGCTAAAAATCAAGGCACTCCAAACAGTAACATCCTCTTAATATTTTGCCTTTATATTTTCTATTCACACTGACCTAAAGAACAAACAAACAAACCACCTGAAAGTCACAAAAACCTATAGCTTCCAACATCCCAAAACAAAAAAAGCCTTTGAGATAATACATCAGAAGACTGGGACTAAGAATAAGCAGCAAGAGAACATAAAGGATCTCAGGAACTGACTGCTAATGTAGCATTAAAGTTTCACATTTATTCACCTACAGGAACTAAGGCTATTTGCTATTGCCCATTAGGCCAGCATGAACCTGGCAGAGCAGACATTTATAGTTTTCATCAACGCAAGCACTATCGATTAGTGATAAAGCATTTTATTATTGGGATATTCAGTTCATTCCCCCAATATCAGCTCACAGATGCATGTGTTTTCAAGAGGCAACCATTAGTAGTTTCCCTGTACTTCACATGAATCAGACTAAAAGCCTCTCCTCAAAATCCTTCCCAAGCGAATGCTCTCTTTTGCTCCATCACAAGAAGTTATAGATGGAAAAAGCCTGATAAAGAGCCCAAGTTTCCAGAGCACAAGTTCATAAGCACAACGTAAGTAAATTTCATTGGACTACTCTTCTATTTCCACTGCAGCTTCTCCTGTACCTGCAAATTTAGCGCATCTATAAACTAGATAATCATAGAATCATACAATGGCTTGGGAGGGACCTCAAGGATCATCAGGTTCCAACCCCCCCCGTCACAGGCAGGGTCACCAACCTCCAGATGTGGTACTAGATCAGGGCCCCATCCAACCTGGCCCTGAACACCTCCAGGGACAGGGCATCCACAACCTCTCTGGGCAGCTGTGCCAGCACCTCACCACTCTCTCAATGAAGAGCTCTCAGAGGACATCTAATCTAAACCTTCCCTCTTTCAGCTTAAAACCATTCCGCCTTGTCCTGTCACTGTCTACTCTTGTAAAAAGTCAACTTCCCTCCTGTTCATAATCTCCCTTTAAATAGTGGAAGGATAAATCTAGGGAAAAAAGAAAAAACAAACAAAACTAACACCACCAAACCCTACATGTTCATTATGTAGACCTTCAAAATGTGTCTTGTTTCATGCCATGATTAGAACTGGTAGCATTAACGATACTTTACGCTCTCATTTGCTTTGGCGTCCTGTCTCCCCAGCACGCATGTGCACGCACACCCCTCTGGGAGCAGCCAGCTCATTTTGGCAATTCAGCAATATATGGATAGGTTTCTATAATTCTGAGCCTGCCAACTACAAACCAGAAAAAAAAATTGATTAGTTTGATCACAATAGGTGCATTTGCATGAATGAATTTTTGATCGTTGCGACAACTGTTAGGTCAGGACCCATGAAGCAGAGCAAAGAAATGGATGAGTCACCACAGCTTCAATTAATGGTTTTGGTTCCCAGTGGCAAATCGATGTCCATCAACTCTGACTTCCTTGTCAAAAGCAGGCAGGCAACAACACCATCTATAGCACTTAATTTACAGACCTTGTAAAATCTTGGAAGCAAGAATTGACAGAAACATCTGATTTTACCTCTGGACAACATATAAATTACTCTTCTGCTCCATCTTGGAAGCCTTTGGCTAGAATGATAGAATAATTCAGTAGTGCTGAGTGCAGAAATAAGCTCTGGATAATCATTATCTTAAATCACGTTTATGATCTCTAAAATAAATAAATCAGCTTCCTCTTTGATTTGGACCAACGTCTGCTGAATAATTTTAGCCCAGTAAAATTAGGATAAACATAGCCTAAAAAAGTTTGAATTAAAGAAACTAGGGGCTGGGGAAAGCATTGCATATGGGATCTACAGTGACTGTCAATTGTTTTAAAGAGCTTCTCAAGTAAAAATCACCAGAGAAGAAGAAACAAAGCACAAACTTGCGCATCACATTTAATTCCCACATTAAGAAGAACAGAAATACAACAGAGGCCAGAAGAAGCTTTAGGGAAAAAAAAATATTAAGTGCTAGATATTGCATCATATAATGTAATTGAGCGACTTGTTCAATGGTAACAGTACCTGGAGTGAGTCACACTACAGCATACAGCTCATTCATGTACTGTAACAGAGTGGTCCATGAACCAGACAATTATGAAGGTTTTCCTCTTCGGCAGTTCCTTAACCTAACCGTAAGAACAGCCAAAGAACTCACATAAATTTTGTGGAAAGTAAGAGGAGCAGGGCTCAATACTAAAGAGCAGTCAGTGTGTCTTGCACTGAAGGGCAAGGCTCAGAATTGGAGAGTTCCCCAAACGGAACAGCACAGCAAGCTGCACAGCTTCTAGCAGTGCCCCATCTCTAAACACACTCTCGATACAATCAGCACAAATTTCTTCTTAACACAACACCACTGAACATCAGCTCAGCTTTCTGACGTGCTCATTTGACACATGCATCTCCTCTATGACTAATGCAAGCAGCCCAGCAACTTCCTCCTTAAGCCAAACTCACTGTGTCTTGCAGAATTTTTCCTCTTAATTACAAGAGGAACAACTGCTATGGCATAAAAAGGAAAAACTGTGGAAACAAGGTCACTTTTTTTTTTTTAAACCAAGAAATGTAACATTCATTATAGGATGAAAATCTGAATAAACATTCTTTATCCAAATATGACCAAAAGTACTGCTACTAAGAAAGAACTCCTGAACTAAATCTGAAAATATCCAACCCCTCAGGTTCAAAGGTTAGACAACAGAAAACTGCAGTTTGCCATGAAAAGGACTACCTCAAATTCATGAACTTCAGTTTTAAGGAATTAAAATCTCTATAGTGTCAAGTAGTTCTTGACATGAGTGAGTGCAGCGACAGACTTTGAGCATCAGTTCTGCAACAATGAAAACTAAAATGCAATGACTATAAAGGAGATGGCTTTTTTTTTATTTATTTTTCCCCTAAGCTCTGCTAGAAAACTTCTAGCCCTAGTCATTTATACCCCATTTTCATAAGTGGAATGTCAGCAGAGTTGTTCTGGTAGAAAATATGCCATATTTGTCACATCAGTACATTTCTATTTGTATGAAATCACTATTGAACTCAATGGTACACTTGCCTACCAAAAGTATATGGGGAAAAAAGTAAAAACAAAAAATAAATAGTACTAAGAAAAGACAGATTTGACCACAGGGAGACTCTGAAAAGTTTGATTTTTTTTCTTTCTATACACTCCTGGTTAGCAGCAACAATGTACCAGCTTTGCTATTCCATCTTCCTGCTTCAACCTTTAGAATCTCTTGGATCTTTCACACAAACAACCATTCTTCCTTTTCCCATACCAGCAGTAAAAAGATGTGCCTTAGGCAGCTGAAAGTTTATCACGAGAGAAATGCTCAAGCTGGCAACAAGAAGTAACATCTACCATTTTATATATAGATATATATATATATATATATATATATACACACACACAAGCACTCACTTCTGCAGCTTTTTGCAATGGAGAAAATGCAAATCTGAGATCACAATGAATCCTGACTAGCTGGACTGTGGCTCAGGAGCAAGCATTAGAAGTCGCATGACCATCACAGACAGGAGATACCCATATCAGGGTGCAAGTCCACTGAAAGAAAACACACAATATGTTTGTAGTATGCTCTCAATCTAGAGCAACTTCTTTCCTTCCTTTTTTATATTTCCAAAGGTTCATATACAATAGGAGAGATACGTTGGATGATCCAACACAGTAATGGGAATCACAAAAGATCTTTCATTGCTCAGTCCTTCCTTTAGACATGCACCAGCACGTTTAAACTCCAAAGTACAAAAAAGAGTAAACACAGTTCTACGGTGGGCTTTGTCTTGCTTAAACTAGACAAAACTATCTTACTCCAGCATTCAAGGAGACTATCTGATCACCTGCTCTATGCAGTAACAGACAAGCAGATAGATTCAACATAGCCACGCAGGATGGTGTTTGCTGATCCTTTTAAAATCCATACTAAATTCCTTGACTAATTTAGTCATGATAGTTTATCATGGATGTCATGCATGATGAACAGTGGTTATGCAGGTGCATAACTGGTATTTTTACAGTGATTTTCCTTCCTGCTATTTATACCTGTTTCCTTTCTTCTAAGTCCATCAGTGTTTACTGTGCCTGCACTGTGTATTGCAAATAATCTCATTTTACTAGCTCCTCTTAGACATGCCCTGGGCTATTGTCACACTATGCACTCCCTTTTCTTCTGAGCTGTACTAATGCTGTTCTCTTGACAATACAGTGTGACCCATAACTCATTGCTTAGGTGGATTTCATTATTCTGTACCTTTTCAATCAAACTGCTCTTACAGAAGCTCATTTCAAGCCTCTTTAGCAGCTCTCTCCTACAAACACTCCAGTGTTAAGTATAAAGGCATAATACATCAATTTTGAAAAAAATCTTAGCTGTGTTAGAAACACTAACACAGTACAGGGGAATTCCAACTCACGGTTGGTCTCATTTTGTCTCTCCGTTGTAACCAATCCCTTTCAGCTACTGGAAACAAGGAGCTTCTGAACAGCCCAGAAAGAATGCTAACAAGAAACTACTTTGCTACAAAACAGCATCATGATTCAGGGCCTGAGCCTGCAAACTCCACCTGACTGTTGCGAAGTTGGACTTAGGGCTGCAACCTCTGTTACAGTTACTTTGGTAGTGATCAGGAAATAAAGTAGGAACTTCTAGGATGAGTATCTTTTGATGGATGCATATATAAAACCAAAAAAACACCCAGAAAACAAGAAAAAAAGCCCTCCCTGCTGAAGGATTTGCTCATACACATTAGAGATAGATGGTATGTGAAGATGTACTAGCTCTTGAAGACAACTGTATTCCTGTTCCATCAACAGGAACAATTCTATCATCAGCACAGATATCATTAATAAATCAAAGTTGATTGAGGTCAGATCAGATGATCTACATTGTCCATTTTTATGTTAAAGATTTTTTTCATTAAAAAAAAAAACAGACAAAAAAACCACACACACCTACTTTTTATACTGATTTGAGGCTTTTTTTTTTTTAAATTTGTTCTGTCTGCTCTGCCACTCTTTCTAGAGCAGGGGGAACAAGCTGAAAGCATCAGCAAGACTACAAAACAGTCTTAAAAAAGAGCCACAGTCCTGGCAGATGCCACAGCACCTCCAGCAGAGTTATGAGATGTGCTGAAGAGGAGGTACACATACATGCAACTTCCTGAAATATCCACCACCTGCATTGTATCTTCTTTTCTACAATTAAAGCTGATTACTTCTTGCTCTACCCTTAGAGAATACAGGGGAAAATAAAAAAAAGAGATAGTAGTCTTCTTTAGAACATCTTCTACAGACTAGTTAGCTGTTGTTGTGGTTTCCTTTAGTCTTCTTTTTCCTTAGAGCAAATTAATCTCATTTCTTCAAGATTCTCTCAGAGGTTAAATTTGCTGAACTTCTCATTTCTACTTTTTTTTCTTTTCTTATTTCTGTATTATATCTGTCTTAATAGGTAAAGCGCAGGACTGCACCCTGATATTCTAGATAAAGGATCCAAAATGCCAAGAAAGACAGAAAAGTGTCTTCCCTTGTGTTAAATGAGGGACTTGCAGCTAAGATTTCCTAAACTAAAATTAGCTTATTTTTCTCTTTCATAGCAGCACTGCATTTTTGGCATATATTCCATATGTTCACTTTACAGCATACTACAACCATCAGACCTGTTTTTGCTAACCAGCTATCATGCCAAATATTCTTTTTTATCTGTGGGTTTCCTTCTTTGCATTTACCTATGTTTGACGCTTGATCCCAATTCTTTACTAAGATCACTCTGAATTCAGGTTTTATCCTCCAACGTACTTGTTAAAGAGTCTCCCATTCAATTCATTATGCTCCTCTGCATTTTTAAATCTATTCTCAACTCCATCAGCAAAGTCAGTGACGTAGCAATCATAACATCATGGCAATACTCAGAAGATCCTGGCAAGCAGAGATAAACCCTTGAGATTCTCAGTGACATAAGAGCAGTACTAAAAAGTTTGCTATGTTATTGTTCCCCTTACGTAAAAAAAATCTTTAGTTTTTCCTTCAGAACAAAGTAGATTCTCTATTTTTATCAGAGGAGCTCAGGACACCCAGTTACTTTTTCTTGATTAAATATTGGGAACAGCCTCACAGCTGGTGAAAGTTATGAAAGCCTCTTTAGCTGTAATGGATGCCACCTGTAAGTCAGAACTGTTTCTGCTCTCCTTAGCAGTTGTTTTTCCACTCTCCCCATCCAAAATATATGAAAATAAAACTCAGAAAAGATCTCTTGATTCTACAAAGTTCAGAAATTTGGTGGTGCTTTTTTCACTAAGTTTGTTGTCACTCAGAAGAGCTGCTCCTACAACAAAAAAAGCAACCTTTACTCAAACATATTGATTTCAACAGGAATATATAAGAACATACAAGAGCAAAGATTGGTCTACAGCACATACCTGTTCCAAGCCATTTTATTAGCATAGTGTGAACTTGAAAACCAACCCACGTATCCAAAAATTTAGCAGTTAATGGTCTGTTTACCATCTGATTCTGGTTTACACCAGAATTACAGCTAGTTTCCATGTAGTGAAGGATACTGCTCTTTGAAATTCTAATGCATCTTTAAGGCTAATTTAAGTCACTGAAAGCTCCAGCCTTGGAGGCTGGATCCTGCTTATCTGCTGAAGGAAGACACTGAGAGTAGACATCTAATTTATTTTCAGTCAGAGTTTACTTTGGTTTCCAGTTTTTCTAGCAGACTCCCACTCATCCCTGTGCCTTTGTGTAAAGGCAGCCCAGAAGGATCTCAATGCTTCCTGCTTTCAGAGAGCTCAGCTAAAATTTTACCCTCATTTTGCTTATGTTGGAAAAGAACATTTCTATTTTACACACTTTTACCGCTAACCAAGGTCAAACCCATGACGATTTGTGCGCAGAGCCACATGCCCATCATCAGCTCCCAAGCCACATGCTCCTTCTCACAAGGCAGTTAAACAGTTCTTTTGCCTAAAAAAGCTCTCTATATATAGGTAGGGAACAAAACAGTTGTGCACAAAGAAAGCCACACATGTACAGATATACTGTAAATATTAACTAGCTTAACTCTGAATGTTATAATATGCATTCACTGCTGATTGGCTAAAGATGTCACAGACTGCACTTTACTGAAATCGATACACTTTTCTCCATGCTGTAATTCACAGATGGTATTGGAGATGACCAACTCCATCATGAGTTTTTCCTTCCTAACTGGATTAATATGCAGAACTGCTCATAGTTATCTAAGTAGGACTGTGGATCGTATTAGATGCAAACATAATTAAGACACTGTTTATAGAAGCACTATACTGCAGGAGTAGTTTTACCTACACAAGAGCTACAAATTTGTCCATTTTAATAGGAACACGTTTATTGTACTTCATCTGTTATTTTAATTGCCAACCATATGGCTAAAGATGGAACACACTTGGTTAAGGTTAATGACAGAACTGTAAAGATATATTTCTTACTCAGGAGCCTGGATGCATAGTTCATTCTTAATGGCAAGGAAAAAGCCAAGTGTTGCTTTTGTATCCATGCATAATGTCTTCCAAACAGCTCTTCAGCTGTGATTGTAAATTTTTGGTTAATATTTAGCCCTGTGAATTACACAAATGGGATGGGGTACAATGTTTGTGGTAATTCATGCTATCACATTTTACTCATTCACTTGTTTTTTAAAAATGAGATATCAATGTAAGATTAAGCATTCATGGTATGCTCACGCAACAGCTCCACTGCATAAGAAAAACTGAAGTCAGTTGTCCATCACTGCTCCTCAGATAGGAGACACATCATTAATGGTGTCAGCAAAGCCGCCATCTTCACAAACCGGGAGAGAGACCAAATGCACAGCCTGAAGCTATTTCCTTATCAAAACAGAAAAAGCTTCCGAAATTTTCCACTACACACAACAGGGAGAATAGCACTGGTATCAGTAATCATGAGAAGAGGAGTAAACTATGTAGGTTGCTTCAAAAGTAATGCCTCCTATTTATTTCCATGAAAACTACAACAGATACAAAGAGCACAATAATGCTGTATGATAGAGCAAAATCTCCTTTACAAAACTGCATTTTTTCATCAGTGATGAATAAGAGCCTATATGCCACGCTTGTAACAATCTGCATGGCCACCCGGAACATGGGTTGTCTTTCACACGTCATTGTCGTCACTGCTGAAACGCACCACCACCCCTCGCTGTGCTCACATCCACTGTGTGGGCTCCATCAACGTTCAGCAAGCATCGATGAACATCAGTGGGTGCCATTTGTTCCCCATGGAGGAATTCAATTCCACCCCTTTGCTCTATCTGCACTCCCATGTCAGACACCATTGTGTCAGTGCCCCTCTGCTGCCATCTGTCACACAGCAACAAAATGGAACGGGATATTCGTGGGAAAGTTCAACCTCTGCTGCCATTCCACCAACATCCACCTCTGATATCATGGGCTAATACAATAAAAAATAGGAGGCATTACTTTTGGAGCAGCCCTCATTTTGAGTATATATTCTATATAGGGGCTGTATGTGATAACAAATGACATTTCACTGAATAACATTTGCTTTTTATGTCTAAATTCAGACAATTTTAATGCACTATTATACTTTGTATATATTAATGTACTTTTTTTTAAAAAAAATTCTTAGCTTTCAAAATGTCTAAAGCTACATGGACAAATTAAAAAAATATAGTAATTTTAATACACATATGCCTGAAAAGGAACATGCAGTGTTGACTTTATCAGACTTCGCTCTATCCTATTATTCTGCTGATCTATTTCTTTCATCTGTTATTCAACGTATAACAACCAGCTATTCTTGTAGATAATAACGAAACATTAAAATGTCGAGATCTGATGTACATCTATTGCCAAACGCACTATATCAGAAAGTATATCTAGCATGTGTTTCATTATTGTAGAAAGTGCACCAATTCACTTATGGATATTTATGTATTATTGAATAGCTGGACCAAGACAGATCAAGATTTTTATTATAGTTTTTCCTGTTGCTTTGGTACTACAGTAAAGAACAAGGGGGAGAAGCACTGTTCCTAACAAGGCTCCTTGCGCGAAGTGCTATACAAAACCAGCATAACAAACGGCGTCTTTTCCCCAGTCTTGATACCAACCAACATGAGAAAATCCCAGGTAAAGGTTGAACCTGACGACAAAACACGTTCATTTAAAATTACCTCAGTATTATAAGCCAAATTACAGATGACAGAAGAGAATTTCTTAGCTAGTGAAGGTAATAAAAAAGTCAGAGACAACAGCACTTGAAAGTGCTCAGGAAGAAACAAATGCCTGATCCCCCGGCAACATTAGCAGGGTAGAAAATACAACAGGGCAAGTTGGATCACAAGATATTCTGGTACAACATGGGTTGAGATGCAGAAGGCATCAAACAAGGTTCTATTTGGCATAAGGTGAAAGCAGAACAAGCAGAAAGACTCACAGAATCTCCCAGTCTAGGGAAGGGGGCATATTTATGGAGCCTAACAACAGGGGCAGGGCAACACACTGACAATGAAAATAGCAGAATTAAACAGAAAAGCCCTTCTTACCTCAGGATAGGAAAGAGGTCTCTGGGGTGAGCAGAAAGCTGGCTACTGGACATGTACGTAGAAGGACAAAAAGAAAAGGACCCAAGATGAAGGAGCAATAGGAAAAGCAGCCCAATAATCAATTACACCTGCACAGAGAATACAGGTGGCACCAATCACTCAGCAGTAAAGAAATTCAGTACAGCTGTAAGCAGCCACCCCAAACACAGGTTATGACCAGTCAGGCACATGGCAGTTCTGAGGCCAGTTCATCTCCATTTGGTTTTTCTTTTAGAAGCTCTTTCAGAAGTGTGCTTATAGTAAGACTGCAAAGAGGTACATACGCTTAGGTAAAGAACTCTTGTAATGAAAAAAGTAGGAGTCTTATTATTATCTGAGAACACTTTCAAAGCTGTCAAAACACATGCCTTTGACCTGTAATGTTTGCTGAGAAACACTTCACAGAACAGTACCAGCTCTCAGTAAACAGGCTTTTTATTGCAGCTATACTGCAGGATAACTGGAGAAGAGAATATGGAAACAACTGGGGGCTCTTAAGGGCATTGCAACTGTTATGTAAAAGGAAAACTGTAAATGGATTTCCTTGCTGCAGTACACTTTTAGTAGCAGAGATGTGTACTAAGGCGGAAAACTATTTGTCTCTGACTGCAAGAGATCTGTATTATTTTTCTCCTCTATGCCAGGGTGGTGACCTTTTGGATACAGCCTTAAAGAAAGCACTTTCTAGAAATAGACTGCATCAGTCTACAAAAGTCTCAGCCTGTTACCCATACTACTGATCTCATAAAGGAAAAAGAGAAATTGATTACGGTTTAGAAAGACCTTAAAATTCATTCACCAGACAAGTATGCATACGTACGTAGATGCATCTCCACAGTCATAGACATACTCATACACAGTGCATATACATTTTGAACGAATCTTACAATTTCTACATTTCAGCTTTATTTCTTAACACTTTTGATATATTTGATCTTGTGACTGCACCCACCAAAAAAAAAAGTTCTTTTGCACAAGTATTTCACACAATGTGCCAAGTAAGAAAACTGTCCAAATCTTCACCATCACTTTGAGTGACACACATAGAATTTGCTTTCTTTTGCAGTACTGGAGTGATTTATTCTGCTAATAATCTTTATATTATAAGTCCTCGTTAGGTCTTGGCAATGCACATGGTCTATCTTTAGCCCAAGCTATTATGCCAACACTTTGTAAAAGAAAAGTCTCTAAAAGCTGGGCCTGTTACTGTAAATGCACTTCAGCACACAAAATAGAAACTTGTATCTGTATAACCACTGTCTTGAGGTTCCCAATGAGCTTCTAGATGTCATTGATTATAATACAAATTTAATATAGTGCAAAAAATAAATACCATCTTAAGTTACAGCTGGGTGTGCTACCATCCTGTTAGATATGGCAAGTCAGCAGGATGTGGTGAAGTCAGTATTTTATGGCAGACCTCTGAAGAGCTGCCTGCATCAGAAACACAGCACTCAAATACTGAGTGTTTCAAGAGTTCATTTTTGCCCCTGATGAGATAAGGTTGAACACGCTTGAACTGTTTTTCATCAAGTGGAGAACAATAATGACACAAGGCACTCTCTCATGATCTTCTGTTCATAAAAGTTCAGTCTACTTCAAACGTTTCCAGTAGCATAACATGATCCAGCAGGGCACTGAAGTGACAACCTTTGGATAAGAAACTGGGCACAGGACGTACAAAGCTTCTTTTGCTTGCTGCACAAAAGAATCAAATATTACCTTAAAAAGTAAATTTGATGCAGTATAATTCAGCTATAGCAAAGGGATTCATCAGCATGAAAACTACAACAGACTCTTCACCAGGCAGCCACACTCTTCTCGCGCTGCAGGATTTCAGCACTCACAAAGCGAAGAGAAATGCAGCGTCTCAGATTTTCTCCTTCCTGCTTTCTCTTTCCTTCACTGCCTGTCACTTTGCTATGTGATCACTTATGATATCAAAAAGCAGAGAAAGACCTAAATTCTCAAAGCCAATTGCTAAATTTAGTTACTTCTGTTAACGTGGCACATGTTTTCACAGAGAAAAAAGTTTCTAGTGACGATAGGTGAAAATAACTACAGCAAAGAGTAAATAAACTAAGCAGCAGGCACAGCTCTCCCTCTTGACTTCCCCTCCAAAATCAGCTGCATCTACAAGGGGGAATTGCCAAACCACCATTATATGAATATCTTTCATCTGCTCTGCAGCACAGGCAGACTCCAGCTCTTTCTTGCCAGTGAGGAAACAAGAGAAATAGCACTGCTGCGCACACACAGCAATGGCATCTGTCAGAGGCCACTGCAAAAGGGAGAGCAGAGACCTCAGCCAGTTCCCCGCAGGGTATAGCCATACTGCCATTGCTGAAGTAAAATAAGCTTGCCCAGACCAAAGCTGGCTTCAGGATTATAACCGCATCTGGAGTCAGAGGAAAGAAATCCGCACCTCCCCACAAAGGCCGTTCCTCCCCACGGGCAGCTTGCCTGGAGCCGTATCTGAGGTAACACGGCCATCTGCCCCTGTGGTACGGGCACTGCTGAGCCTCCACCCGCTGAGGAAAAGTCCCTCCTCAGATCGGGTACCTTCAGCTCTCTTCCGTGCTCCAGAACATTTGCAGGGATGAGAAACACTTTTTGGTCCCTGGGAGCCATAAATACACCTCAGGGACAAGTTCTTTTGCAGGCTTTCCTTTACTGCTCTATGCAGCTTTGTTACCGCCAAAGAAATAAACAGCACCCAACTTCTCAGCTTCCAACTAGCAGATTTTGAAAATACCTGTATAAACTTCAAAGCAAATCACTAAGTTCATCTTCCCAGGTATAAAAATGCTTGATTGTTACGTGCTGGGTGTCCCGGCGCTGGCAGCAGGGCTGCAGGCACCACCTCTGTGAGGAGAGCGCTGCCCTGTGCCCCACGCAGCGGGTTCCAGCCAGTTCCAGCTGGTTCTGGATGGTTCTGGATGGTTCCGGATGGTTCCGGATGGTTCCTCAGGCTTTGCTGAGCCTGTCAGCAAAGGAGGTGGTGCCTCTGTGGAAATGTCTTGGAGAAAGGGCAAACTGCCTGGCTGTGAGGGAGCCCTGAGAGCACCCAGGTCAGAGGGGAAGGAGCTCCAGGTGCCAGAGCAGATTCCCCTGCAGCTGGCGGAGACCATGGTGAGCAGATATCCCCAGTGCAGCCACGGAGGGCCCCATGCTGGAACAGGAGGAGAGTGTGCAAGGGAAGGAGCAAACGAGAGGGAACTGCTTTGGGCTGACTGTAGCCCGCACACCCCTGTGCTGCTCAGGGGATGGATTTGGGAATGAAGAAGTGGATCTGAGCCTGGGGAAAAACAGCGGAAGGGGAAAACAGTGGTGGTCTAACTTGTATTTGTCACTGCCCAAATCTCTTTTAGTTGGCAAATAAATTAATTTCACCCAAGCTGAGTTTGTTTTGCCTGTGATGGCACCTGGTTCAGCCCAAGGCTTTTTACCAGTGAGCAAGTGGTTGGCCGCCGGCCAAGGTCAGCCCACCACGCAGAATTAGGTTAAAGAAGTATGATTACAAGAGCGCAGGGCCCTCTCATTCAACATTACACAAAGCTTTTTTGGGCAACTTCCAGTTCACTTAAGCCATGCAGAAGAAAACTATGTGCAGGAGATCCTTCACGAAATAAGCTGATAATGTTTGGTATGTCACTATTACAGTTTCGATAGGGCTGGTAGCTATCATTATGACTGCCATTTTTTTTTTTTTTTTTGAGTTTGGATGCAAGTGAAGACCTTAAAGCCTTCTGTTGTACTCAACTTTGTGGCCAAGAAAAGGGAACCCATGACAGCATTGGCATGTCCTGATTTCTGGGATTCACTCCCAGTGAATGTGGTAAGGAGGCATGAAAGAACCAGTATTGTGAAAACTTACTAATAGTTTTTTTAAAAAAAGATGATGCTGAAAATTATGTAGAAGAAATTATTAAAAGGAAGTAATTTCATCATATTCTTTAACTTCTTAGCTTAACTTTAGACGTGGAAGAGAACCAAAGGAGAGTCATTAATCTCTGTGCTCATTTGATATGTTTTTTACTTCCCTGGCCAAGGCCAATGCTGCATGATAGAACTTTGCTTTTAAAAAACATATGAGTTAATTTTCAATCTTGATAGCTACTAAGATGAATGTTCTGAAAATAAGAGATGTTGCTCCTGGCTGAGGTTTTAACATATTAGATATGTGAATTACCCTATTCATCTCAATAGGGAGTTAACTCTGGGGACTAATGATGCCTTGCTAAGAGTCAGTCTCCAGATGCTTTTAGCACACATGAATGTAGGTGTCCATTCCACTTTTCTCCCATTTATGCAAAAAATTAATGCAACTGCATGGGCAGATTATCTTACTAATCATGAGAACAGCCAAGAGAGCAAAGAATATGAAAAGTAGTACATCATCACTGCAGTTATATACCTATTCTCTCTCTGCAACGTCTCTTTCCTTGTGAGAGGCTGAGTACCTGTGATGCAGCTCAGGCGGATACCAAGCTCCGAGGGGTCCGGTTCATCCCTGTGATGATGGCAAGCACTGTGAGTTTTTTTCCCTTCACAAATCCAGGTGACATTTAGGAGGATGGAATGACAGTTTGAGCCAGTTTCTGCCTCTGCCTACTGACATGCATTCTCCCTGGGGTCCTGGTCTAACAGGTAGCTCTAACAGAGCTCTCTCTGTCTTGTCTGACAGTGTTAACGGAGGGAACCTTTCCATTCTAAACACTGAGGTATCCTTGCAGGGCCACACTAGACTCCAACTTTTGTTATCAGCAGGAATGCATGTGGACTATATTTGCAGTCTTGCCTGCAGGTCCTAACTTAAAGTGTCATTTTGTCTTCTCACAGAAAATGAGTCTGACACACCAACAAGAGCCAGATGCATACAGATCAGCAAAGGAAAATATTCCCGCTGTATATGAATTCCAAGAGTGGATATGTGTGAAAGAAAAAGCAATGACATGTATCTGATAAAGAGGAGAAGGAAACAAACATCTGTCACTTTTCTAATTAGCAACTAGATGTTACTGTTGTTACTGAGATCTATGGCTGAAAAGCCCTTTTATTGGTGTAAGAAATGCATGTATGTGCATTAGAGAAAGCAGTTACATCATGAAAGATTTTGGAAAAACTGACACTTTTCTCCTGAAAACATACGCACTGTAAGTAAAAGTATCATATATTTGTTTAACTAGCTGGGTAAGATTATAATATATAACATCCCTGAGATCATCATTAGAAAAATTAGCTTTTCCTGAGATGGCATTTAGAGCCTAAGGGACAGAGACAGATCACCTCTTCTCCAGGCAGCATGCAAGCAGGAGGAGACAGCTCTGCAGGAAACAGCAAAATCCAGGTCTGTCCTCCTGTTCTCAAAAGTCTGCAGAGTTCACACAGGTCAACATCACTCAGTAACACCAGCCACCATGGCTGGGGGACCAGGGCTGACTGCAGTACAATACCAGGGGCAACTGGACAGGGCTGTCTGGTGAATAATTCCTGCTATTAAAGAAACGTAAAAATTGTTGCTATTAATGCCAGGTAAAATTTTAAGGGGATTATGAAGAATAAAGCCATTACATTTGGTCTACTGAGGTCTATTATTCAAGACTAGGAAGAGAGTATTTGACCACAAGCATCACCAACTCAACTCTTATCGGCATAGTGTGCACCTTATCTGCAAAAGTGTCATACAGCACCAAACTCAATAGCATTACTGAAAAGAACCCTCATATCAAACAATTTAACATAGAAAGCTTTGTAGCCACCTGTACCTACAAGTTTCCCTTTGTCTAATGCAATCAGCAGATATTGACATATTGCAGTATATGATGCAAGAGTATTGGACAGAAAGTTTCTGCATTCACAATAGCTCTCACAGAAAAAACAGGAAGGTAAAAGCCACGTTGGAAGAATGGGAGTCACAGAATCACAGAATATACTGAGTTGGAAGGGACCCACAAGAATTATCAAGTTCAACTCCTGGCTCCACAAAAGACCAGCCAAAAATCAAACCATATGTTTAAGAGCATTGTCCAAACACTTCTTGAATTCAGGCAGGTTTGGTACCGTGTCTATTCACTCGGCATGTTCTCTTTAATTAGTTAAACAAATTGAAAGGTTTCAGGGAAATAAAGACTTCTTTGCTGTTCCACTTCAGGGTCTACACTATCACCTTTACTGCCCATTATTCTATTAATGCAACATCAGAAATTATTTTTCAAATGCATAAGAAAATCCACAATCCAAATCGAAAAGAAAGCTTTCTGACCACCACTTTCCCAAACATATCTGTCAATTGCCTGGAAAAAATGCCTCACAATTAAATCCAAAAGCTAGCAGACTTAATCTAAATGCTACCAAGTTTGTTGCTCCATCAGAATAAAGGTATACCAGGAGTCTTTACCTGAGACCATCCAGCCATCTGCCCTCTCCAATGGAACTACTAACGTAAGCCAAAATTGCTACTGGACCAATCATATTGGATCCACATTTGTATATAGTAAAGCAGTTCTTTTTAAAATTACCAAAACCATAATCCATTAGAAGTTTAAAATAAATAAATAAATAAACCAAAAATAAAACCCAAATTCTTTATGGTGTACCTGAAAAGTAATGGGAGGTAATACAAGTCTGTATCACAAAGTTTAAGTTAAGCAGATTTCTTGCATGACATGCTGCCTAATAAAAAGCTCATCATGGTTGTCCCAGCTGGGCTCTCCCAGTGACTCTCAGCTGTGGGCTCTGTCCCCACAGTGGAGCACTTTGCAGCACTCTAACCTCATGGCCTTGAACACTGTGGCCACTGCCACATCTCCAACACAAAGGTATGACAAGCAAAACTAAGTAGAAGAAAAGTGCACGACTGCTGCGATGAGTATTGAACAAGACCACTTGTATGCTGTATGTCCTTGACATTGCTCCAGTCAGGAGATCCTAAACCCTCACTGCCTGCTAGCCTAGCAGCTACTAGCATCCTGTCAGCTGCCTTGCTCAGGCAGCCTCCATCCAAGCAGAAATCTCCTTCAGATGGTATTTAAATCCAGATTACCATCAAAAGCAGTTGATAAGTAACTGCTCAGAGTTTCAATTTACTCTGCTTACTAGGTCTGCCAAAAATGTGAGGAGGCATAACATTTGAAATGCAGTACATACTTATCACAGAATCGCAGGGCTTGGAAGGGACCTCTGGAGATCACCTCATCCAAGCCCCCTGCTGAAGCAGGTTCCCTGCAGTAGGTTGCACAGGAACGCATGCAGGAAGGTTTTGAATATCTCCAGAGGAGACTCCGCAACCTCTCTGTGCAGCCTGTTCAGGTGCTCTGTCACCCTCAAAGTGAAGAAGTTCTTCCTCATGTTCATATGGAACTTCCTATGTTCCAGTTCGTGCCTGTTGCCCCTTGTTCTGTCACTGTACGCTGCTGAAAAGAGCCTGGCCCCAGCCACTTGACTCCTGCCCATTAGGTATTTTATAAGCATTGATAAGATCCCCTCTCAGCCTTCTCTTCCCCAGGCTGAACAGTCCCAGGTCTCTCATAAGGAAGGTCCTTATGAGGAGGTCCTCCTCATAAGGAAGATGCTCCAGGCCCCTCATCATCTTTGCGGTCCTCCCCTGGACTCTGTCCAGCAGTTCCCTGTGTGTCTTTAACTGAGGAGCCCAGAACTGGACACAGTGCTCCAGGTGTGGCCTCACCAGGGCAGAGCAGAGGGGGAGGATCACCTCACTCGACTGGCTGGCCATGCTCTTTGTAATGCACCCCAGGATATCATTGGCCTTCTTGGCACAAGGGCACACTGCTGTTAACTGCTCATCCACTTAAAATCTTTGTATGTTCAACACAGTTTACAACTATTTATATAAGGATTAATACAGAGCTATACATAGTGTACACTAAATTATTTCCTCTAATATTTTCTTCAGATATTAAGTGCAATCAAGAGAATACGTTCAAGATAAGTCGACATTTGACAGGGGAAAAAACTGCTCTTGAATCATTAATAAAAAGGACAGGATATTATTAAGAAAGAATTGCTTTCAACCCTTCTAATTATGACCAAGCAAATACTTCATAGCCCTGAAATACTTTGGATCCGTAGCAAGACACGAGAATGATCATTCTGCCAAGACAGTTATCTGCTGAAATCTGAGACATAATTATGGCCAGTGAAACTTCTAATCTTGAAAGACCTTCGATTTAATTCTTTATGCTATCAATCTCCCTCTCTCTCTGGATTTCCTCCACATTACATTTGGCATGATTAACTGTAAGTGGGGAATAGGTCCACAGAATTACATGCCATCTGAACTGGGACAAGGAAGGATTATTCAGCACGTCATGTAAGAGAGACATCTTCAACCTTAACCTCTTGCGTGCTGGGATATGAGGCAATCACAGATGCAGAAATCCATTTCAGATGGCTTACCAGACAGACAAGGCAGGCAGGAGACTGAGCAGATGCCTGAAAACACTGTACAGTTCTATACAGTTCTGTGCACACACACTGCACGTTGCTACCATTAAGTCTCTGCTTGATGTTGAAGCAGTTTTTCCAGAGGAAGCAGAAGCCAAATCAAGAAAGAACAACTTTCTAGCCATGTCGCTGGGATCCAGCAACTGCAAGAGATGATAGAATTGTGCTAAAACCACTCGATACAGCAGTGCTACCAGTAAGCCAGGCTGACATTCCAAGCAGACCGTGTTTATAAGAACACAAAATATATACTGAAGTATTGTTTTTTGGAGGAGGTTTTCAGCAACAAGGAGCGCACACAAGATCTGAGCAAAATTCCCAGATCTGGTAACTCACACTGTAGCAGACTCACAGCTCCATGTCGCTGGGCACCAGAGGGAGAAGGAACCACCACACACTCACAAGTTATTATCTGCAAATAATAAACTCTATGAGAAGCTGACATGCAACAAATCATATTCCTAAATCCAATGCTTAGAAACTAGAAGTGTGAACCCAGAGTGCAAGTGGATTCATATTCTGCATTCCTGGTTAACCCATGAGGTTTGGACCCTAAATCACTCAGAATGTGAAATGCAGCCTTTTCTGGCAACAATTACCACTTCTCTCAGATTTGAGACTATAGTGGAAAAAAAAATCCTACTGTGATGTTATCTCATCTGGCAAAACATATCAGTTTTGTTTGGCCAGCATGAGAAAGAGTTTTTGCAAGTCCTCCCTAATTAGAGACTGCATCGAATTCTGGTTTGATCAGTTAATGACCCTTGGGACCATCACTGATTTTTGTATCATTTCTGAAAGTGCCTTTATGTTGTTTTCATAGAATCATCCAACACATTGCACAAACAGCTAAGATGACAGGGTGTTCTCCTGGCAGAGAATTTAAGATGACAGAGTGTCTTGGAGCACACAAGTATATTCCAAACTATTGCCATATGGTTGTATCCTAACAGCAAGAAAAAAAGACAAGGTTTTTTTTACAAGAAAGATCCATCTGTAAGTGGGTTATAGGCCTAGCCAAGCAATTCTGCAACCCTGCTTTAAAACACAAACTAAATCTCAAGTGAAAGTAATTGGCTTGTCTCCATCTAGCTTTAGTGTGCATTTAATAAAACTACAGCTAGAAAGACAGTGCGTAGGGCAACTGGAGTCTGACAGATGCTTTTCACAGAGCAGCAAGGGAGATGAATCTTGAGGTGCTCTTTCAGAATTTCCACACCACAAATTATTATATTTACAAATCTTAAAAATAATCTCACATGTTCTACATCCTATATTTAAATACTGGGGAGGAGGAAGGGAGTTCTGAAATTTAAAAATCTGCTGGTCTTTTTTCATTTGTTGAGTCATAGAGTGTCGTCAGTCTGTAATTAATTGATTTGATATTGACAAACGCTGAATTATGAAACCCTATAGGTAAAAAGAGCTTCAACATCATTATAATTTAGTAGCTGCTACAATTGTGTGCCAATATGAAAATACTCATTTTGGCAATCATGCAGTAAAATAATCAATATTTAATATTATTACTAAAAATACTGGCAAGTTATATCTTTCAGCCATTTCATACGTTCAGACAATTCCCATATTTACTTCTGACACGAGAAAAATTTTATAAATAAATCTATTTCCTTCCAGATACCAATTTGAAGAAATTTATTTTGCAAAACAATGTAGTGTAACATTTCTGAAATATTCTCCTCAAAAGTAGAAATTGAGATCTCTGTAGCATAGGGTTAATTATTTTGCATCAGAAGAAAAAATGGCTCATTTGTAGTAGGAAGGTTATGATCATTAACCTGCATCAATATGTAGAGAGCTGTGTTATATACGCCTGCACTGCATTTGTTGTGAGAAGAAAAAAATAACAAAAAAACAACTTAATATTCTGGTGTTACAGGTCATTAACTTTTGAGAGCAACTATCTCCCTCTGCTAAACCCCAGCCTCTTCTCCCCTTCCCCTTCAATGTGTCTAACATATGACGACCTTCATGTAAATCTTAATGAATTTATTGACAAAAATGTTTTGGACTATTGGTGAACTCTGTTATTTGTGGTGGGAGACTATTTATTACCTTGCAGGTGCTTCAGGGGGTCTCCATTGTTTGGTGTGAAAGAAGAGCAAATGGAAAGTACAGAGCTCATTAAAATGGATTGTGCAACCAAGAATCAGCCTCTACCTCATTCATGCAGATACTGATTTTTTCCATTTCTGCTGCACTGAGCTTAACACAAGAGAGTGCACCAGCATCTGCGTCTATGATATTCAGACTCCTTACCAGAGCTGATGAAATATCTCAATAATTCAGTATTTGCTTTCTGCTTCCAAGTGACAAGAATAAAAGGTATTGTCTGCACTCACCATCAAACTGTTCACAAGGAACAAGCAATTTCTCTCTGAAATTGGATGTTTTTCTTCATAATTAATTTAAATCTTATTCCTTATTAAATATATTAAGACATTTCTTACTAAATTTTGTTTACTTTCCCTACTAAATGCCAGACAGACCCATACCTTCCCTTGTACGAGTTCTCATGTTCATTGAATTTATTAAACCAGAAAAAGATTTTATTTTTCTGGGCTAGTTGACTGAATTATTTCACCAACATATAGTTAAAATCAGAATGAGCACAAGGCGAGCAGGAGGAAGGAGAAGGGAAAGGTTTTTTCTTCCAGTCTTGAACATGCTGGGAACTGTGCATGAGAACAGGGCATCCAATAGCTGGTGAGTGACAATGTGATTGGCATAAAGATTGACCCTGGCAGCAGAAAACAAGTGCTAAAAGTATTTCTTCCCCAAGAGAGGTTTGTGTCTTGTGTCTCTAGTTAGCTCAAACTATACCATCCCACCCAGCACAGCTCAAGAGAAGAAGGTCACAGCCCTTGCAATATTTTTTGATCATATTTCTCTGTGGAGTTATCAAGCCCCACCTTTTAAATCATGGCATGGAGAGCGCAAGGGCTGATCATATTCATATTAATAGCATACTTAGTGCTGCCACCAGCTCTTCCATACTGAACAGAGGCCTCTAGACTCACAGGCCTTTTTGCCATTTATCTCTTTGACTCTCAGTGAAGAGCAAATTAAAAATTGCACCATTGAGTATAAAGATACCAGAAACTTCCCTCTAGGCATATTGTCAACAAAACTGCTGAATGTGTGCAATGAACAGAAAAGAGCCTCAGAATGCTGTGTGACTCAGCTTTGTATTACACAACCAAGTCAGAATGAAGTGACCACAGGAGCTATTAGTCCTCAAAAGAACAACCTTGCCCCAGTCCTGAGCTAATATCAGTGCTACCTTGGCAAAGTTCTTGGTGAAGCAGAAAAACTGGCTGCTAAGTAGCTCCCTGAGGGAAAAGTTGCAGTCCCAGATTTCATATCTGGCTGCAGAGAGAATCGTGGTGTGGATCCAGCTGTGCCTCTGAATGGTAAACTGCTTTACTACAGGACAAGTGGCATCTGTCAAGGATTAGAAACATTTTTAGAAGACACAGATCAAACTTGTCTGCAAAAGACAGATTAATAATGAGTATATGCTGCACATACCTGCAAAAGAATATTTCAACGTGTCTATTGGTGTATTCAAGAGAAAGGCTAAAACAAAAGCTTTGCACTCTTCTCCCCCAACACTACATTTTTCAGAGTCCCCTAGACCACAAGCTCACATGACTCAATGAGGAGCCTTCATCGATGTTCTGAGAATGGCTACATGCATGAGTTGTGGGCCACAGAGCCCAAAACCCTGCCAAAACCATCATCCTTGTTCCCCGAACCAGTTTTGATAAGGTTCAGCTACTTATGTTAAACCATTAGCAAAAAAAAGTAACCCTTTTGTCCTTCTTGAAATTTATAGGATTAAGAATCCAGAGTAAGACAGTTTTTCATATTTCATAATTGTGAAGGAATTTTAAACATTTCACAACATACACCCATTCTCAAAAGGCTGGTCAAATTTTACTGCTAGTTATGCAAACCCTAACTACCTATTTGAGTTTTCCAGTTGCTATCAGAAACCCTCAAAATTCAAAACATTTGGCTTCCAAATTTCTACTAAATTTAGCCTACTTTCCACCTCATTCTTCATAAACAGAAAAAATCAGAACTTTCATTCTAGAAGACTTCAGGCAGCTGGTTCTTGAAAAGAGACTGGTCTCACAAGACTCTGGTCATATATAAATAAATTGAAACAAGTTTGCAAATAAAAATGGCCATATTTTAAATTGATAACATGCAGATTCTTCAGTGCCATTAATGGAAAGGATCACAACAAAAGTTCAGAGATGTATGCATCAGTTGTTGTCCTTAAACAGAAGAGTGGTATCTGTCCACATAACAGCGTAATTTAAAGAAGTAATTACTTCATCACATATAGTAAGGGATTAATCTACAGATTACTACTGAAAAGTTAGGGACATGTTTTTAAATTTTAAAACATGATTGTTCACCTATGAAGCCTTAAGTTTTGCATTTTTAAACGTCAATTCAGATTTTACATTCTGTTTAAATCTAAGCCATTTGTTCAGTTACATGAACTCATGCACAGACTTTAAAACACCTTTTTATTTAAGTGTCCAGGACACAGAGTCCAGCTAGCCTGAAATATGGGAGTAAAGTGAAACTAATAGTAAGGTCATGAAGGTTTTATAATTCTTACAGTTACTCCTCCTTTGAATGAGACTGTTAATGGAACTGTAAAAAAATTAAAATTTAAGCCTTCAGTTTACGAGTTGCTGCAGCTGTCCAACTGACAGCTTAGAATTCATCTATGATCTCTCTTAGATTGCACAAAATTCAGGAGGTAATGTCAGACAGATCTAGAAAACTCAGACAGTAAAGTGTTTTAACAGCTTCAAGCTATTTCTGCATTGCCATGTTATATCAGTATTGTTGATAAAAAAGAATGTCACATCAGGCTTTCAGATGATATGAAATTACACAACAGAATTGTATATTAAAATTAAAACCTTAGTATTTGTCAGGTAACTGTTAGCCTGAGTTTCAGAAAAAGATTAAAGTCTAATGGACTGACTTGATCATGCAGATGTAAAATGAGACCAACTCACAAGTGCTTTGCAATAGGAGTTTTTTACACTATTTTTGAAGCTTATTCTGGGCATTTTGTAAGAATTGACATGAATTGCCAGTTGAGGAAGCCATGCTCCAGGGCTCTGCTGTAAGACTGTATTGGTCCTAGAAAATCTAGGAACAATGTTACACATTCTTTAACATCATTAAAGGCACTTTTCTTGCTAGCTCACAGGCTGACAAAGAAGGAATCAAGTGTAAACCTTCTTCTGATTCAGAAGAGAGCAGAATCCTCAAATGCAATGGCAGCTAAGAAACCGATAACTTTAATCACACTCAATTTTGTTCCAGGAGCTGTTAAAATAATTGTAGTACGAATATTTTATGCACCTAAAGTAAGTGCAAAGAATACTTAGCTGATTTATATTACTGCAAAATCTCTCAAGTCACAAACTGATAGAATATAAGCAAAAAAGAGCAACGATAGAAAATGAGGAGATGGCAGAGAATAATTGTTTTCTTTGTCTCAGCGTTGATCATAAAGCTGCTCAGCATGCAACTCTCCTCAATGGATATTCTTCATTTAACAAAAACCACATCATTTAGAATGTATCTGCAGAGCCACTGAAACACAGCTGTGGTGCATCTGCTGACAAGGTACTTGATTAACCTCACCTAACTTTGTGTAAATGTATTAGCGAAGAGGAGCAAAGAGGGAACAGACCCCCAGACTGACACAAGCCAGTGCAAACATTTATTCTGCTTTCTCATTGGTACTTGATCTTTTGTTATTCCATTTTCATCACTTTTATTATCTATGCTAGCTAGCTGCTATCAATTCATGCATGTTTTCAATTTACTCTCAAAAAAAGCCTCCAAAGAAACAAATGTCTGGGAGAGATAATACTACCAGGTGCAGTGTATGGGAAAGTAGGTAGCCAGAAGACAAATTATTGGGTTTAAAAATAGATTAAGATATAGGAAAAAAAAAAAGAAAGAAAGAAACCCCAGCAGAATATAGGAATAAGCTTTCAACAGTGTGTTGAAAAAACACTGTTACAGAAACTCTGTTTATTCCATAATCATCGGTTATCTAGGAAATGGAACAAACATTCAAGTGTTAAAAGAAGGTGCCAATGGCTGATAAACACAAACCTAAATCTTCTTAAACCACAACACAGCATATAAATCCTCAAGAGAAACACGGGAAAACAGTGAAGGCAGTCACTGACAAAGTTGTATCATGCACAGAAAAAGTAGACTTAGTTTAGATCATTTCAAGTTTTCTTAGAATCTATAATCACTGACACAGACCTCCTCAATGTGCAATACCAATCAAAAAGCAAAATAGGACTGGCAAACACTTGTGACTTCTGTAAACTCCAGCGCCTGGAGAAAGCAGCACTTCTTAAGACTTACACAGAAAAATTTGTGTCAAGCAAACTATATCCTTCTTACAAAGTTGTACCCTTGAGGGCGTCAAGATCCCATGTGCACTGCGTCAGGACAAGGCTAACATACAGGCTGACCCTGGATTTTCTAGAAGTACACCTACACGTTTTCAAGGAACCATGACCCCAGAGAGGACCCAGCAGATCAACAACCTACACTCAGCATGAAAGATTTCGGCAATATATGTTCCCCAGAGATCATGGCAGATGGGGAAATCCAAACAGCATTTGAAATTATCCTGCCAGTAAAAGTACAGTCGATCTCCAACTGGAGTTAACATACGTTCATGTAAAGGTATCCTGAAAGAAAAAAGCGTTTCAAGATTAGGAAGGCTGTTAAGCACCTTTAAAATACTCATGAATGTGATAATAAGAGAGATACTGAATGGAATAGCATTTTTTTTTCCATGAAACAAAGCATTATAGCAAAGGGTGATACTCACAAAAGATAACTGTCTTTTATAGGTGTGAAAGGCCTACTGTATAATTTATACAGCATGGACATCTTTTAGCTTAATGTTCAGTTTATGTACCGTCACAATGTCTTTACACATAAAAGTTATATATAGCCATCTTCACAGTTTATGTCACAATGTTATAAACAAGGCATTTATGGCAAAGCCAGCAAACTTTCTTTGAAACATTACTCTACTTCCACATAGTAAACGTAGTGAAAAGGGTACTTACTTTGTAACGTGTCTTTACAAACACAGTTTCTTTGGCTGAGCACTAGACAAAGCAACATACTTGTGAAACAAATAACTTTTTTAAAAGGTGAAATATCAGGTACATGTTAAAAATATATCCCATTTTTCAAGAGAAAGGAAAGTCCTAGCCAAGTGCCTTGTTCATCATCACCACAGAAGGTATTTAATAAAGCAATAGTAAAAACCTCTCAATGTGAACCTCTATTGATTTATGTTTTAATTTTCTATTTATATCTTCCTCCAGAAGATATCATCAGCTAGAAAGATGAAGAGCTTCTATGGAGTAACGGATTCCACACCAACTATTTGATGTGCCACAGAATTCTCCACTTCTTTTCCACTGCAGGTGACTGCTCCTAACTGATGATGCAAAGAGTCACAGAAACCACAAATCCTTCCCATCCCCTGGCAAGTTAAAGATCTGCTTAGGATCCCTCTGACTACACACAGTACATCTACTCACTCCTCAGCTCCACATTCACAGATTTTAATACCTCACAGAAGATAGATACAAAGACCATGTTACATTTCTCTGTCTCACATGTGACAGAAGTACATGTTTTGTAGAAGAGCAGACCTGGTGCATGCAAGCAAAGAGCTTTTTACTTTAGCCATAGTGAAGAATTCAACTACATAATGATCTGTTTCCTTCCTTATCCAGTTTGTGTCAGGTCCCCAGGACAAGGGCTCAGGCATTGCCAAAGGTAGTGTAGTATAGCTAGTGTTGAACCATAACTTTGAATTCATTCAAAGCAAATACTAACCTCAAAAGTTGGATGTATGGAGGCAGGTTATAATGCATATCACTAGGAGGTACAATAAACTGTTAGCCAACTTACTTGCAGAGCCTCCTAACCAAGCAGCTCCTGTTCTAGGTCAGAAACAGTACTGCATTGTCAGGTCTGAGACTGCCACCAGTTGTGATCCTTGCTGGAGTCAGCACCACTTTCAGCCTCAATTATACCAGCACAGCCATGGCAAAATGCACGAGCATAATGCACAAGACTCCAGTATGAGCTCTCATATTCCAATGAAGAAGTCTATCTAATGCAAACACATTCCAATTAAATGATACAGAGCTTGCACATTCATCCAAAAGCTCAAGCATTTGGATAAGACTTTGTATTTGGAACTAGATGATATTTAAGGTCCCTTCCAACTGAAGCCATCCTATGATTCTGTGATTTGACTGAGATTTCAAAATAAGCCTTGAGATGTTTGAGTCACTGCAATATAAGACATAATAGCATATACATAATTTCATGTCAGTAAAAACCTTCTGCTTTATAGTTGAACAGACAAGCAAAACAATTGCATGGGACAAAATACTGTTACCACCCCTAATGAGCAGCGATATTCTCATCAAACAGTTTGAACTCCCAACAGCAAGAAATGAGAAGAAAATATCACTGATAATTTATTGACATGTTACAATGTGCTGTTTTTTATTAACTGAAGAGTTAAAAACATCTCTGATATCATAATGTCATTAATCTCTTCATCTAAATGGTCAAAATAAAAATTTTATATAAATGTTCTTGATAGCTTTCTCTGAGGATGCTGGAAATTCACTGTAACCAGTCACAGTTCCAAAGAACATGCTGTAATAAATGTGGACATAGCACAAGCAGATTAACTTTGCTGATTTTCAGATTTGACCAAGTTTCTCCTTGTAGTGAAGGAACTGTTTGATGAAGCCTGAACTACAGCACTGCTGGGAGAAATACCAACAAAGTTATGTTCTTACAGAAATTTGTTGATTTCATTTTCTATTATAATTGAAGGCTCTTAATTTCTTTGTTTTTTTTTTTTTTCCATCCTTCCCTTGTTAACTTTCTTTGTCTCAAGGCCTTTCTATTCCCCACCTCACCATAAGGATAATAGCAGAACTGCTCTGAGTCCCAAAGTGGTTTAGACAGTTCAGCCTCTGAAATCTGAGTTCATAAGAGCACAGTTCTATCACTGCATACTTCTCCAGGCTGCTTTCAGGGCATCCCACACTACCCAAAGCAATTTCTGAAAATGAAATGCAAGTTCTACTGTATACAGCCCTTTCCATTCTATCTGTCTGCTGACAATTATTTATTGGGTAGTACATTAACACTCTTCCAGAGTCGCATATGCCACTAAGTAATTATCAAAAGTAACAGGATGTTTTAGGTCCCCAGCACTGAAGTACAATGTATCATAAAATCTCAGCAGAAATATTTTGAAGCGGGTACAAAGTCAGCAGAGTTCCCTGTCCCCTCTCAGTTGTATGGGAAAAAAAACCTCTTTACCTGTAGTCACAGAGATAAAAAACATCACTAGCATTCAGCTAAACAAAATTAGATTTTGGGACGTAAGTTAAGTTTTTTAATAGTATGTTTTTATAAAGGATTGTTTCAAAATTTCCAAAATTAGACATTTTAATTTTACTCAATAAGACTTTTTTTTGTCTCAATTATCTTTTCAAAACTATAATTCAAGAAACAAAACAGAACATTTGAAGGAGATTGCAAACCATTTCACACCTGCCTCTATTAGATACTGTTCTTAGACAGAGCAACTGAGCGTCTTCTTTAACATTATTAGTGCAACTGAATCGCAGTGAATGTTTCAGTGATTTCTAAGACAGTATCCCAGGACTCTACATCATAGTTGGAGTCATCTGTGTGACATCTTTTGCTACCCTTTTACCAATGCCAACAGAACATGAAGTATATTTTGTGTGACAAGAAGGGAATGACTTTGCCTTTGCATAATTCTTTTGCTGCCCAGAAAGTACAATAGATCAAAGGGGTCTTGGATGGCTCGTCTATTCAAACAGAAGCATTAAATAGATGTATTACTGATCTGTCATTCCTCGTTCATGCTTCATGAATTGTTAGAATGTCTTTTTCTTCCACTGTACCCTCTTTTTTCTTTCTTTTCTTTTTTTTTTCTCAAAAGACAAGCACGTTAGAACTGCTTACATGTGTACTAAAAAAATTCATATGCTTGGCATTCCCATTTGACCACTTGCCATATCCACAGTAACTGCAGATGTCCAAGGATCCCCTTTGTAATGCTGAAGTCACAAAGAAGTTTAAATGTACAAACACATGCTCAAGTAAGTAAACTACAGAAAAAGAAATAAAAACCCCAAGTCGTAGATTACAGCACTCTTCTTCAGATAAGTGTACTGCAATAAGACATAAACCTTTCTCCTTTTTATAACAAATTGTACCAGAAACATTGTGATTAGCTTACTGGGAATAAGCTATAATAGATTTGGGTTTAAAAAAGATACATTTTATACTTTGGGAGAAAACTATTTAGCTGTAATAACACCCACAGAGATTCTGTAGAAATACCTACATCCAGATGAAGACAGTTTGATCAATAATAGCAGTCCTGCTTTTTTAATAATTCTTACTTTAACTGTATTCAAATATCTATAGAGGATGTTGAATACAGTAGAACGTTGAAAATGAAGTTTAAAAGATTCAAAATATTGGTTTAATTTTCAGTGATTTCCAAAGCAGCATTAAAAAAAATTCCTATAAAAACCTTTTGCCCTGCCAATCTAAGAAACTTTTTTTCTTGGACTGGCTCCAAATGCTGTTAAAGTTGTGCATCACTGAGATTAACAGTGATGTAAAGGGAGCTGTGAATTTTATTATGAGAATGTACTGATGTATTGTCTAGGGGCAGCAATTAAGCACTGGCAAGTATTTCTATGTCCTAATTCCTGGTAACAAAAATTCAGAGAGCTTGAAACTAGTACTTGGGTAGAATATGAAGTTTGACCTGGAAATCAAGAGCCCCATCCACAACCCCAAGTCCCTACACACACAATTGGTCTCTCCATTGATAGTACGCTGAAGTTATTTCTGCGCACTAGTTTTACCTAGAAGAGGATCCTGCTGACATTAAAGTTTCTTTACACAATTTGATATACTACTTTAATTTTGAAAACTCATTTTGCTGTCATTTCATCTATTACCCAAAAACTTCTTTGAGACTTAAAATCCTTTGCAAAAGTCAACCAGCTGGAAAAAGGATTTCCTATCTTAAGAGCCCCAGCCACACACAGGCCTGCCATGCCAGATGGCTTATATAGGGCATATATATTCCTCAACCTTCTGCAATAACATTTCTCTTTTCTGACATCCATCTCGTCCTTCACTAATATTACAATATAGCTAGTCAGGGAGCCAGGGAGGAGAAATACAAACTATCATCCACTTTAAATTCATTGCTTGCTCATTGCATGTTGCTCAGTAAATGAAGCATAAATACACCGTCACACAAGAATTCTTGAGGACTCCCCATGCTTCTCTGCAGATACCAATGTATCTGTAAGAATCTGGCTGGTACTGGGAAAAAGGGAGGAGAGCATCTGGGACATCACAGGGATGTTGCACACATCAGAGAGGTGCTGTGGGACCTGCTGCAAGGCAGAAGCACAGACAGCTTCCATGGGGCAGCACACAATAACCAATATTTATTTTGCTTGTTTTGGATCATTAGCAGAAAAGTCAACATATCCCATGCACACCAGCTGTCAGTGGCTATCTAGAGAATGCTTCACTGGGCACAGAACCGTAGAACTAAGAGGTAAAAATGAGCCAGTCCAGATCTTTTCAGAATACAACTGTTTCCTACACAGCCCCTGCCTACAGCTTCTTCAGTTCAGTCTTAAAAGCCTGATAGTAACAAAGTACCTGGTATTCAGCTTACCTTTCCCTTTGTCTTCATCTTGATTCTTCTAATTATGTTACCATGTACCACACTAATTGGTGTTCACACATGGCCAATTCAGCTACAGCTGGTCAAATTTATTGTCACACACCTCGCATAACTTGGGATTTCTCAAAATGCCACTTGTGTTAGTTATGCACTGCCTATAAAAGGGAAAATAGGGAAAATACAACCACTGTTTTCCACAGTTCCTTTTTCCAGTGGATTGTGCTAAAGGAAAGACAGGGTCTCAGTCTGCATTTACCTAATCCCCCCACCTCTTCCCCCTGTGCCAATTAGCTCAAACTACCACAGATGTATTTAGGCATCATCATAACAGAAAAACCTGATGAGCAGGGAGAAGCCTTCCACTCCCATCCCAAACATCAGCCACCCACCGCTCTACCTCCAGGCATCCAAGAAAAATTTGCTACTAGCAGTTTTGTTTGTGCTGCTCTTATCAGATAATGATACTGTATTTCACCAAGAAAAGAACAGTCTGCAAATTAAAAAAGCATATAGATATACGGCAATGGATTCTAAAATGAGCTATAACGATTCTGTGGTACTAACATCTCCCTCACTACTAATGCAATTGTTTCACAAATGAAAGGTATGATTGTGAGCTTATACCATATATCTGCGACACAGGCAATTGCTAGAACACATTGTACAGAACAGGAACCAAGTGATGTTTCCAGGGTTATATGGGCAACCTGTATTAAAGCACAAATCATATCTCACACTAACACCAAGTCACAGAAAATTTCTTCTTCTGAAAATTAAGTTAAAGAATTCTTTCAAATTTTACCAAGTGGTAGTGTTCAAATAGATGACTGGTTACTGACATACAGATACCCTGCCACCATGCTACCAAGCCGGCCTTTCTCCCTTTGTTTAATTAGCAAGAACACAGCAATCTCCATTTTAGGATGTCAGAGAACATAGCACATCTCTGAGAGATGCAGATTAAGATAAGGTCTATTTCACCTACATCAGAGGACAGGGAGTAATTAATGTAGGTTAACGGAGCAATCTTTGAAAAAAATCTCTAAGCACACTGACAAGAAAATGACTTTTGCCTGAGGCAAGCATGTGGTTTGTGGGATCTTTCCAGTTACTTCTGCACCTCTCCATATTTACCTACGAAAAGCATCTCCATCTGCACAGCTGTACACAATGGGAGAACAGTTTAGAAATTCAAGGCACATCACCCCAGTGCAGAAAGGCAATGCTGATTTGGGGAGCACTGTATCTATTTTAGCACCACGTAAATTCACAAAGTAGGTCCTGATCTAACCCAGACTTACACAGCTTTCTACAGGCACAAAACCAGGCACAAGAACAAGGCAGAAATCCTGCTGGCAGGGAAAGGTGCAGCACGAGGCAGTGCAACTGCCACAAAGAAGGCACCAAAGGACAGATTTTCATCCGCACAAATATGAAATTTTGTTGTAATAAAATGCTAATTACAATTTATTTTTGTTTATCAAAAATGGTTTCCAGGGAACCAAATATTAATGAAAAAATTATTAATGATTTAGTAGGTTGGTGTGATTTCAGCACAATCAAACTAACCTTGTTGAAAAAGTGGCTAAAACATCAGGTAGGCCTCTCACCAAGCACCTTTCCTTGACTGGCTTTCAAGGATCTGCAACATCACTTCAGAAAATTCCTTTATCCAACTATACTTAATTTTCAGATTTCTTCCCCTCCTCTGCATGCAAAATAAAGTGAAGAAGCATAAATGGAGGATCAACGATTTTAAATACACTTTAAAAATGCTTAAACATACACTAGGTATCGCTTCCAGTCTGCTTTCCTAAGGAAACAGACATTTTTGTGGAGATAAGAATTATAAATCCACTCAGAAGGGGCTGTATTCATTCCAGTGCTCACCAGACTCACCAGACATGATGCTGGTGCATCTTTCCTGGAAAACTCTTCATGGTTCTCCTGTGCAGTCAGTGGAAGCCACGCAGTGGCCCTGTGACAGGCAGACAACATGGCGCCTGGAAGGCTGCCGCTTCCCTTCCCTGCATGGACACGAGCTCCGTTAACAGGCGGAGGGCCAGAAGACCATCTCATTGTACAACAAAACTCTCTGCCTGCCTCGCTGAAACACTGTCATTTAGCTCTGGTCTCTTCAAAGACATGTCACAAGAGCACTTTGCTCTGGTGTACGTCACCAGCAAATGCTAAGAGTTACAGGGCAAATCTGGAGCGCAGGCACCACACTGCAGCACTGCCTCAGCAGGAGAACGCCTGGGTAACAAGCACTCATACACCTGTGCGCTAACCCCTGGTTTTGGGTGTCCATGCCCATGTGCCAGCACTGGGGCTGTGGAGCCCATGTGAAGAGAGGCCGGGACCGCCCAGCACCGCACGTGCAGTTCTGGATGGTTCCCGCCAGCTCCAGACGGTTCTGCAGCAGCACCACAGGGCAGGGCTGAGCCAATCAGCGATGCTGCAGGTGCCTCTGTGGAAATGTTTGAGCGAGAGCCACCGCTGTCTGCCTGCAGAGCAGCAGTGTCTGTTTTCCTGGGAAAAATAAAGGGTGCCGAAGCTCCCCTGTCCCTCCTGCAGCTCCTCCTGTGACAGGCCCAGCATCCACCCCGCCTGCCACCTGCACAGGGGCTCAGCCACCTCTGGCACAGCAGGGCCATGGGGCACCGGGGCCTGGTGATGTGCAGACCCAGATAGAGTGGTGAGCAACCCAAAGGGTCATGTTCCTCTGCCTCCACAGCCTTCTGAAAGCAACATACCTAAGAATCCAGTGAGCATATCTTCAATTCAGACAACCACCAAATGATTGAATAAGTAGCAGGGAATGCCTAGGGAAAGAGATAGCAAGCCTCCAGCCGAACCCCAGCAGCCTTACACACACCAAATACTGTATTACATCAAGTCCCAGCAGCAACAAAAAATGGCAAAATCCAGATTCAAAGGGCTCTGCTTCACTGTCTGACTACTGCTAAATAAATAATTCAGCTAATCAAACACCTTTAGCAACTCACCCACCTAGAACTATTTGCACAGCTCTGAACTGCCTGGGTGCTAGTCAAATGCAGTTAAACACAGAAATCAATCTGTTACGTTCATTTTTTCAAAATGCTCAAGAGATCATTTTATGTAAGATTTAATAAACTACACCTAAGGCTCAGTAATATGCCATTCATATCTTTTACATTGTATGGTACCGTTTTTATTGTGCATGCAATATTTTTTAATTTATTTCTTCATTTAAGATAGCAATAGCTATTATGCATTATTACAACAGACCAAATAGTCACCTTTTTTCCTTCATGAAAATGAAATTTAACATTTCTTTATAAATTTCTCATTACTAGTAGCATTCCTTGCCATTGAACTGTATGGAGAACAAAAAAGGAATTCTTCTTATGGAATGAATCCATAAATCTACTATATTAAAATTAAACTCAAGCTGTAAAACACAAATATATTTCACTCCAAGAGGGGAAAAAACAAAGCAAAACAAAACAAAATAAAAACGAACAAAAAAAAACCACAACCAAAAACCAGCAACTAGGAGGTTGAGAAGCAGGATGAAATTTTTAAAAATCATGTAAGAAGCTAAGTGATAATTACATGAATAATACCTAATACTAGTAAGCATAATGGCCTATACTCATCCAGAGGGAATAAGTCAAATCTGCACAGAATTGCAGATAAAGGTCATGATAAAGTTATCTACACAGACTGTTTGGGGGCAACTGGGATCAAAGGGGACAGCAGGATGCTTATTGGGAAGACTTAAAAACAAAGCAGGTGGTTAAATAGCACAACTACCACATGAAAATAGGTGGAAGTGGGAGCTCCAATTTCAGGTTTGTAGCAAGATCCCAAGACATAAATGAGGAAAGCCGTGCAAAGCAGAAATGCTTCTTGAACTGCTCTAAGCTGACTGAAAGCAAAAGAGACGGACACCATGAAAATGTAGGTATGTGTGCATCTCCTGCAGGTAGGCATTTCTGGTGTTTCTGAGATGGCGGTGCTGCCTCGAGCTACCAATTCTTATTAATACAGTGATTGCCAAACATCCTGGGCTTAGATTTGTCAGAGATGATCTCACAGCCTTGCTGGGGTGAATTCTTGTTCTGTGTGTGTCATAGTTGACACAGTGAGAATGCATTTGCATTCAAATCATCTGCATTTAAAGTAGCTTTTGCTCGTCTGCTTTCCTAGTGTGGCTCTCCAAACAAGAGCAGTTCCAAGTGTAAAGTTTGGTTTGAGTGTTTCTGAGAAACTTCCCTAAATATTCAGATTTGCCTAACATATGGTGATAAAATGTTATAGGGGATTCAAATTCAAGTTTTTGTAAAGGTCTTTGTGTTTTTGTAAAGCACCTTTGTGTCGGTCCATCCTTATTTCATGGCCCAGCCCACTCGTGTTTGATGTGCAGTTCAGATACCAAAGTTGACAGATTACAGATTCTCATTTTTGACACAGCATTGCACTTTTTTAAACAAAGGCAATTTTAATTTTAAAATGCAATTTATCATTTGTGTAGAACTGGCAACAGCATGGATGTAAAGCTAAAAGAAAATGATCAGACCACATAAAGTTAATAATGTGGTGCTAGCAAGAACATTTAATTGATTTACAGTGCAGCTCGATATATAAGCACTGTGCTCAGAGGAAAGCTATAAGGTAGCCCATCAGTTCTTAGTGGGCCTCCTCAAGAGCTTCATTCACAAGCCTATTAATTAGCTTGGGTCCTTCAGTGTCCACCATTCAGATTCAAATCACTTGTTTCCCATTATGCTGTGTACTATACACTGCAGGCCCATAAAATTAGGCATTAATACTTCTATCAGTGGGGCTTCTGAAAGTCACTTTTAATTATCAGAGGTGAAATCTTCCTAATCCTTGCAAACAAAAATGATTAAAATACAATGAAGTAGTAACTCAGGGACAATGTTAAACACTGGGATATGTTATGGTCAAATACCATAAAATTTATTCCTCTCAGTAGGAAAGAACATTTCAGATGAAGTATTTTTAAAAATGTCACAAAACATGACATAGTTTTTAAAGTAAAATTAGATACTGCATTGATAAATTTAAGAGCCCTTCAAGTTCTTTAAATACTGCATTTTTCATCATACACCTTCTAGACTCCGTGATTCAGTTCACACAAAAAAATGTACCAGACTGCATATATGGCTAAAACTCACAGCACTATTTGCCAAATGTGCTACATGCAAAAAATAATTATATAAAATTGTATTTAATTATTTTTAACATTTAGCTATTCATTCAAATTGAATACTTCCATATAAAATGAATTACTGCATTACTTCATGTCAGGCTCATCATTTATATTTGAGCATGGCTTTCATTTACATTGCAGACTAATATCCACAGATTGCCAAACTCAGCTTTGACAAATAAAACAAAGCAAACAGGATAGGATTAAACAATAATAAACAATTGCAAATCAAATACCCTCTACATTCCTATGGAATATAAACAGCTGTTTCCTAATTTTTAAAAAAAAAAAAAAAGAAAAAAGAAAAAAAAAGAAAAAGAAAAAGAAAAAGAAAAAGAAAAAAAAACCTATGATTCAAATCTCCATAACAATTTGACAAAATAATTTTATAACAATTTAAAATAATGCCTGCAAATGAATCTGACAAGCGATGAAGAAAAACTTTTTTCTACCATTTCAAATCATACTTGTTCTACCACAGAAACAACAAAATCTGGAATTTCAGTCTTAAATCAGAGATACATCGTCTGTGATTTGTGATACCTACAAGAACACCAGAGAAGAGCAATATCCTAGGCTCACATCCAGGTTCCCATGTATTTCACTTTCATTCATTTGTCCATTGTTTAACTTGTTACTTTTTTTGAAGTGAGCACACCCCACAATAGCAAAATCCCACTTTGTATCAGCCATGCTAATCAAACAAATATTAAAAATCAACACCGTGGAATCTTACACCTCCAATACACACACATAGCCTGTTTAGGAGATTCATCCTCACAAATTATCTGTCAGATTAGGATTTAGAAAAAAAGATTAATAATTAATGCTGATAGGAAGAACTTCCTTATTACATTATTTAAACAAAAAAAAACTAAACTAACATCCCTAGTGGCTTTATACCATAAGGTGTAAACCCTTCAATGGGTGGTATTAAAACTTCAAACGGCAAATCTGCACTGTCCATTTACCCACATGGGTGTTACTACACTTCTTGTGCTGTCCTGGAAAATCTGGTGTTTGTGCTCATGTCCAGGTCATTGCCCCTCCAGTACCAGTGTTTTGATTTTCTCCCTTCCCATACTATTGAAATCCATCTTACTGAGGCACTGTATGCAACAGAGATAAATGAAATAATTTAATTTCATCACTTAAATGAACACAATTTTTATCACCTGAATGAAAACTGAATTTCAGTTGCAGTCAGATCCACAATTTATTGGGTCAGCACTGTGCTGAAGACAACTAAATCTTACAGATGAAAAGGAGGAAAGTGCTTACTGCATTATCTCTGAATTATAGAGGATGTATTGCATCAACACATTGCTGGGTAGCATTTAGGAAGTCCTAAGAGGAGACAAATTGAAAGAGATAAAAAGCCATATCCTGCTATGAAGTTTAATGCAAAATTCCTATGGATGCCAACAGATAAATCTCTATCACAATGTGGCAGGTTTGGGGCAAAGGCAGAACTGTTACAGATAGCTGGAAGATTATGTCAGCTTTTGAGGTTCTAAAATTAAAACATTTCACAGCAGTGACTATGATGAAGCCACCGTGAAAAGTTTGGTTACATTTGCAAATTATGTCTAATGAGGCTTTGTAAATAAATCTACAGAAATACCTGAACCTACTATCCCCCTTAAAATCAATGAAATCTACCTGTTAAGAAAAGTCTTACAGTTTCCCTCTAGTTATAGCATTATTAGGCAAAACACCAAGCAAATACAGTAAATGAAAAATACATCTCAGTAGTTGGCAAACCTCCTTTACACTGTACTAGTGCCACAGCTTGGTATGGGTACACATTTTGCTGTTTTCTTCCATCTGTATTCGTAGTTTTCATGCACTAAGAGCTTTGAGAATCTGTATCAGAAGTATGCAGTACTCCGTAGCTGCTTTGTTCGGGAACATTGAAGAATGCTTGGATTGAATATGCACCTCTTAACAGTAGGTCAGTGAAAGCCTTTAGATACATAATAACACTACATTCCAGCAACCTTCTCACAGGGTGGCACTTCTTGCTAAATAACCATGGATGGATTATTGGAGGCTGTATCCCTTTGCAGCAAAGAGCCAAGGCTACAAGTACTATCACTGTTCAAAACAGATGAGATCTAGGACAGCTACCCTCAGCTGATGTTCCTTTTTAGGAGGAAACATGAACTTTGCTTTAGAGCTTTGAAAAAAAAGGCACAGACCTTGAATTAGTTCACATCATCATTTTGACAATGCTGAAATCTATGTGACACTGATGAAATACTGCACATGTCCAATCTGGGTGGAAAAATCCTGAAGTGGTTCATACATGATTTGACATGCTTTCCACTGTCACCTTCAGCAAAATCATTTCGCTGTCTTTCACTACTATCAGTTTATTAACTTGATCAAAGGCAAAGGATATGAAGCATGTTCCTCCAGTTAATAAAGTTTATAAAGCACTAGGGGATCTACTTGGATGAGAATCATCACTAAAATGCAAGACGTAATCAGACCAAAACCAGATGCTAATGCCAGAGAGATGTAAAACTCATTTAGAAACTAGAAGGGGTGGCTGAGCAAGCAGACAAATATGAAACATTGTGTTATGAGACATAGGTACAAAGACTTCTAACATAAGTTACGGTTAGGCTTTTAAGGTTTAAAAGAAAATGCTGTGAAATGCACCCGCATTGAGCAGCTGAAGGGACCCTCAGAAGCCATGGATGTGCTCTGCTGATCATAAGAACTTACAAATGGGGGAATGAGAGGTTCCATCACAGAATACTCGATACAATGAAAAGTATTTAAACACTGGAGTTCTATCAAAATTATAAGCTAGGAATAGAAGTGACAAAATTAGAGAGCTTTAAAAGAGCACTGCATAATGCACTGTATAATGCAATGATTATTGAAAGAGCAACCTGCGGGCGAGCCAGAGCAGACACCCTAGAGGTAAGGTTGTGTGCTCAGAACTGTCCTGGACCACTAGACACAGGCAGAAAGCAATTTACTAAAAACATATCCATAGTTCTAACAGCATTTTCTTAGTGCCAATAAAGCATTAATATTCAAAAAGGGCAAACAAATGAAGACACTGGCTTTACTGCACTTCATAAGTCCACTGGTTTAGGTGGGGATTTTTTGGTTAAAAAAAAGGGGGTGATGTAACAAGTGTTATTACAGTGCCATCTAGTGCAGATGAGGATTTTGGATAAAGATGGCTGATGGGAAAAATTTCTGCAGACCCCACCACCACCACCACCTGCCCCAGGAAGGGGAACATCACTCCACTGGGGCCCTGCTAGCTAGAGAGGCCATCCAGCTTCCTGCTCAGTGTTAGGGGATCTGCCCAGAGAGTGATTACAGAAACACTTCCAGTCTTGCATTTGAGTGAATTGTTGCGCTGAGTATCAGCATCGTACATTTAGCATTTTCAAGTATCTACCCACAATTTCCATGTTGGGTTCCAGTACCTTGAGCAAGTACAGAAGTACATTCCACCAAGAGCACAGTGGAAACACCTCCAAGCAGGCCCATGTAAGCTTCACTCTTGCTTGTTTCACCCACTGCAGCTCACTTTTTGATGTTAGAGCTCTGTAGCCAGAGAGATACAAGCAATGCATCAAACTTGCTTTGCACAAAATGAGAAAATTCCGCTTGAAACCACAAATCAGGGATGGTATCTTTTCTCTCTCCTGCCTACAGACAAGCATGCACCCCCACACGTCCATTTTATTTTATCAGAGAAGTAAATGATACAAGTGCTACCTGCCTAACAACCACAATGTACGCAGAAATATTTTCTATATCAATTTACTTCCTTAAGGTTTTTCGTGGAGTGATGACTACACAAAAATAGTGTGTGAGCAACATGGCTTTATCAGATGCTCTCCATGCCCAAAAGCCAAAATAAAGAAAGAAAATGTGTCTGTTTGGATCTCTCTATCTTGAGCTGGCCAGAGGCTTGTTTTAGGCTCTGCTCAAACTGTATGACTGACTCTTGCTCTTGGAGAGGGTTGTGCTGGCAGCTGGAGAGCACTGTGACCTGCCCTGCCTCACATATGACCAGGCATGGCACTTTCTGTGGAGAGCTGGAGGGAGGTGGCATAGGAGCGCTTCCAGCATCACTGTCCCAGCAGCTGGGAATCCTCTGGTCTTGGTTCCACTGCACTTGTGTGAGCAACACAGAGGAACAAGGACTAGTTGCAGGTCTGCACTGCTCTGGACTTTGGCCACATCTGTGTTTCACTGTATGCTTACTGAGCATACAATTATTGGATACAGAAGGATTTACAAGTTTCAAGCTCTGATTGTATTCATTCAGGAGTAGCCCAAGGCAAGGAGTCAGAAAAACAAACTCTAAATTGGATTTGGACACTTGAAATGGTTACCCTTCCTGGATCCAGGGAAAAACTCCAGCACGTTTGTTCTTCCCCAGCTCCTTCTACTTAGATGTTGGTATACAGAGGTCCCAACATAAATCCCAAACCCTTTGTTTTGCCATTTATGGTTCCCTAGAGTCCTATTACAATAGCTTTGATTAAAATACAAACCAAGTGAGTAATAGCAGGCTTTTTAATTTTACAGTGTCAGTTTGTCATTGTAATGGATATGTTGGAACATGAAAGTCTCTTAATGAATTAAAGAAAATGCATATTTAGAAGGACTTAAAACTACCCATGACCATCAACCCCATACGCTCACACAAAAATAAGAGAGGGAGAACAACTTTTCTTGTCAGTGATACAAACTCCCAATAAAAATGATGAACTGTATGTCCCACAGACTGCAGCTCTCAAAGTGCCCTGTGGCTTCACTGAATATCATTAAGCAGAACTTTTGTGTACTAACTTTGAACAGGCCCTTCCATCCAAACATAATGCTACAAAAAGCCATTTTTTTTTTACCATAGTTGAGCAGAAAATAAAAAGGAACATTCTCTGTTAATATTGTTTGTCCCCTCCAATCTATAACATCTAATCTGAAAAGAAGCAATACTCACATTTCAGGGATGCTTGTTTTCCCTTCTGCATGCTGTGTAACTGTATCATTATGCATTTCACAAAAGACAGTTGGAAGCATATTGTAGTAGGATGAGTAAGTCTTGGATTACCTCTCTGACAAGTAGAATAAACCCAGCATCATTATGGGAAGTAATTTTCTTTTTCCTGACACACACTCCAAATAACTAAGAAATCCATTTTGACTTTTGTTGTAAATAGCAAAATACAGGGCTAAATATTTGTTGTTAGTCAAAGGACAAACAGCGGAGTAAAATAATCATTAGGGATTAATGCACACATACTGCAGTAGCTCTACTGGCTGGCAGAGATTATTTCATACAAGAGGGATCCACTCCCACGCCATCTCTGCTACCAGTCCTTCAAAGCAACGACAGGAAACAAAACCACAATGTCACTGTTATAGTCATTCCACAGAGTACTTATGCATCCTCATCAATAATGTTAGCTATTATTCATCAAATAGTACATACCAGATTAAACTGATTTTGAAGTAGAACACCACCTTCTCCTTCCACTTTATACAGGAAAATTACATGCATATTTGTGTACAGAGAGTGGTAAAAGCAGAAATGAATGCAAATTTCATCCCTTTTAGGGACGGAATTTCTAGGCATTTGAAAAGAAACAAGAGAATTAAAAAAGACAGACTAGAAATGAAACATTTTTTTCTACAAGGCAGGAGCAGTTTTCTCCACGGCTCAGTGTCTCTTGGTACACACACGACTCCTAAAGACTGCTGGTTTTGGGGGGCTGCACTTTGCCATGGCAAAGCAATTTCTTCAGCTGAGAAAGGCAAACAGTAACAACACACTGAGCTGTTCTATGCAGCTGTAATTCTTGCTTAGACTTCCTTGGCAATTTGCCATGTTGCATTGGCAGAATGACTCAAATCTTTTTCCTGATTTTAACTTAAATCCTCAGATGCGACAAGCACCTGCAATTCATTATGATTAGAAAGTGGGAAATATTCAGTAACTCTGCTATTCCAGCCCTGAGTTTGTAAGCTTACTCTAAAGATTTGAATAGTTGTTCCTTAGCATTCATACAATGGCCTTTCAGGAAAGCGTTTTCCATTTCTGAGAGACCTGGCTCTGGATGGACTTAGCAAAGAGTGCGACAGGGCAGGGGGCGATGGCTGGGGAAATGGGAAATACACATTTATGCTCTGCATCTTCTTTCCGTAGAGCTCCACCTGCACAGACTAAGCATACTCCAGGATGAAGTCATTCTTCTACTTTCTTCCACACTCATCATCCTTCTTTTTGCATTTGCAGCTCTTTAATAGTGTCAACACCTCTCCTCTGTAGCCCCCCAATTTTATTTAAATTGCTATTTACTCACATTGATGACTAAGTTGAATAAGACTCCAATTCAGCAAACACTTATGAACCCACTTGATTTGAAGTATGCACATGGCCCACTTAGCTTCAGTGAAGCAACGTAGCATATGGATGAGTGCAGGGTAAGGACTGAGGCTCAACACAAAGTACTGTTACTGGATACTGCCATCCAATCACACGTAGTATTGCTTTACTGATGGTGACTAAACTTATGAGTTTTTTGTCCACAGGAATGTCCGCATCTACATCTCTTACCACACACTCCAAACAAAACCTCAATACAATATCTGTTGAAATGATCCCTTCATACCCACTAATTTTGTAACTCTCACAAAAATATCACAGTCTCCAAATCATTTTTATTTGGCAAATCGTTTATAAGACATGTAGAAAACAAATATATTTCAACAGATTTACCTCCACTTGCATTTAGTTTTCTGCTAATATCAGGGATTTTTTGGAAAAGCAGTATGTTTGATAAGCATAAGTTAACTCTGCTTCCATTTTTTAGCAGAAGAATGTATGTTAAGAAATAAAAACGCATGCAATTGTTCCTCCTGCTTGGTATTCATTGCATGAATACTGAAAGTCTCTTTATGAATAACATGAATTGATGTTCTTGTCAGTAGCAACAATATTTACAGAATGTATGTTACATTAAAGAGGAAATTGAAAGTAAAGATGTGATTCCACTAAAAGAGACATTGAAACATGCAGACAATCTCACCCTTGCAGAGTCTGTTCACCTTTTGTCAAGATTTGTTTTGCTAAGTATTCGTAAACCTTTTGTATTTGATGTTTGCTATTTAAATCAGTTAAAGAGGATCTTTGCAAACGTGTAATATCAGGAAGAAATAAACAGAAAATTGCTATAAAGCATAACAAAAACCTGGGATTCTCATAAGCTATAGAAAGTCTCCACTATTCAACTGAGGATGTTCCTTGTGGGAAAGACAGAAAATGTTCTGAAACTGAAATGCAAAACTAAAACAGCTCATCTGAGTCACTGAAGTCTTCCAGCATAGCTCAGGAACTACTACAGGCTCCATTAGTGCAGCAGCTCAGTGCCAAATGCCATCATTAAAATTGGCGTAGAGCTGATCGTAGTGCAGATTACAAAGGTCGCATCAATATCAGTCAGCACATGAGGAAACATATCTGACTAAATGCACCTCCATCATTTTTAAGCTGGTGGAGCAATGGTGTTTTATTCATTCCCAATATTCTGTTAAAAAAAAGGTTCATTTTTCAGTAATTCCTGAACTCATGAAAGAAGAATGATGCATTCAGCACACAGTTCTAAGGGGAAATAGAAAATGATTGCAAGTTATAACTTACTTGGAGACAAAAAAACCCACACTTGTCCTGAGAGGTTGTGGATGCTCCGACCCTGGACGTGTTCAAGACCAGGTTGGATGGGGTCCTGGGCAACCTGATCTAGTACCAGATCTGGAGGTTGGTGGCCCTGCCTGTGGCAGGGTGGTTGGAACCTGATGATCCTTGGGGTCCCTTCCAACCCAGGCCATTCTATGATTCTATGATTTAGCCCAAGTGTTTTACTTCCCTACAGCCATTAAAATGATAAACAAAACTCATGATAAAATCTAAATGATGTGTCCTTCCTTCTACACATGGAAGCACCATCCACCAAAACATATCACAAACATCCAGCTAGAATCTAGGTTTTTTTACACAATCCAAAACACCTTTTTGAGAAGTCCTTACTCGTGCTCTTTGACCAAGGGAACAGGGCCAGAGCCAGAGGCCCGCGCGCCGTGTATTTTGCCAGCAGTGCCTTCTCTGCCAAGGAGTCATCAACTGCTCCCGAAGGAGGAGGGAATCAGTTCAGGACACTCCCTGGCAGCCTTGAACAGACTGCACAGATAAAGAAAGTTAAAAAAAGGTGTAAAATAGACACTTTTAAATGAGTATTTTGAAATGAACTGAGTTGCTGATACAGACCATTTAACAAAATTCACACAGCAGATGTTAACAAAGTACACCTCTGTGCAACCAACTTCTTTAACCTCCTAAAATACCTAAACCATACCAGAGTGTAGTGAGCAAAATAAATGAACTAGCAAAACAGAAAAACAACAAAACACCAACCAAACCAAACCAAACAAACAAACAAAAACCCCACAACAGAATCTAGAGACCAAGGGAAAATGTGTTTACTTTTCTTTTTGTTCGCCACGCTATTTCATCAAAAAACCTACTTCAATAAACTGCTGCAAATTAAAAAAATCTAACTGCTGAATACAGGCACAAGGGGCCACGCATGAATGCAGAGATGATGCCTTTAACAGGTTTTTCTGTTACGGTTACATTCAAAGCAAACAATTATGCAAATAAAAAGAGAAAAATTTCACAGAGGAAAGTACTTCTCTCACAGGAATGAAAACTGTATTAATCACACGGCTCTGGGGAATTTGGTATTAAGCACGACTAGCGACAAAAGGTATAGAACAATTCAAAACCATTTCAACTGTCATATACATCCATTAATATTCTTTTCTCCTCAATGGTACATATTTCTTTTCTTTCTTCAATGGGAGAGGAAAATGGCTTATGGGGAAGGAAAGAAGGCAAAAAAAGCAAATCAAATGCAATTGCAACAGGTAGGCAAAAAGCACGTCATGCTTCAAGCCAGGACAGCTTCAGAGATTTGCATGGATTTATATTATCAAATAACTGAAATACTATGCTGTGATTTTGGACACATTTACTGAAGAGGAAATTTGCAAAGTCAAACAAAAATGTGTGGTTACCCAGGAAATGTGGATATTTTAATAAAGGATTCTAATTTGTCCACAATAATGAAGTTCTTATGCTACAGATGCAAAATTCTGTATTTAACAGCAATACCAAGACTTGCAGGGTTTTTTTATTTGTTATTGTTTTTTTTTGTTTGTTTGTTTTTGTTTTTGTTTTTTTAAGAATGCCTCAAAACTTCATGCTTTTCAGCAGGCATTTTCCAGAATTGGCATTGGCATGTTTATACCTCTCATGGCAATACTTGGTAAACTGAACTGATGTCTAAGACACTCTCCCTATGTAATTTTCTTCCAGTTGCACAGTGAAGTGATGCACAAGTCACATGGTAGTATGACAATAAAAAGACAATAAAAAGTGCTGCTTTTCATGGTAAGTCTGGAGAGTCAAATGGCCCTTAACTAGAGGGATAACTAAACACCCTCTGGAGGTGAAGGTTCAAATGCACTTTTGTATGGAACTGTTGATGTTAATACTCCACTTAAGGACCACTCTGTTCTACCAGCACTTCTGACACTCCTGTTATGGAATTCTATCTTCCTTCTCTTTAGTTCCTCAAGCAAGGTGTTCTGTTTCAAATTAAAGATAGAAATCTCTACATATCCTCCCTCATCAGCCCAGTCAATACACCGAGACATCTGCATCACAAGAATTCATTCTGCACACCGAATTTGGCCCTTTTTTACATCTGGTCTTCTTCAAATCATGTTCTCATCGCTGTGACAGCTCATCCCTTTCACTGCATCCGTATCAATACTTGTGACTGAGCCTATCACCTCCTTCCTAACAGAACTCTTCTTCAAATTACAATGTCAACTGGGACAGCGTTTCTTCTTTATTTACATAGCCATCTCTCTTTCATTTGCTGCTTGCTGGCCCCTGTATTTAAACAAACTACTTACCCAACAGAAATGGGATAACAGCCGTTCTCTAAAATTACCTGAAATCCCCTATGACCAGAAATCTGCGCAGTGACAGCGGGAAAGACTTTGCAGGACTTTTCTCACAGCCTGGATAAAAATTGGACATTGTCCAAGAACAGCTCTTGCAGCAGAGAACACAACCACTAATTTAGGAATGTGTTTCTGTCTTATCAACCCCAGAATCTGCTTTATAAAAATATAATTCCCCTCCTACCAAGCTGCTGACCGATATATTCTGTTTCTTTTCTCTGAAACTTAGTATCACGCTGTGTTTTCATGTTGAGATGAAAATTGGAAAATAGGTATATAGGTTTATTCTGTCATCTTGACAATCTGTCTTTTTCCTGTAATATTTTAATCTACTTCCCATACTTTCGACATTAACAACTTCTGAAAACTTTCCTTCTCCCATGAAGATAACATCACCATAAATGACCTTACATTATGTCTGAGGCTTGGAACATGAATTTATTTCCTTTTATCACTTTGTACTAAAAAGGAAGAAAATGAACCATTATTAAAAAGGGCTTTCCTTCCCTCCTTTCTAATTCTCCTTAGGAATAACAGTTTCTTTTTCTTTTATCTCCTCACTCAGAACTACAGGTGCAGTCCTATTATATTGCTTGCTGATGCCTTTGAGCATAATATTTTAGCTCAAATGCATTCTTTAAACCAATGAAAATGAATTAAATTAGTACCTGCTAGCAGAATACATTAAATAAAATGTACAATAAAACAATTCTCACACATTTTTGTCTCTACAAAAACATTCATATTATTTGCCTGAAATGCAAATAAACAATTCTATCCCGCTAAAATAAAAATCTGTATTTTCATTTTTTCCATTAGACGTTAAAATTTTTTTGAGTGACAGTATTCAATAAAAAAAATACAATAATCTATTTTCCATTGAAAAGGAATGCAGAGGATTCTCGCTTACAGTTTCAAGAATTGTATCATGTAAAAAATACTCCTTTCGAGCACTGAAAACTGAATTTCTTTACCCACAGATAAAACAAAATCAACAGCAGAAAAGTGAATCGCAGTGTTTCACAAATATGTGTCTGCCTCAGATGTGTTATTTCAAGGAGCTAGAAGTTCGTATTCTCTTGATCTCTGCTTACAATACGAATAAGGATGTGAATTTCTGATAAATAGAGTAATCCACAAGAATCAAAGCTGAGCATACATACACATTTAAAATGAGACACTGAATATTCAATAACATTGCCATTTGCTTTTATTCTAGATAAAATCGGGCTTTGCATCAGTTCTTACTGCTACGTGTTCAGCATCGCCTCCAGCATCCTTGCTTACAGATTCTGAACTGTGTGTTATGAAGCTGTCCCAGCCGACCCACAACAAACGCAAAGCATGTTGACGCAGAATAAAGGTCAAACTGCATTAAAAACTCCTTACTCAGATAAAAAATCAAACTGTGAAAATAAGCTTTTTGACAATTGCTGTTTCCATAGTACCAACAACGTAATCTGTGTGATAGCCATAAATCCAACAGAAATTAGGTTTTTTAGGAAGTAATAAGGCTGCATTGGTGCCATGAACAGTAAGCACAAACTAGGCCCAGATCAGGCAGCAGTCCCAGGGGATACTCCACTGTTGCCTCCCTCTTCCTCCAAACTATCTGAAGGGAAACGAGCTTGTGTATCTCTCAGAAGTCAGTTTTCCTTTGGGGGGGAAAAAA
>WBMW01000889.1:4330594-4342751 GCA_013396635.1 Penelope pileata | reverse complement strand
GGGGAAAAAAAAAAAAAAAAAAAAAAAAGGAAAGATGGGGATTATGGACCAAAAAAAAATGAGGAAAGATTTCAGACTTTTCCTTTGCTCCTTTCTGCCTTAAGTCTACACAGTTATCTTATTTTGTCCCAGCCTCTAGGCACCTCGTGATTTTTCATGCATTAATGAGGCACATTCCAGAGACGGCACCAAAAGGCAAAACAATTTGCCCAATCTGCCTGGAAGCCCACAGGTTTCCCAAACTTCAGCCCAGTGCCATAACCAATAGACCATCTGCCCAGGGCTATCAGAGCGTTTTTCAAATGTTCATTTTAAGTTTGTTTTTAGCATAGTCAAAGCTGCCTAAAAGAGAACTCATCCTGTGTGAGAGCGGGGGTATTTTCTGCTGAGCAGACTCAGCTGATGGACGCTCTCCAGAGTGCTCTGATACAAAACCTGCAGAGAACCAGGGGCTCCCTGCTGGGCACCCATGTGCGGCCTTCTGCCCTCTGCTGCCAAACAGGAAGCAAATAAACAGGAAATGCATCCCAGCAACAACGCAATCAATGGCAAATACATGTTCACTTGCAGGTCCCTGGTTAAACCTCAAAGATGTTCCTTCTGGTTGCAAAAAAGTAGTGTTTGTGGTAAGCTATTCAAAATGTTTGATGGCAGCAGTCTTTAGAAGACCTGTAGAAGCATCTACTACTTGCAATGATGTTAAATATAGAACACGAGTGAGCCCACATTTTTCTCCCCAGGATTTAAAACAGATTAAAAAGAAAAAGAAATTTTGTCTTATTTTTTATTTTAATTAGAATTGTCCGCTCCCCAGCAGGTAGAAGGACACTGCCTGCAGGAGCCTTTCTGCTGGCTAAAAAACTTGTTTTATATAATCAGTTTTATAATTAGTGAGTTCTTTGCTATTCAGAGGAACTCATTATTGCTGTATTTTGCTGATTGATCCACACTCTTGAAGCAATTTAAAAATGTGAAAAGCATTTTATGAACCACTTAGAATAAAATCTTCAATGTGATTATTGAGAAAATGTAACTGACAGTTGTCTTTAAACTCCAATCTACAGTTCTCCAGCAATTCGCACAGATGTATATGGAACTGGAAAATTAAAGCAATTACATCAAGTCATACCTAGTACTCCACAATGTCAGATTTCCTCTGTTCTCATAGTGGAAGGGATCTGTTAGATATAGCAAGTACTCATTTCAGGTTCTGTGACATTTTCATGTGGTCTTATAATCAGACAATCAAAATGACCAAGTTNAAGAGATTCCCCTGAATGGCTACACGGCTACACTACCTGCAGTGATGCTGCTCTTTTCCCCAAGGTTTCCCAGGTGATGTGTCATGTCCATTAGGTCCGATTAGTCATATGGAGAGATACTCCTCTGATAAGCAGTTGAAAAGAAAATCATTTTTACTCAAAATTAATGATTAGCACAGATCTGAAACTATTACCGAATGAGCTACTATCAACATTGTACTCTCTGCCAAGTTTTCTCATGCCTCTAACAGAACTGATAAATTATCCAACAATTTCTAATCATGAAATGCAAGGAGGAGGGAGAAAGATGAGGGAGAAATGACAAGAGGGTGGACACATGTCAACTGTTCAAAGAATTTCCCTTATTCAGGTGTATCTCAAGTGAAAATCTGTCTCCAGTGAAGTCAACATACAACTCAACGAGCTCAATAGTGTCAGTATTTCAGCCTCGACCTACTGCCTTGAACTCCATCCTCCAGTGCTGCAAATAAGCAATGCGTTCCTTTCTCCCTCACCAGCTCAGGTGCCACTTCACTTCCAAGCCACCTGTGGCTCACAGGCTGACCCCACTCCTTTAGATGTTGAAAAAAATTGATTCTTCCACTGCCACAGCAATCCAATCTGGTATTTATAGGCTCTATTACAATGCCAGATCATTTCACAAACTGAAATGACACCACTAGTAACTGAAATGGATACTTTTTTTGACAGAAATCACAAGTTACTATGGCTGCTCCAATTCACTAGGTATTAAAGTAGAAAGTAGACTTCAGTGAGAGCTGGGTCAGGCCCTAAAAACATGTAGCATGGTTACACAGTACTTAAAGGAGGAAAGGAATGTATATTTCAGCTCAGTTGTTCACGAGAATCAAGGCAGGCCACCATCCTGGAGGGCATGAGGACAGCTCCCTCACTGTTCATACACTTCTGCGTAAATTTGACAGGAACTTCACGTGGACAATGGATCTCTACGATTTATTTAGAGAATTTTCCTTCTGTGCTCCCACAGACACAGTCTCCTACCAGCATGAACACAATTAATGTACTCTTTTGGAGCAATGCTTTCAAGATAAAGCATTACAATCTTTAAAGGTCTGTTTTCCTACTCGCTCTTTCCCATTTCCATTTTTTGAAGAGGAAAGGATTATGCTATTCCAGCGTCTGCTCATTTCTTCAGTGCATTAAGTATTTTAAGGCTCCTTCCACACAGACGAGTACTTAAAACATTCACATTGCTTTAAAAAAAATTATTCTCTGTCTTAAGGTGTGGAAACAACTCTTTCTGAGCATTATTTTTATCTTTCTTGGAGACTGGTGATTTATTTTTTAATTGCTTCCTTATGTCAGGATGCTGCTACCAGTGTGCCTACGTTTACTGTGTTCATTACTTTAACCTTTCTTAAGAAGTTATATGGAAAATCACTTTTTTCTTGCTGGAAAGGGAAGTTGTGGTGGACAGAGAGACCAATTATTAATCAGTATTAACCCAACAAAACAAAACCAACAAGAAGCATATTAGAGACTCAAGTGTTCTCAAGTGAATGAATCTATACCAGACCATATTTTCCCAGCAGATTCCCTCTCAGAAAATATAAGCACAAGGAGATGAACACCTAAGTCCTCAGAGCTACTGAGGTCCCTTATTTTCATTTCAAGACAAAACAAACAAGCAAAAACAACACCTAGAGTAAAAAGGAAAAAAAAAAAGAAAAAATGAACAATCTCCAATGCGACACAGAAATATCTGTATGAAAACAAGGACCATAGCAAGCTCTTCCAAATGTTAAATTCCATTTAATCTAAATCCATCTGTCCATTCCTTCAAATTTCATAAAGTACTCAGTTCAGAAAGCAGGGGATCCTAAACCCAGTAGAGTAAATTGTATCACCTGCAGATTTCAGTAGGTGCAAGTAAATGCACACTTTGTTATTTCCTGCGTTATTATTAATGAATGTGAAAAACATACATGCAAAAACCCTAGAAAAAAACACTACTACTCAATCTTACACATTTATTACATGGATCATAGGGGAGAGCTCATAAACATTCATAAACCAATTCATAGTGTCTTCTGCTAAGAAGCACCACATTGAGAAAAAACCAGCCCAGAATTGCTTTGTAAATGTGATCCACTGATCTTCTACTCACTGTGTTTTATGCAAAGCAAAAAACTAGCTTTTAACTCTAACTAATAACACTACTTTTGTCTTTTTATCCTGTATGTGGGAAAGAACATTTGGACATAATACCGTAACTATCACACTTCTGCTGAACTTTCCACCAAGCACAAAGTCAGTATACAGATAAGAGTTTACCCACTTCTATAATTAAAATAAATAAATAAATATTGGTATAACAAATCACAATTGGGAAATAAGCTCCCCAGATTAACTCTGCACTAGTAATGTTCAGAACTGGACACGTTGAGCAACATCATCAAACCTGAAGTGGAGTAGCAGTGGTGGCAGCCACCACGCATGAAAAGAAACCTCAACAAGTGTAACATACGAAGTGGAAATAATGAGCTACAGCAGAATAACTGATCTGGGTAAGAAACAGCAAAGCCAAGACCATGTGAAACGCATTTTCTCATACTCATTCTTTCCAAGAATCAAAAGCTGAGGGAGAGACAACAGACCAGATGGGTAAAGCCAGCTGAAGAGTCCTGCTTCCCTGGGAATGACAAGCAGGTCATTCTTCTGAAGATGTTGGGAAGAAATACTTCAGGCCAGCTGCTAAAAGATTACAGAAAAAGTCAAGCAAGTGAGAAGTTCTCTGTAGGTCTACAAAAAGGAACCAACCAAAACAACCACTGAAAAAAAACGGCTCAAGACCCCAAGATAACTTTGTGCCAGAGGTCTTTTCTAATTTTTTTTTTAATAACTAGTTCAGTCATTATTCCAGAGTAATATGACTTTTTTTACCAAGGAAGTCTACACTGCCAGTTGAATTTATTTCCTCTTTCATTCAAGGGTTTTTAATCTCATGGGTCTGACCTTTTGGACAGAAGGCAGCCTTTGCCAACGGGCTGAATGTCAGAGCCAACTCCAGTGTGGCTGACAAAGCACTAATTCGGCCACCAGGAGCTGCAGCTTATTTTGGAGAGGTATTCCACTATGGCAGCATAAGCTTCTCTGCTTATAGTGTCCTTAGAGTGAAATTCTGAAAATATAAAGCACCATTTCAGTATCCCCAGTTTTTCCTGTATCCACCATCCTTGCACATACTTCCTGTGTCTGGCATAACATTGGCTGAAGTGGGCCGAGACAGAATACAAAACAACTTTTTTGTCCCAAAGCATTATTTATTTTAAATTTAGATAATAAATTATTGCTAATCCTGCTACACTATGTTCATGCTGTATTTTCATGGCATTCTTGATACAAAGAGGCTGCTGTTATTTTTTGGAAATTTCAGATGGGGCACATGAAGGCATCCCACATAAGCTAATGATGGCAAAGGGACATATCAACTTGATATTAGTGGAGCTGATTGCTTTAACCCTACACTGCTTTCACTCTGGACTGTAAAGTGTCTGCCAACATTCTGCCTGCTCCTTTGGCACCTCTTTATACTCTTAATTTTCAGAACAGGTAGTATTATATCCATTTGGAAAAATGCCACAACATGTTCCATCTGCTTTTTGAGAAAACCTTGCAACAGCAGCAGCTCTGCTCCTTACCCTACATAAAACTCATGAAAAACGGCTCAGGATCATTTAATAACATTTCTCTTAGATCATATTATCCATTTTACACAGCAAGGCAACTTCAAAGTGCATGGGCCTTCCTTTAAGACAGACAGCAACTTTTGCAGGGTAAGACCATGATATACAATTATCCTCAGTGAAGGATACTTTGGAAATCAGATTAAATGAATGCATTATCTTTTGTCTCTTCAGACTTCAGTAAATAAGTGAAAATTCAGATCTGTCCTCAGAAAGTATGTCCTCACAGTGCCACGGCAGAACATGTCACTGCTCAGTGTAACTAAGGTAACTACACCCAGTCTGAAAGAGAGAAAAATGAAAGAGACCAAACCTGTAACACAAACAGACCCAAAACCTGCAAGGTCGCAAGGCAATATGCGAGTAGATATGTGTAGGTACCTCCTATGTCACTGAATCTGCAAACATTTTTCTCACTTTGCCTAACTCAACTTTCAGAACAGTTCAGCATCTTGCCCCCTTATTACTACTTCTAGAACCACACTAATTTCACACTAATTTTCAGATGTCAGAGGGAAGTTCTTCACTGAGAGGATGGTGAGCTGCTGGCAAAGGCTGCCCAGAGAGGCTGTGGATGCTCTGTCCCTGGAGGTGTCCAAGGCCAGGTTGGATGGGGACCTGGGCAGCCTGATCTATTACTAGATCTAGAGGCTGCCAACCCTGCCTGTGACATGGGGCTTGGAACTTGATGATCCCTGAGGTCCCTTCCAACCCAAGCCAAAGTGTGGAAAAACGTGAACTGTGTGCTCCGGCACAAGGGATAGAGGGGAAGATGCTGTAGTTCAAAAAAGAATAAGAGAAGAAACAGAGACTTGTTGATCTGGATGCACAAGCACACAGTGTGGTTGCTGACCTGGGCTGGAACATCGCCCAGACTGTGAGGAGTGTGTGAACGCCAGGGTGGAATGGCACCTGGCAGAGCACCTGCGTGTGGGTGCGTGAGAGTGCTGTGCAGAAGCAGGACAAGACTCCCTGTGTTTTCGTAGGTTAAAATAGTAAAACTTGTTAAGGTATAAAAGGAGATTGGGATTGAATAAAGAGGCTGCTGCTACAGCTGGCACGGCGACCATTGTTGCTGCTGCTGCTGCTGCCATCTTCTCTACAGAGTATCTCTGTGTCTTTTTTACTCCATCACCGCACCAATGTATGATTCTATCATTTCCAGCCTAAATGCATTTAAGTGCACTTTGAATGCATACGGTATTACAGCCCTCTCCTCACACAGCTTTCCCTCCTCTACACAGGTTCACACTCAGTGGACCACATTTACCATAAATGATCATATTAGTTCCTGTGCTTTGTTTTTCTAGGCCAAACCAGCATCTTATAGAGTGTGTCCACGCAGCATGTGCATACTGACTACTGAGCAGAGATCCCAAAACAAGAACCAAAATAGCTCGCTTCAAAACCAGGTGATGTGCAGCCACCCAGAAGCAGCACGGGCCTGGCCCCCAGCAGGAAAGCAGCTCGGCATTTGGGGAGCAAGCTGTGCTGGTGCCGCCCAGCCTGTTATTGCAGCTTGCTGCTCTCAGAAACAGAGCTGCCTCACTCCCAGCATCCTAGTAGCTCTCTTCACTGTTTGCTAAAGTTTAATTTAACCTTTCTCAATCACATTTAATCATGAGTATAAAGTACAATCCACTAGGGCATGCAAGGACTTTGTATAATAAAATTAGTATTTCCTACATCTACTGAAAAATGCACCCCAGCATCCCACTGACCTGTGTAACAGATACATTGTGCAGTTATAATTTGATCAGCCACATATGCAGATCTTCACCCTTCTGTCACTTTCTATGAGAAATCCAAAATTCATGGTAGAAATGTTTGATAAGAATCCCTATATGACCTTGTATGACCTTGTACTTCATTCTACTAAATTTCACCATAAGTTTTAAAGTCTTCTAATTCTTTCCATATTACATTCTCATTTTTCTGTGAGTAGAGAATGTTTCCTTGTTGTCCCAGCAGTTTTCATTAGGACATGTCTACTTATTTCACCATGAGTCACTAAATATGAAAATATGAAATATGGCCAATAGGAGAACTCAGAGGAACTCCACTGGGGACCATTAGGAACGGCCGCAGTAGCACAATTATTCTCCTTACTATGCATAAAAAGACAAGAAAAGGCTCTTATTGATCATTTTTACACTGAAGAACAGAGAAAAAAAGGTATCACATTTAGAAAACAATATGTGATTAATAAAAAAATCTGCATAATAGGCAGTTTTCATGAGCTACGATTGAAGCAAAGGTTAGCAACAGTTACAGTCTCATTTAGATAATTAAGACGAGAGCATGCATTTAGCTCAATTCGGGTAGGCATTATATTCCCATTGTTCCCTATTCTCTGAGGCATGCAGAGATCAATACTACAGCTTCAGACCAAGACCAGCTTTTTTTTCTCAATGTGATATTTTTAATGGAGATGCTCCTTGCAGGAACACAGATCTGAAGCAACCCAGCAGAAAGCAAGAGAGATACACACACTACAAACTATTCAGAATTTATCTTAGAATCAGGTCCTACAATTCAACTTAAGCACTCAGATAAGAAAAGGCTACAGACGAGGTCTCTGCATGCCTATTGTAAGGGAGCAGAACGGGGAAAAGTTACAAGGCGTGGACATTTGCATTGCATCAGCTCTATAGTGTTCTGATGCTTGTTTACCAACCACTCTATTAAAAAAAAAAAAAAAAAAAAAAAACATTCTTTGCCATTTTCTGCCTCCTGCTGATTTTAACCTGGTTAGAAACCAAGGTCCAGCAACGTTGCATCAGGGAGAGGCTTACAAGAGCGTATAATGTTGATCAAGAGCTGTAATATGCACCATGAAATTGAGAAAAAGTTTCATCCTTTATCATCTTTTTTGTTTGATTCTTCTTGTTCTGCTCCTTCACTCAAAATAGGTTTCAGAGCAGCACAGACCCACACGCAGTGGCAGGCGAGATTCTGCAGCCCTGCACCAGGAAGCAAGCTTAGCTCTGGTGCTACTATTCCCTTTCTCTACTTCTTAGAACTTCATGGATCTCTATTCCGACTAATCAATCATTTAAGGCTCTCTGAAATGTTATAGATGTTCTGTTTTTGTAACATTTATGCTTAATCGTTTGATGTGAGAGATTTGCTGATAATGACAGAAGAGTGAGCTGCTCCAGCACGTTCAGCTGAACCTTGAAATAACACCATTTTTTGTTTGTTCGGCCAACAAAATGCAACAGTGCCACATTGTGAAAAGCAAGTAATACACAGTAGTGGAGCCAGCTGTGAGTCCAATCCATGCCCTTCCAGAGGTCAAAGTGTGAGAAACTTTTCATGAAATGTAAAGGGAGAAAGCAAAAGAAAGGGAGAAAATGTTTTCCTTCAGACCAAGTGCCCTTGATTATGCTTCCAGCAACATCCTCAGCCCTCCTCAGCCTTCGGCTGCTGCCCTGCTGAGCAGCCTTTCGTGTTGCTCCAGGCAGTTACTGCCATTGGCTTCTGCTTGGTTGGGCACCTTTTGTTGCCATTTCTGATTTGTGTGATCAGATCTTATCAATTTCATATAAGTATGACTCTTTCTGTCCATCCGGATAATTATGTAAAGCTTGGACATAATTCTAAGCTTAGCATTTTTGCTTTTATTTCATTCACTTCAATGGTTTTATTTTCTTTCCTCTCTACAATAGACTCAGAAAATCTCATTCTTCTTGCCCAGTGAAATGCATCATCTGCTTTTTCTATTTATTTATTTATCTATTTATTTTGGTGAGTTGAGGAAGTATGCTTTCTTCCTTTTTACCTCATTTTAAACTCAAGAAGTTGAGAGCATCTCTGCCAGAGCTGGATATTCCATTCTCTTCTGCTCAAGGCAATGTATCTGGGCACTATCAAACAGATTTAGAGTAAGATGGGTGTCAAAGCTGCAAACTCCTGCCTGTTACTTCTGCACCAGAACCCAAGTCATCACTGTGAGGAACACTCTGCAGAAGAACTAACTGCAGAGATTGGCAGCCACTCTAGCAGCAGGGTGTTCTTACCTAAACAGTGAACGGATTCTAAGACTCTGCCTAATGCCGACAGGCGGTGGATCCCTACANCCCACGCATTTTACTGCATATCTCTCTACTTCTCTCCCCCGTCCCCATTTGGGGAGTTATTGAGTGAATAACTGTGTGGAACTCAGCTATCTGCTGAATCAAACCATAACAAGGCTGTACATCCCAACACACACTGAAGACATACCCCTGTTCTGGAAAGTTTACACAAGCCCATTACAACACAGCTATTCAAAGAAAGATTATTGTTAAATAATAAATAAGTACGGAGTACTCTTGGAAGAAATAGCCTTTAAGGAAAGGCAATCTGGTGGAAAGAAAGCACCATTACTCCCAGAAACTGTTTTTGCGCAGTGTGCTCCCAGATCATCGACCCATGCACAGCAATGGCACCACGCAGACAGCAGCATGCCATCAGCCCCACGTTGCAGATCAGGGCAGAAATGTTTGCACTGTATTTCACAAAAATATCAAAAAGCTTCTAAGTAATCAGCTATCTCTCGCTCTTCAGTAAACAACCAGCACAGAAGTCTGAATTGTGGAGTCACCGAGTCATTTCATTTGGAAGGAACTTTCTGAGATCAAGGCCAAGAAGCAGGCTGTTGGATGGAGCTGGACTGTGCTACATCATCTGCACTCTCCATCTTACAAATGTGAGATGATGCAACACGACTAGAGGAGAAAAAGCGAATCGCCTAGGCCATGAGGCACTTGTTCACAGCCATCCTCTGCAGCACAGCATGAAAAAACTCATCTTTCAGCACGATGAAGCAGGACGTACCTTCTGCTTTGCCAGCAGTGCACAAGAGGGGTTTTTTTATCTTTTCTTTCTGAATAATCTTATTTAGGGAAAAGTGACAGGATCACCGACGCAAAACCAAAAAGCAAATACAAATCCTGCAGTCTCTAGTTCAGTAGCGCTGACTTTTCAGAGCATAAAAATAATGCAAGATAGGAAAAAACTCAAAGGAACATAACCTTCAGGTAAGATCAAACGGCCCAGGGTAACCAACCCTTCAGCAAAAAGTCAATTAAGTTCTGCAGTTCATATCTGAAAAAAACGTAAACGTAAGAATAACCCACTACGTAAAGAAAGGCAGTGAAACACGACTGCACGTGCCCCAAATCATTGTGACAATTTGCTGCAGCCATTTCATAATACCGCAGCTCTGATGTATCACAGCACTAGTGTTAATGCAAAAGAATTTTTAACTTACTTCAAAATGACAGGAGCATTAAGCAGTACACATTTTCATAAGGCTAACACATCTGTGAATGCACAAAAGCGATCACAGAGGTCAGTTTAGAGGGTTTACACAAAACCACACTGACATTTAACTTTCAGATTTGGCTGGCAAACACTGGCTCAGTATTGCTGCCTGGGAACATAATCCTAACAGCGCTTCTCAAAGAAGCACCTACACGCTGGAATATGCTCAGTCATCTGAAAATCAGAACTACTCTTTTGGGACACTGGTAAGAGAAGAAGTTGCCTTCTTGCTGAAATATTTTCATGTTTTAATCATCTTCTGATCACACTATACTTTAAAATCAGTCTCAAGTCTTTAAAACGTTTATGATCATGTTTTCCAAACCCGTAACAGATACCTCATTTTGTCAGAAGTCTCTAGAAGCAGCCAGAAGTCTCTGGGAGCAGCACCCAGACAGAGAAAGACAACATAAATCCCCCTCTGCCCATCCCAAACAGCTGAGATGGATGGGTGAATTCAAAACTTCCACCTCTGCCAAAACTTAGAATTCTTCAGAAACAAACACACACACACAAAACAAAACAAAACAAAACACAGAAAACCCCACAACTGGTAGCAAACTGTTCTACAAGCACTAGCTCAGATCCTCAGTCTTATGGTGGAAAAACAATTATTTAGAGCATACTAGAAGAACTTCCTTTTGCCCTGCTGTTACATGCTTGGTTCTGATCAGATATTTATTATGACTATGATAACTTTGTACTCTGAAATAGAACAGAAAGTAAGATCACATTTCTGTAGGTCTTCCCCTGTGAAACTAAATGATGTTTTCAAAACTTCTTCTGTTGAAATGGCAGGCATACGGGTCCTTTCTAATTCTCTCTTTCCTGTCTGAAAATTGTTTATTTCCACGCATACATTGATTCACAGCCCCAGTGGTTTGCACAAATCATCTTTCCCCCAGAACAATACCGTGTTGCCCTGTAATTACTACGGCACAACTAAGTGCAGTTACCAGCAGCACAGTGCACTGGGCTGGGTAAATCGTTATACACCCAGGCTTAGGTGTGAAAAACGTGCTGGGAAAGAAATAAATTATAGATCAATACTACTGGAACAGGAATGATCCATCCCACTTAATTAGAACAACCATATTTCAGTGCATTTCAGACACCAGTGAAAAAGACTCAGTGAATTACTTATAAGGAAAAGTCAAACCCTTACATAAATCTTCACAGAGCCAGCCCCCAACTACCAATCCACCGAGACAGCTTTTAACAGGCACAATCATAAAGTAATTTAGCAGCAGCATCGTTAGCAGCAGCGGAACTTCCACCAGCATCCCCCAACAGCCGGGAGGAAGCAGCCAAGCTTCACAGCCCCGCAGGAAGGGACGGGGATGCTGAGGTGAGAGGTTGTGGGGAGAGCTCTGGAGAATGGTCCAGCTCAAATGCCTTCCTAGCATATCTCTATGTCAAGTTCATTTTGCACTTTGGGAGAGCTCTGGAAGCTTGAAGCAGAGCAGGGACACGGCTGGGGCAGGGGCACACCCGCACAGCCGTGAGGATCCCGGCCGAGTCCTGCCTGGGGCTGCGATGCCTGCGCTCTGAGATGGGCACTAAAAGTAATTTTTTTTTAATGGTTTTCATTTATTCACCCTGGCTATTAGTGGAGGAATTATCCTCCCCTTTCCGCCAGCTGTGACCGCACCTCAGCCGTGCCACGGGGACACTGGGATCTGAGCACAGAAACGCAGCGCTAGCAATAACGAACATTCGACTCTCAGCTGCTGACGTAGGGACACGCAATAACCCGCGAAGAGAAAACGCTGTGACGCGCTCCCGCCAGCCCCACGGCTGCGAGCAGCACTGCAGCCCGCGACAGTTCCCCCTCCCCGGCCGGGGGCTCCACCCCCC
>WBMW01000889.1:4236007-4330550 GCA_013396635.1 Penelope pileata | reverse complement strand
CCGAGCGGCATCGCCGTGACGTCACCCCCGCGCGACAGCGGCGCGCCCGGGCCTCCCGCTGGTGACGCCATCGCGCGGCGCCGGGAAGGTCGCAGCGGTGACCGCCGCCATGCTGTCCGTGGCCGCCCGCTCCGGGCCCTTCGCGCCCTACCTGTCGGCCGCGGCGCACGCCGTGCCCGGCCCGCTCAAGTCGCTGGCGCCGGCGGCCGCNAGCGTGTGGCGCTGGGGCTGTTACCGCCCGCGGTGACACCCGGCGGGCGCTGCGGAGCGGGGGGACCGCTGCGTTCCCATGGCCCCGGGGCGGGGATCTGTGCTGCCCTCGGGCAGAGGCAAGGAAGTGGCTCCCCAGGGCCGCGCGCACTGCCCCGGTGGTGCCGTGTGTCACCACTCGGACACTGCGGCTCTGCACTTGCTCCTCGGGTGCAGCGAAGCTTTGCTGGGGAGGTGACAGGTGCCAGGCGGCAAACAGGCGCCCAGGCCCTGGCCTCAGGGTGCAGCAGCAGCTGCCAGGTGGTGTGGGACCAAGGGAGTGTGCCCAGCGTGCTGTACTTCATCGTGAGGGTCCTCAGGCAGAAGCAGAGGGCCCGTTGGTTTGATGTGCTGCATCAGCAGCCCTGCATTACTCCTAAGTGATCGGGTGTTTGCTGAACAGTGATATTTTAAGCTACGTTTATCTGTTCAGTGTCTTCTTTTTTCTCTTTTTGGCAGGAACACAGGAAAAAACAAAAGCTTTGATGCTACAGCTGGATTTTTTTTCAGACATATATGAAAATCTGTAATGCAGATCCAGGGTCCTATTTCAGCATTCAAAAGAGTGCACTCAGATCACCGAGATTGTTAGCGCACTTCACAAGAAATAAGTTTATACTGGGGTGAAAATAAGCTTCCTTGTCTGCTGATGTTGGGCCCGTAGCAACAGCGTGCAGCGTGCCATTGAGTGGGACACCTGGGTCAGTCGTGGGCACTGCGAGGCCTCCAGGAGGACGCTCTGTAGTGGTTAGAACTGCTTCACCTGACCCTCAGCTGTAAAGGATCCATTCTGGTGAAAATGCTACCAGTCTGTAACTAATGCAGTTCACTTGTAGTGTTATTCTTGGCTTCAGTTAATACTGCCACACTTTTCCTTGCATATAGAGAATTTTCAAAGTAGATAAATTGTAATGCTTATTAGCTTGTAACTAGATGAGAAATGTCCTCATGCTGAAATAAACGAGAAGTTTGCTTATAGAATTTTCAATTTCAGGTTAATTTCTCTGCAATTAAAATCCTAGATCAACGACCTTCTCTTTTCTGAGTTAATTGTAAATAAATGTAGATATCTCCCCATTAGATTGCTTATAAATGCCTCAGAGTTAGAGTGCTTTAAGAGAATGCTTTCTGTTAGCCTTGTGCCAACTGCTAGAAAATAATAAGACTGGATAGTCTTAGGTTGCAGTTGGCACCTAATGTGTCCTGAGCGTGTTCTGTTCCTTGGAGTGTTTGATTTGTGCTGAGGGAGGTGGTGGTCCTGTGCTGGGGGAACTAGCTGGCGGCCTCTTGTTTAGCAGCCGCATGTTGCCAGTTCAGCACATTGGTTTGAAATGGGAATCTCACAAAGTTGGGGAACTGGGTATTTACTAAATGTATTCCTAAATCCTTCTGAGAAACAAGCCTGACAAATAGGCTAGAGTTTGAAAGGTTTAAAAATTATCGACTGGGGCAGTTTGCTTTGACAATAGTTTCGAGTTCTGTAAAGGAGTGTGCCTGATCTTGCCTTTTTAATCTTTAAAATGCTTTACCAGACACTTGAGATTGTTATAGACATAGAAGTTACGTTGGTCAAAGGAAATCAAATTTCTTCAAGCCAGTTTTTTTCAGGGAAATGTTTGTCTGTCTTTTGTCAGTGAGTTATTGTGTTCCACAGCAATTTTTCCTTGAAATTTGGGGAAAAACAAACAAACAAACCACAGACCCAAACCAACAGATCACTTTAAACCCAGAACTTCTTGCAGGTCTTTCTACACCCTTATCAGGCTTCACGCAATTTTCACACAGTAAGTGGAATGATTCACAAACTGCTTGTTCATCTACTAAAAATACCTTCTAGTCCCCATTCTCTTACAACTTAAAATTGACATGTATAATTAGAGGAATGCTACTGAGACTGCAGAATACCATACCCATCATCCAAAAAATGTAATTTAAAAAAGCCTAATATAAAACAGATCGATGTATTTTAACTGGAAGTGTTGCCATTTTGTGTTTTTTTTTCTTGCAGCACCTGCCAGCGTGCGTTTTGTCCATAATGATGTCACAATCCCTGACTTCTCTGCCTATCGCCGTCAAGATGTGCTAGATGCCACAACATCTTCTCAGACCAGCAGTGAAGCTAGAAAAGGGTTTTCCTACCTGGTGACTGCAACGACGTGCGTAGCTGCTGCGTATGCTGCTAAGAGTGCTGTCACCCAGTTTATTTCCAGCCTCAGTGCTTCTGCTGACGTGCTAGCCTTGTCAAAGATTGAGATCAAGCTATCTGACATTCCGGAAGGCAAGAACATGGCTTTCAAGTGGAGAGGGAAACCCCTCTTTGTGCGTCACAGAACCCAAGCAGAGATTACTCAGGAAGCTGAAGTTGATTTGTCTAAACTGAGGGATCCACAGCATGATTTAGACAGAGTAAAGAAACCAGAATGGGTCATATTAGTAGGTGTCTGTACTCATCTTGGTTGTGTACCGATTGCTAACTCTGGAGATTTTGGTGGTTATTACTGCCCTTGCCATGGGTCCCATTACGATGCCTCTGGCAGAATCAGGAAAGGTCCTGCTCCCTATAACCTTGAGGTTCCAGCTTACCAGTTTATTGGTGATGATACAGTTCTTGTTGGCTAAATAATGAATTGCTTGCTCACTTTCATGTTCTGGTGAATGTATACTCAAAAGAGTTAACTGATGTTCTGGAATACTGTCAAACCAGGTGATCCTAAAAATGAATTAGCTTCATTCTTTACCAGAAGTATGTGTGAATACTTCCCTGTGTTCAGTTTTAATAAAAACTTGAAGTGAGCACTTGTTCCTGACTTCAGATGGTATTTCTTTGTGTACCACGTCAGAGATACTACAGCATACACAAAATATGTTTATGCAGCCCTGCTGAAGGGAAGCTGATTCAACATAGATGCTGAACTACACAACCACAGCTTCCTCTGTACCACGTTTTCATTATTCATATTTAGTTTTTACTGCACTATGGAAAGAAACATCTTTAAAAAAAAAAAAACTTCCAATGGACTTCTAACAGTGTTTGGAGTCTGTTTCAATATGGAATTCTATTAAATGCAATCTCTTTACTTCTACTTTGTTTGTATGTTTTCAAGGAAAATTAAGGAAAAAGTACTTAAACCTGGAAAAAAGTTAGTTTACATTGTTCAGAAGCAGCTTATAACTGTTGCTAGGGCAGCGATATAATTTTATGACGATGAGGACAAAAAGCAAATGTGTCATAGTGGAATTACACTTTTTTCCAACAAATGAGAAGGAAGGAAAAAGGGAAATTCAAGTTGTATACACATTGAACACTAAATCACAAGAACCACTCAATCTGGACAAGTCTCTAAGGTTAAACATAGTAAAAGGTTGATATATAATCAAAGAGGTTTCAGAACTCACATGATTTGTGTGAAAATGAGCTTATTGGCTAAAAATTTGAAGCATCTCTTGATGCTGGTTCTGAATGTATGGAAAAACAAATGCAGCCTGAAACCAATGCTTTTAACCAGCATTCGTCCTGCCAAGTGGTCTGGCAGTTTGTGAGTTCACAAGTGAACACAATGGAATCTAGAAGAGTTATGTCGCAGTGGGCTTAAATGCTTATGCATAAAATTACTTGCACAGGATAAGCTGCTACTTAAATTATATCAAACTAACTTGATGACAACCTTACTGGTTTATAGCTAATGTAGCACCGTGACAGGGCATGCACCTGTGAACAAAACAGCTTTTACTGTAAACTGAGATGCTAGCAGTACCTTTTTTCTCCAGACAAATGACAGAAGTTCCTAGGCTGTGCAGATGTGACAGTTGCCATCCTCTCTTCAGTTAACGACTTTGTTCTCTTTATAGTTGCAAAATGGTCATTTGTAATGAGCCAAGTGTGCACTGGAAGAGAATGGGGATTTATTAGAATTAGAGAAATAAGAGTTAAAAAAACCTCCAGGATCTCACATATGGGTGCTACAATTATGGGTACAAATTTAAAAAAAAAAAAAAGTATTATAACACTTTATTGAGGTTGTGGAGTATCCGTGGAGATACTCAAATCAAACTGGACAGAGTCCTGAGCTACCATGATTTGAGCAAGATGGTTGAACTAGAACATCTCAAGAAGTGCTTTCCAACCTCAGTGACTGTGAGTTGCAAGGAGTAATGTCCAGTTACTGTATTGGCTTTTCTGGGACGAGAAACCAGAAGTCCCAAACTCCAAGGTTGCATCAACTCCCAAGGGACTTTTTACAAGGACAGGTGGTGACAGGACAAGGAGCAATGGCTACAAACTGACAGAGGGCAGATTTAGACTAGATATAAGGAGGAAATTCTTCACTGTGAGGGTGGTGAGACACTGGAACAAGTTGCCCAGAGAAGTTGTGGATGCCCCCTCCCTGGAAGGATTCAAAGCCAGGCTGGATGGGGCTTTGGGCAGCCTGGTCTAGTGGGAGGTGTCCTTGCCCATGGCAGGGGGGTTGGAACAAGACAATCTCTAAAGTCCCTTCCAACCTGAACCATTCTATGATAAACCAACTCCCTTTCTGCATTCCCATGCTCCTGGGAATCAAAGGGGCAAAGCACAGCACCACAGAGATAGCACTGGGATAGCACTGTATGCACCGCCCTGAGCACATACAGCTGGAGCCAGATGGGCTCACCTTTACAGCCTGCTGGGTCTGGTTTGCAGTCCTGCCTATCAGAGGAGGCTGCCAGGATGCAGACAAGCTGAGCCAGAGCCACGGGGGCATTGGTCGCATCCTGAATCTCTGACATCTTTAAGCTGCAAAATTCCTTGTCATTTTGTTATCCTAATCCAAGCTGCCATCAGATCCCAAGCATCTTCAGTGGTAAACTACATCTTACAAATTTTCTCAGCTTTGGTTACTGTAGCTACAGAAACCTCCACCAGAAAATTTTGAAGACTCAAGTAGTATAAGCATAATCCTTAATAAAACAGTAAAACAAATAAACAGGTTCCTATAATTCAGCAATATTAACCAAAGATTAACCAGCCATTTTCATTTTACTTAGTCTTAGATATTTGTGTTCTAAAAGGAGAATTTTTATTTTTCATATATCTAGTTATTTTCCAAAGCAGTCCACCAGACCAGATTGCCCAAAGCTCATCCAACCTGGCCCTGAATCATGATATTGCCCTGTTCTAGCAATACATGTTCAAAATGTAATGTACTATATTGTTTATTACCTAAGAAGCAGTTTTGGAATTAAACCGCATTAAGGATGCATACGTTATGTGGTTTTAGCTGGTTTAAACAGCAGCCAGAAGCATGGGGCACGGGGCTGACTGGCTTTTCCACCCATAAATGATGGTAGAATGAATATGGGAAGATAACTTCCATGTTCTGTATTAGTTAGTACTGATGGCTGATGCCTTTTGTCAGCCAGTTACAGAATTGGTAACTGCAGCCTGACTTTGTCCTACCCCATGCCAAAGAGAAGTTACACACCTAGAGGCAGAAGGCAGACAGCACAAATGGTAGCTGGTCTTGTGTCAGCTCTTAGTGTTAAGCCCATGTTTGAGTCATGTTTAATGAGAAATTCTATAGCAAACTCACCAATGTGCAGATGTTCAGTGTGTAATTTCCTACAAGCAATCTAATAGCAGTGTCGGGCAGAATTGGTTTACTCCCACGATGTCATACAGTAACAGAACTCCAGATTTTCCTCTGTGAGCAGTCACGTAATTTGCAAGTAATTACAGTGCATGTCAGCCTCTAATTCCTATCACAAATAAGAAGTGCCAGCTTCTTGCAGAGATCTATTGGTTTGCACGGCTGTAGGACAATCAATAGAGCTATTGAGAAATGCATAATTCCCTAGCAGGTCCAGGGAATTTTATGTTTAAGGGTACTTAATACAAAAACATGGTGTAAAATTATTTAATAAATGTCCGTATGTACAAGTGGAAAGGCTTTGTGTATATAGAAATTCTCCCCTCATGTCTACACTTCAACAGATTAAAGGAATTGTTATTCCTTTAGAAGCAGATAAATAAGATCAGATTTATCTCTTAGGTTACAGGCCTTGGGCTTTTTGTTAGTCTGGTGCTTAGGGCAGGAGGAGGAGGATACCGAGCAGTATTTTGTGCCCATAGCTATTTTGCATAATTCATATATAGTGGGCCATTGAGGACAGCACCATTTAGCTAGCAATATTATTTGAAATAAAATAGAACTCTCCTGTTGAATTGCAAGAAGTGTGATAGAGCATTTCAGATGTCAGTCTGAAACATCACCTGTAGAACATGTCATCCCTGCATGCAGAAAAGCCTCTCAGTTGTGACAGGCTACAGCTGTGTTTTTCCCCTCTTTTCAGCTCCAACTGAACTGTAATTTTGAGTACTAAAAGTACTAAAATACCAAGAGTTTCAGTAGCTTTTCTATCATTTTGCCTGGAATTATATATATCCCAAAGATCTGAAGTACATCGGGGTCTTGTGCAAGTTAGAACTGAGAATTTTTATTTTTATTGCAGTTACTTGCCTGCAACAAGATTTGGCTTGGAGATTCCCACGGAAGTGCCTGATACCTATAGTTGCACTGCAGATTTTGACCTAGCAATTCTCTTTCACTGTAACTTTGACTGCCTGATAAAAAGATTGCATATTTAGGGCAATATTATTTTCTTTATAAGGTTTGTAAGATCCTTTAATTTAAATGTTTTTATTGGACTTTACATAGCAGAAGCCACTGTTTACAGCTCTCTCCAATTCTTCAATACCTCTGCTTCAGACTGCAGTGCAAAACAAAGATATCTCTCACCTAGCTGCTGGACTTGACACTGGTTTGGAAGATGAATAACTGCTTCAAAACATTTATGTTGCTTCTAACTAAATAAAACATTGCTCTTAGCTCTCAAGGCATATCTATATTGTATTTCTGGTAGACAAACTCTTGCGCTGTAGTACTGAGAAAAGAAAAATACCTGCCTGCACGTATGGGTGTACTTACAAGTGAGTATATGTCAGACTCTTAAAATGCAATGATTTAATCTTTACTAGGGTATTTTCTATCCCAGCTTTTGGAAGGTTGGACATTCATCCAACAATTTTAAGCCATAATTACAGTGTCACTCAGCCTGGCCTGCTCACTTCTCTTAACCTGCTGGAAGAGTTGTTCTTGATCATTTCGTTTAATTGAATGTGACAAAGATCTTCTCACCTTGTGCCAATCATTTTTCAGAAACATTTGTTTTGAAGACAGTTTCCTATTTTGACAGATAATCTGTCCTTACTTGTGATTCATACCCATAGATATGGGCCATTCTGACATACAGTCTATAAATCATCAACCTTTTTCAGCCTGAATTTCTTGTCATCTCTAAGCCGCTCCACCTAGGTCACTAAAGGTTGCCATTACCAGGGCTATTTATCTTCCCAGTTTTTCTCCTCTTTACATTTTCAGTTCATTTCAGTTCCCAGACAAACACACTTCCACTCGTGCCAGCAGGTCACCTGCCCTGCAGTCGGTGACGCATCCATCAGCTTCTCCCGTAGGCAGCAGGAGCACTGCACTGTGAGCCCTGCACCATGAGCACACTCACAAACTCAGGACCATTCTGTTCTGTTGTACCCTCAACCCTCATGAAAAATGTCAAGATTGATCAATGGGGTACATCAAAAGAAGTCTGCAAGATTATTGATAACATCCCGGAGTCATGGTCAAACCTGTGGCTATTGATTAGAGGAAGCAAAAGCAGCAGCCTTAGTTTCAGTAAGGATTTTGTTGCTGTCATCTCAGCAGCAAGTCAAGGAAAAAGTCCAAATGAAAGCATGGGAACTGACTGAGAAATTGTCCTTAAGGAGTAGTTAGTGACCACTGCCAGGCACAGATAGCTTTCACGGGATGAAAGCAGCAAGTGGGAGATACAGGTTTGAGTCTTACCGATATTCAGCGCTTTCAGTAATGAACTGGGTAGTAAGTAGAATAGGAGGATGCTTCTTAGACTTAGGAGGAAATCAAACTAGCAAAGCACACCAACATCTTAAAAAGACATGACTAAAATGCAAAACAGTTTATATTGCAGCTGCTTACAAACAGAATGACTCAATATCATCATACAGCTGTGGAAAAAAAAGGTCAAATATCTATCTGGGATGCAAAAATAGGAATTCCATGCTCAGTATTAGTGTTCGTGAAAGTCCAAATGGAGCTTGGCATTTCAAGGAAACTATGATACTGGAGTGACCCCAGAAGAGGAGGACAAGAATAAGTAGAGGTCTAGAAGAGGAGAGCAAAGGAGAGAGACTGAAGGAAATCAGACTGTACAACCTAATAAGCCCTGGAAAGAACATACTAACAGCCTCGGCTGAGACAAGTGAAAACAATCAAATATTCTTCACGTTTATTGTGGACAGGTAAAATAAAGGCTTGAAGTGGAAGCAAAGGCAATACAAGTAGGACGTGAGAAGAAGCAAAAAGCATGAAGCTACCTATTGGCAACAGCAGCCCCACAAAGAGTCAGAAGTGTGTGATACTTAAAGCGTAAGCAATACTTTTAACCAGATTTTAGCTGTTTGCACATAAACAGAATTTGTTCAGCCAGAGATCCTAGGGAAAGGCAGTATGTTGTTTGCTCATTCTGTGTCCTCTTCTGTATTGTATGTATCTGTATCTTATGTTCCTGCTATACAAGTTCAGGCAGGCTTTATGCCCAAAGCCCGTTAGTCTAGAAATAAATACTGTTTTAATTAATCCAGTATTTTTCTACAAGCGAAGCACAAACATCTTCAAAGACATCCAAGTCAGCGTGAAACAGATTGTTGCGATCGAAGCACACAGGTACAGTGGTGGCCTAAATCCATCTCATTTTATGTGCTAAACTGTATGGCGCTGTGGGGCTTCAACCTTAAGTGGCAAAATAAATGTGCCATGAAACACTAATGAACCACAATTTCCTGAATGCCAAAGTCCCACTCCGTACAGCATACCCAGAATCACAGCTTCTGCTCCTTTGGTGGAGAAGATATAGCAACATGCAAAGAAAAAATTCTCTTGAATCTTCGTATCACGTTCATGATATTTAAGTCATTTTCCCTTCCATTCCCTTCCAAACAGCTCAGAGGCAGTAGAAACTGCCCCACACTCTGATTTTCAGCCGCCTTTCATTTATCAATAGTCCATCATCAGTATGTTGCTCCCAGGTGAGATACAATCTGTTAACCTTTTTGCCAGCTTCTTGTACGCTGCTTTTTTGCTGTCTTTACCAAGGTGAGCTTTAAAAGAATGTTTCCCTAGCTGTTTTGTAATTGCTTGGACAATGCAAAACTGTTTTGTCCATTTCCTTCTGTAATTAGTTTTATCAGCATCAGTTTGACTGTCACGAGAGAAAAAAGATCCAAAACCACTGCACAGGTTTCCCTCTCTGTTATTGTGTTTAGACTTGTTTGCAAATCCATTTCCTGTGCAGCTGTAGGAAACATCTGAAACATTTATCTGTTGATATTTTTATTTAAAAATAAATTACAGCAATTAAATAATACTGAAGTCCTTGACTAGGATTATCTTTAGCAGTTCAATTAACTCATGCTTACAGAAATACTTTCATCTAAGGATCTTAAGACTGCCATTACTATTATCTTCTAAGCTGCATCCCAGTTGCACTGTAGTGTGTATTCCTGACTGGCATCCTGCTTTGAAGTCTTTAAACTACACAAGAAAGTCGTGGCTTAGGGATGTTTTTGACAACTAATTGTAGTTGTTGATAAAACTCTTCCAGCTCACTCTGTGAGAGCATAAGTCTTAGTGTTTTCATTATTCTTGGCTCATATTTTATTTAGGCCAAGATTAGCCTGTCACTCTCTCATCTCCAGTCTGTGACTCCCTGGTAACGTCCTTCAGTGTGACCACAGAAACCCCTGCCTTTATGCAACATTACTTATTTCTGATTCATTTATGTACTAATCTTTGATATACTCAACTCTTTCTGCTTAATAGTCATACTTCTACACAATATTTTTCAGATGTGGTGATTGGTTTGAAGTCACATTTTCTTCCAGCTTTGAAATGCAGGTTAGGTATGACATCTCTCCCATTTAGACACAACTCTAGGTACTGCGGAGAAGCTGTCGTCCTTTCCCCCATGACCATTTTAACCCCAGCAGAAAGACACGGTCTGATAAGGAATGGCAATACTCAGAATACAGTTACTTGTAGAACAGCATGGGTAACTTGAAAAATTGATTAAAGTGATGTAACCACCCCCAGCCAGTTCAATTTACAGGATATAGCAGCTCATGTTCTCTGCAGATTCTTCATAGACTTGTACCCCTCTCCCTCTGGGCTGATACATTTGATCAGTGATTGACCGGAATTTAAATTCTTTTAAACTGATGTGTCATGCACTACACATCACAGGACAGCAGCGTAGCAAGAATAGTAATCAACAGAAATCTTAAGGAGCACGTGTTCCTTACAACATTTTCTGCTGGTGTAGTATTTAACCCCATCCCCTTTCTCAGTCTGTACGTTGAAATCAGATGAATCTTCCCACACAGAAGTGGCATAAGCCACGGGGAAGGTGCTCAGGAAGCATTTTGCAGCTCTGCAATCACACAGGAACCTGGGCAGCACTGCTCAAAACACTGGTCTTTGACAGACGTTTAAAGAAGCAGGGGATTCTCTGGTTTCAGGATGAAGCTCACCATCACACAGACAGCTCTACCGGGGAAAGCTTTCCAACGCATCATTTAGATCATTCCTCATACTAACAACAAGTAAAAGGGCAAAGAAGGAATGAAAAGCATGCAGGGAAATCATCAAACAATAAATATAAAATGAAAGAAAGGAAACAATTATCACAAAAGGGGACATTGCTTCAGAATGTGCGGAAGGCAGAAAAATAAAAGTAGTTTAAAAGTGGAGCAGAGGAAGGTCTATTTGTGGCTTCTGAGTGCAGCACTCCAGGCTCAGGAGAAGCCTGCAGCAGATGGCTGCTGGGAGGAAGGACAGCCCTAGTCTTGCTGTATCGGGTGCTCTTTCCAGAAGCATTTGCTGCTGCTGGACTCTGCAGATAGGGCGAGCCTGCTGTGATCTTGTGCACTATTCCTTATGCTCCACAGAGAGCTTATTCAGCCAGGAGCTCACTGGCACTGGTAATTGCCTTTCTTAGTTACAGTAATCTGCTCTTCATTTTACAATATCTCTGATGAAGCGACAGACTTCAAAGATTTATTTAGGGCTCGTTGAATAGAGTAGCCTATATATACTGGCTGACAGGTAACTGGTAATATCATTGTTATTATTATTACTGTAGAGAAAATTTCAGTGTAAAAATATTTATAGAGCCAACATTTATACAGACTGATTTCACACTGCATCACCTACACCAGAATACTCCACTGAAGAGAAGAACACAATAATTTTAAGACACACTGAATCCAGGTTTGAATAGCAACCCTAATGGCTCCCTCAGAGCCGAGCCAATTCCAGAGCAAATATATAGCTCACATTTCATCTCCCAAATGAGACAGGGAAGGGCCAGTGAGAACATTCCTCATGAGCAAAAAGGTTTAAAACTTGAATATAGACTTTTAAAACTTGCATATATTTTAGATTATTGGTACTTGGCTGCTCTGTAATGAAAGCTATGGCCAATAAATATCTGGGGGCAGGATAAAGATGATCTTTGATATTCCTAACAGCTGGGAAGAATATCTCAGCATGGGATACTATCTGGGATAGCATCAATTCTTCATTTATACACTTCAGCATCCTCTCTTTGGATAGTGTGCTGATTCCTGCTTCCCCATGTGCCACTGCTAATAGTATCACAAATATAACAAATTTTCCCAATTCTTTCAAAAACTGCAGTAACGAGATCAACTTGTAGCCATCACAATTTTCCTTAATGTCTTCAAAGTATTCCCTTTTAAACAGAGGCTACCACAACTGCAGCCAACACGTAGCCCGTAATTAAAGTAGCTAGAAAATAATGCATTCATTTGCTTGATGACATCTGTTGTGAGCATTACGTACTGATGCATCACTTCATCTCAGAATTAGCTGAGTTAGGTCCATGTATTACATAATTGGCATATGAAGATGATTAAATAAAGTTTGGACCAATCTCGCAAGACAGCTCCAGCCTCCAGATTAAGCAGGAACTTAATCTGGTAATACCAGGTTGTAGGGCGTGCCCCAGGGTTTTGAAAATAAAGTCCTTTTTAAACCATTCATTATTTAATCAAGCCTATTTTTACCTGTCAGTGATTATCTACTTATTTAAATCTTGTGAATACAGTCATTATTCTTCAAGCAACTGCAAAAAAAAGCAGGTAAACTATCTGGTTGCTGTAAATAATATACTAATTAAATTTTCTTCACATAAAATACTTAATCCTGAACAGTAACATTGCATTATAAAACAATTCCTAGTAAAACATGCTCTAATTATAATTCCAAAGCTCATATTATTTTTGGAATTTGTGTTGGCTTTTAGATAGATTATAATAAAAGGAAATTACTGTATGTTTTAATAACATAGTTGTCAAATAAAGCCATAATGCTCAAACGATGACTAACCACAGTGTATAATTCCCCATAAAAGCTAATTGACAATTGATTTTCTTAAATACTGAAAGAATTCATCATGATTAACACTATTACAATGAAATACAAAGGAATTAGAAAAGATTTATCTCTAATTGAACAGTTCTGCAAATATTAGAAGGACTGAAGAGAATAACAAAGTAGGTTAGAAGCGCAGCATCCCCTTCCCTACTTCACACACAGAATATGAATTACGCAGATCTAACGAGGGGCTTGGTGCTTTTCTGTAGGTGCAGCACGGTTTAGATACACCATGACAGCACAGCACTTTGCTCTCTTAGTCCTCGAGCTCTGTCAACACGCTCAGCTCTGGGATCATCGTCTTGCTGTCTGCAAATCCTCCGCTGGATTTGATCTCATAAAGAACATTTTTCAAAATGAAGAAAACACTAACATTATGGAAGAAAGGAAGATGAAAACGAGAGTAGATATGCAGATAAGTCTGAAAGGCAGTGCACAGCCACAGATGCCCTGTGGCCTTGGGGGCAAAGAGAGAAGCCATGGGGCTGTGCTGGAAGAAAGCGTGCCAGGACGCGGAACGCTGCAAGGTAGGATGCAATGGAAGCTAATGAGGGAGACAGGCAAAGACCCCTGCTGCCCTGAAAAGTGGATAATTGGTGCAATAAATTTTTCCATGCCATATTAAATACAAAACAGGAAAGCTAGTGAGCATAATTACTACGTATCAGCTTGAGCAAGGAACTTTAAATAGCAATTAAAATAAAAAGACACTTCCCTGCCCCAGAGAGTTTTCAGTGAGCAGCTCCCCAGCGTCGGGTGACGGGCGATTCACAACCTTCACTAAACCTCAGCAGGGCTCTCACGGGAAACTTCACAAAGTCATCACCGTGGGATGTCAGGAGGTACAAGTGACACTGACTACAACATAATAAAAAGGTGAAAGACTGTTGCTGTATGAGCACATTAATCATGCACTCTCAAGGCAACTCTGTTCTGCCCAGAGTACTGGCAGCCCAAGGGCACGAGGGCACCAGGCTGGCTTCTTCCTAATGCCTCGAAACCAGAAAAGCTGCCGGTGTTGTTTGGGCAGACCCTCTTCTATGCAGATAGTCAGATCTTCCCTGGTATTTAAGTACAAATCTTCTGCTTTGCACCTTTTACAGTGTGTGTTTCCTTCTCAGCTTTTGCAATATCAAGTTCTGCAGCACCAGATCTTTTCCTTTTCTGATTAGAACTAAAAATAAATTAGAAAGGATGCCACTTGTATTACTGAAAAAAAAAAGCAAATAAGAACATGGAAAAGGCAAGCTGAGTCAGATAACCTAGCACAGTTTTGACAGAGGTCTTTCAGCTTAGTACAACCATAATTAAGGAGGAATGTAAAACCAGGTAATGGCCTCTACCTAATTAATCCGTTCGCATTTACGATAATTGTACTGTGTAGAGAACAAATAAACTAGTGTTAAAATGGCATTTGTTTTCCTTACATACATCTCCAGATCCAATGATATCAGTTCAATAGAAGAGAGAAACATTCAGGTTTTTTTTACTAGGCTTCATACGTTGGAAAGCATCCTAGATCTGCAGAACAGGTCTGGGAAATTCTGTCGTTTATCTAGTAGCGGCTCCCCGAGACTAAATAAAAGAAATAGCTTTACTAAATAAATACTACTCTCAGCCTTCAATGTTTTCCCTATTCATTACAAAGCTGCTGTGGAATTATTGCTGATTTCCTCAACAATTAATGGGTAGGACCAAAGATTTGGATTTAATGCCCCAGCTTCCATATGGTAGCTCAGTAATTTAGCACCCCATTTTTCATCTGCCTTTGCGTAACTAAGTGGACTCTGGCAATGAGTCTAATTTGGTCCCTGGGTACTTTATCCTTTATCCTTTCCCTCATTCAGTCTAGTTGCACACTCCTGTAAACATCCTCTTCCTGGGCCCACGGCATCATCCTTTCTATTCATTCCTCTGCAAATATTAAGGCATCCATCATCGCAAAGCTGGGAGCCTTGAATGCAAACTTGGAGGTATAGTTTGGTTCCCAGCACAGTGGTTTAGGCTTCCAGGCTCCAGCAGATTGCACTGGAGCACAGAACTAAAACACCTCTGGTCAAGTTGGTCAGAGCCTAGAAGCCATGTTCTACATTCATATGTGCAAATGCATCAGCCAATACATTTGGTATGTAAATTAATCAGCTTTTTAAAAGTAAAGTTAAAAAGTGCAATTATCCAACAGAACTGACCTCAGCATGCAATTTTGAGATAATGGACTCAAGTGTAACAGAAAGCACACCACTGCCTGTTCGAAAGCCAGACAGGTAGGGATGCAAAAAAACACCACAAAAGACTAAAAATCCAGGTATTGTCCTGTACGCCATCAGGAATAGTTGGAATTGTCAGATGCTTTGGGAAAGAGATACAAAACTCTGTACAACATGTGTAACTATAAAACCATAATCCTATTTACTGTTTCCCGTAAAACAAGAGGATGACAGTATTTGCTTCAATGGAATGTATATCCCTGTGAGCTATGCACAAGTGGGTAATGACAGCCAGACTTCTAGAGCTCCCCTCCCTGAACTGTTCCTGGGAACTGCCTTTGGCATGAGATGTACCAAATAATCCACACTGTTTTCTTTGCATGTACTTTTGCATCTATCTGTCACTGCAGCTGAGGAGAACGATCCCTGGTTTAAATCTATGATTTATGACAAATACTGGGAAATATTTAAAAATAAAGCAAAACTAAACAACACAATACAGAAATTGCTTGTGGTTGTTACTGTTGGAAAACAGTAGTGAAGGTAACAGTTTATTTGAGCTTAGTTAAAAGGAAGCCAAACACTGAATAAGACTCTCATCCATTTAGAATAATGATGGCTATCTAACACTATCATCCATTGGAAGTGTCCAAGGCCAGGCTGGATGGGGCTTTGGGCAACCTGGTCTAGTGGGAGGTGTCCTTGCCCATGGCAGAGGGGTTGGAACAAGATGATCTCTAAGGTCCCTTCCAACCTGAACCATTCTGATTCATCGTATTTCAAACATTGCCAAATGAAATCAGAAAAATAGTGTTTTTCTTGTTAAAAGAAAAAAAGTCCACTGAGTAATGATATTTCCTATTGTAGGACCCAGGGTTGGGGCAGCCTTTCTGCACCCCTTTACTGCAACCAACACACTGACCCTTGCTGGAAGGACAGTGTGATTTTCCACAGCCAAACCAGGAATATCCTGGATTTAAATTAAGTTGGGTGCCAGTTAAAGTTTGTGTATCTGTTCATGCACAGGCATACACACATTAGAGAAGTGAGTCATTTACCCCAAGCAATGCTCATCTGGCTCTCATCCAGAGGGATAAATATGGGTACAGACGGAAATTTCTAGTTTGTGGACATGGTTGCATACTTTTTACAAGAAGAGAGAACCAGACCTGCTATGTCACGTGAATCATGCACTTGACAGTCCACACTCACACTTCCACATTTAGATTTTGTTTTCATTGTTCCCTGTAGGTTTTTTTCTGGCTATAATTAGAGTTAATCACATTTCAAAGTACCAAGATAATTATCTCCATGTCAAATTAGCTATTTTCAAATGAAAGACTATTTCTGCTTAATTTTTCCCATCTTGAAAGCAGAGCAGTGATCCCCAGATCTTTTATGTCATTTCTTTACGAACATTGGGTGACGATAAGCTACTTTCTGAACCACTGCTTGAATGCAATTTATTTTACATAGCTTTGCATAATAAAATGGCATTTTAGATAACTTATTCAAAGGGCAGAATAATTCTCTGTAGACTTCATTAAATCACTCTTTTCATGTTAAATTAATGTGCCAAGTTAATTTTGAAATAAACAGACCAAGATATTTAATTGCTTTGTGATAAATATGTACTACTTAGTTATAATTTTCTCACGTAGCTTTACATTTTAGAAGTTTGTATATTCCTGTACATCTTTAGAGATATTTAAATTTATGTAGATTCATCTGACATACACTATTAGATGTATTTAATGAACTACTATCTCCATGTGTGTATCAGACATAACTTCCTCTTTGATAATCCTTTTGTATGCAGTATTTTCTTAAAATATGAGTAAATGACAGAAGGAGTTTTCATGGCAGAATTCGATTCTAAACATATTAATGGGAAAACCTGAAGGATAAAGACCAACTTTTTACAAATGGGATCAAGAGTTACAAAACGCAAGTGCATGAGATCAAGACAGACAGAACTCAGACCTGAACGCTGCCTTAACTCAGATTTGCAGGAGCACTCCTCCTTTTTCCCCTCTAACTGGATGTAAAGGTGTGCTCCAAACCTGCATCATACACAATACAGCTAGTTGGCAACTAGTTCAACTGGTTTTTGAATTTCAGTTTCAGACTGTGATCACCTTTACATGCACAAAGTCAAATGAAAACATAACAGAACCCCCATTCCCAGTTTTCAAGACTCCTAAGACACTCCATGTGGCTGTTTCATGACTGACCATGAGCGCTCCTTTCAACATTTATCACTGGATAAACAAAACCAACCCCTATTAATGCTGTGCTTAGAAAGCTAAGTATGCGCAGTTGAACAGAAACCCGTGCAGCATCTTTAGCAAGGGGGAGATTTCAATGACCTTTACTTATTCAAAATAAGTTTGCAGTCCAGCAACACTTATTTGCTAAGACTCAAGAGCAAGAGAAGGATTTGATTTGAGATTTGAGAACCATAAGGTATTTGACAGCCATCACTAATTATTATTATTGCTGTAACGAGATGGTTGGATGCACATTTTACTTGATTTCTTGGTAATATTTCATGTTATTTTTAAAGGACACAAAAACACATTGAAAGACTAATATTTCATACTGATTTATGCAAGCATACTGTTGGAATTAGGGCTTTTTGATGTTTTCTTCTGATAGGGTTGTAAACTATTCTTGGGCCTTATTTCAATCTTCTGTCTTTCACAGAAAATTAGACTCATGCTCATCTAGAATAAATTATTTCATTTCTTCAGTTACCAGTGACTAACAGTCTCCTCATTTAGAGTAGTTTTTCAGCTTGTACTACAAGCTGGGGAAGGAACACCCAAGCTGAACTGTCTTATGGATATTGATAGCATGTTTTTAATTAGAAAATGAATTATTTCGTAGATTTGGAGCTGAAATGGCTCCAGTAAAGTCTTTATAAGAAACAAGAGTGATACTTTCTTATATTTATGGAATTATTTTTCTGGTTTTGAAAATAAATTGACGTTGATCAGTTGCTGGATTGATTCTTAGCAGTTGTAAGGCCAAGGAGAGTTTCCTTTCCTTGTGTATCCACACTTACACCCAGCTGATCTTGCTCCTGCCCAGGTGTGCACATGTGCAAAGCACGCAGGCAAAGCAGAAGGAGGAGGGAAACCAGACTTGCATCATCCTCCTGAGATTCACAATGTCTTTATTCTCCCACAGTCTGCCAGCCTCCTACTAGCTACTATACTAAAACTATCCGTTTTCCTTTGCTTTTCTACATGACATTCACCGTGCTTTAAGGATGCTACTGCACTAGAATGTGCAGGGAATGCCTAACTTGATGAATCACAAACTTACTGAAGCGTAATCTATGTGCTCTGTTCTGGGCATTTTCAGGTATATTTAAAAGAGCGATGAGGTTTGTGACTAATCGTCTTATATTAATTAAAGAAAGCACTCTGTGTAAGTTGTGTTTGTGGAAGTTCAGTCAACTTTGTTAAAGGACAGAAAAAGAATGGAGCAAAGACATTTTATACTTCTTAATGTGATACACAAGCTCTTTCAGGAGCAAATATAATCAGCATTATCATAACTATCAATCCTTTATGAAAAATAATGAAAACATGCGTAATATTAAACATAGACTTAAGCCTCTTTAAATCCAAGAGTACTAGAGCTCCCCAAACCCAAACAGTCAGTAACTAACAACTCAATGCAACCTAAACATTGCTGAAAGTGAAGTACCTGCCTGAGTGCTTCATTGACTCAGGCTGAAACAAGCTGTACGGGGAGCTCCCAGCTGATACCAGCTTGACTTTTTGTACTTGTACACAAAGAAACACGTATTTATCAAAATATTTCTCTCTCCAGCAGTAGAGATGTGTGCACACATGCTTAAAATTCAAGGGTTTTGTGAAAAAGCAAAACCAGCTTGTTCTCCATCCTCCGCATACTGAAGCAAGCGGTGTAGTCGAAGTGGAGTACACCTTATTCAGGCGAGTCCCTAAAGAGTTAGGTCTCCGATTCATTTTCAATGCTTTAAAATTCTTTCTCTTGATTATAAAAGGCATTGTTTATCTGATTGAAGAGGAATAGGAGAGAATAAGTGGTCAAAGCAAAAGTGGGGAAGTATCCATGCTAATACGTGAACAGGTCCTGATCAGCATCCAGTTGTGAACACCAGCCTTTCTGAATGAGATGGAAATTTGATGATAGGTTGCATGTGCAATTGAGCAACACAAATACCTTATCCTCAGCTGCGCTAAGAGCCAAGGCTGCACTTCTGAAAATAATTATTTTTTCTGAATACACAATTTTGAGGGTCATTGCCCATAAATTGCTGAAAATGCTCTCTCAGGGAATCTAGACTTATTTGTTTGGCCATGGGTTTCTATTTCATAGTGCAAGATAAGGCCTATTTGCTGTTATTGCCCATCACAATGTAATCAGCTTCTGTTATTATCGTCGGTTTATTCATTCTTCTGTAGCATACTGTGCTGTGCTCAAGTTCAATCAGGAGAGATTTATTGTAGGAATGACTTGTTTGTTGATTTGCTTGCCTCCCCCTCCCCTGGACAGGACATGCATGGAAGTATGGAGGTGCACTACAACACTTTGAAGGTTTCCTAATGCTAAATAGAAGTCACTTTTGGAAAAGTCTTTAAACTGATGCCCAACTAGTGTCTTTTTGTAGGGTAGGAGTTCTCATAGCTTTCTGACTCTTCACATGAACAAAAATTGTATGCAGAGTAAGCAAAATGAGGAAAAAAGGGCACTACTGTCTACATTTGGGAAATGCCAAAGGTACCAGGATGGGGCCGAAGAGAAACTAAATTCTCCTGCAAGTGGTTGTCCCACAAAGACTGTTGGCTGCATGTAAGATTTACAAAAAAAAACTATAAACATTTTTTCCTATATTTACAGCTACCCAGTCACTTTTTGCTATTACCAGAAGCATCTCAGGGGTTTGCTAATGCATTGGAAGCATCTTTCTGATAAGCCAATGTAAATAGGTACAGCAATAAATCAATAAGCATTATGCTACTCTATGATGTGAAAGGAGATCTTCTCATTACACTTATAAAAATTAAAAAAAAAATCAATGCACAGTATAATACTGTATCAAGGTGCATTTCTGTGTACAGAGAACCTGAGGTATATTGTACCACAATAGGAAAGGGAAATAATTACAGTATATGCTGCTCATGAGAGGCTTATTAGAGTAGGTTGCATTAGAAGACAATATGCCTTATGAGAAAGATGGAAGCATTATTAAAACCTAATGTACAAGCAGAGCAATGCATGCATTACAGTGACAAGCTAATGCTTCCCAGGTGAATATATAGTTTTAAACAGAGCTTAAATTATTTAATTTCCTTGTTCAAGTGTGTAAAGCTCTAACCAAGAAAACATCTCCTTCCGTATCAGTTTAAACAGCACCTTTCTCATACCTAGTTCATTTGGAAGTCCCTATTTAATACCCTACTGCCTCCACAGAAATAAAAATTAACTGCATTAAGCAAAAATTAACTGCATCAATTAACAGATGCCTTGTTTTTAAATTTCTACAATAAAGTTGAAATTGTGCTAGAAAATTTGGACCAACATTTTAATAGTCCTACTTTATTTATTTGGTACATTTGTTCAATAAACATCAGCCTCTCCTTTTAATTAAACTCATTTTATACTTTTATCGTCATTGCATAAAGTCCAAAAGACACAACAGGGAATACGTTATGGAGCCATTACACACTTCCTAAATGACTAAAAGCGCTTAGTTTCACCTCAGACATCATAGTGCTCTAGAGGAGGTGAATACAATGATCATTATTAATATTAACAATCACTTGGTGTTGTGCTTTTATACTGACAGGCTCCCAGTGGCTCCAACCAGCTCTGGATGCAGCTCGCCATTCCCTGCAGCTCAAACCCCGCTGGCAGCCCGTGCCCCTGTGGAGGAGTGTTGGTGCTCAGCCATGCAGAGCAGCTTTCCTCCAACAACATGGGCAGAGCCTGGGTTTTGGCAAGACCCAGCACCAGAGTCAGGCTTTGGCTCCAAAGAATCCTTAATCTCCAGTAAATGAAGTGCAAGGGAAGATGTGCCTTTCTTTTATTTGCACACATATACTGTATCTTTGGACAAGTGCAAGAAAATAGCATTTTCCCAGTCCCATCATTGGTGCATGGGCTGACTGGGAAGCACAACAGAAGGAAGGGAAATAATTTCATTCAAATTGTTAGGACTTGGTTTTGGTTAAAAAGAGAATCTCTGAAAATGTCTATGTCAATTATAATTTAATCTGCTTTGCAATCATTTAAAATTCCATCCTATTAAGTTAGTTTTTGCAATATGCCTCAAAAACTTCCTATTTGCAAAATTTCCCTCTATTTATGTTCCTGGTTCTAAATGCTGCTGCTGTATTGATTACTATAATTCAGCTCTAATTGCACTTTTACAAAGCAGAATGAATAGATTACAGTTGAGCTAGGAGGAAGCCAAACATCAATTATTAATACAACAGAACTGGCCTTTACCACGTCTGTATTATTATTTACCTTGGGGACTTCAGGAACCTGCTGAATAATATTTATTCTCGTAAATTAACCACTTCGAAATATTTGTTTCCATTAAGAAAACCAACCAGACTAATAAAATACAGTTCCAGCAAAAGCAAACAAGCCCTCAGTGTCTGTAATGATGTATGGAAAGCCAACACTCTTTCTCAGAAGGAGGCAGACTCGGTATTTCAGAAAGCAGCCCCTATATCCTACACCAAGAACAAACACAGTGGGTTGATCTCCAGATTAGCTTGCAGCACAGTTTCTTTGGATTCTGTTTCAGCCATTGCTATTATTGATAGGATTCTTTTTGCCTCGACAAAAAGAATCCAAAAAGTGAGATCTTGTAGGCTGTTTCAGTAGGGAGAAAATGGTGGTGGTAAAGCTGCTACTTCCTCAGTGCAATTTTTCTTATTTACAAGGCAGTTACAACAAATCCTGTTTCCCAGCCCCATTCTGGCCAGCATAGTGCCCATAAACCCCTTTCTCTGCTGGCTCTCTCCTTGATCCCATTGCGTGCCTGCACACCTTCTGCTTCTTTGCCCTGGCAACCTGCATTTCCATTAAGAGTAGTTAACATTGACACAGTTTATACTCTAACCTTATGGCCTATGGCTTTGGTGAATGATTTGGCTGTATCAACTTTTTTTTCCACATATATATTGCTAAGCAAGGAAGAATTTAAATTATCTATCTGACCTTTCTCTCTGGATACTTTCCTTGCCCAGACAACAGTCATCCCTCCTCTGCTGCACACTTGGTCACCTGCAGAACTTCCTGCAGAGCCCTGGTCAAAGAACCAGGGCTGGCAGCTTTACAACTGCACGCACAAACCCACTGAGGACTTCGCCTTGGGAAGGAATTTCAGAATTGTCCACATGCAGATGGTACTACCCATGAACTCCCTTCAGTATTTAGCCACTGCTCTGAAGGTAGCTCACGGGGTACACAGACTGTGCTTGTTCTTTCTGTAGGTAGATTTCCTTCATGGAATAGATAGCTTAAAAGCTATTGTTTTTAGAATAAAAACATTCACCAAAGCTAATTCTACAAATTTCCACTGTCTCATAATCAAAAACTCACTGTACAATAATTAATTAGTTAGCCATTTGCAGCTAGGAGTGGAGGCATTCATCATCTTTCCAAAAGCATGCATATCACCATCTGTAACATCCACTCAGTATTTTGGCTCTGAGTATAAGACAATACATTTACCATGCTGGCAGTTAAAAGTTAGTAATTTTCTATAGAACCATAAAATGTGAATTCTGTTGTGCTGCTCCTTTGAGAGCAGAATCCCAGCATTTGCCGCTATGGTAGGGACTCTCATCGAAGAGGCTGGAGGGAATCCAATCAAATCTCTGCACAGTATTCAACCACTATTCAACTGCAAGAATATTAATCCAGCTCTTTTCTCTGTCTGATTAGAGGAAATCATCCCCATTCTATCCATTAGGCATCTTTTATCTGCTCCTGCTATATACGAGTATGTTTCTGTTTCTTTCAGTTCTTTGGAAATAGTGCTGTTGCAAAAGTAACTGCTTATCTGTGATAACAACTAAGGACTGGATCCTACCTGAGAAAGGAAATACCAGAGTGCTCCTCCTCTGATTTAACCAGGAACTCATTAGAAACCCTCTGAGCAACACAGTCCTTGGATCTGAAGAATCTCATCGAGGAGAGGTGCAGAAGACTGATGGCTCCAGCGTGATGCTATCCCTCATCGCACTGTCCCACAGAGGGCTCCTGGCACCTCGGAGCCTTCAGCTCTCTGCCCCCGGGGAGGACAGCCAGGAGAGAAAACAGCGATTGCCAGAGACATCAGCCATCTCAAACATGTTACAAACAGCTTCCTGGAGCTGAGGGGACCCTTATCTAGTTTCAGAGATAGAGCCTTCCAGACTGCAGTCCGCATTGTGCAGATAAAAGTGTGCTGCTTGCTCCTAGGTGTGTGACTGAACTGAGCTGTGCTAAAGCACAAGGGAGCTGGCCTAGCCAGCAAGCAGCATCAGGGAGTGCTCTGTCCTCTTCCTCATGCACATTGATCCTGGGTCAGCTGCAAATTTTATCATTTTATCATTTTATATCTACTTCTAGATTATCTGTGAAAATGCTGAATAGCATTAGCTTTGATACTAACTCACTAAAACACCCACTCATTGATTCCTCATTAACAAATATTTGTCATGATCTAAGGGTTTGGCAGTTCTTAGAGCAATGGAACCTGCTTTAACAATGTTCCACCGTGCCAGTTTTCCCTACAAAATCAAAGTCTAAGCAATCACTGCATGTACCATCCCATTTCTTCAACCATTTTTCAAATTATTGACCAGCTTCACAGCTATAGTGCTACAGACCCGAAACATCATGATCCTACAATTTCAAGAATTAGCAATAAAAATAAGCTGGTTTAGAAAGCCTCTCAATGAAGAACTTGGCTCAGAGATGAAATCACACAAGGGATCAGGCTCAAGACAGATTCACGAGGCAGGCTGCGCTGCACCCCAAGGCACCTGCTGAGCTGGAATACTGTGCAACGTGTCAGTGGCTGTCAACGGGACATGGAACTGTACAGCTGCTGTCACCAGCAAATAAAGAATGAAACTAGGTTTCTTGGAGAAGATCTACTTGCAAAGCAATCAACAATTAAGATCAGTAAACTAGAACTTTCTCTGCCAGATCTGTGTGTTCACGTGTTCTCTTTTTCTTGCTTCTCCCCTTTCACCAGACATCATTGACTTGCTCTGGACACAAACTTTCAATGCATTTTTCCTAGTTGTTCTGACTTTTCCCCAAAAGCCTTGGGTTATTAGATAAATGTATTTGTTTAGTGAAAATTTTCATTTTCCTTCAAGAAATGGAAATGAAATCCATTCAGACAGAAGAAAAAATGAAATCCTTTAGTCTAGATATATGTCTTTGTTTACTTGTTGAGAGAAATGTACAGAGTCTCTAAAGACACCTATGAATATTTATTTCCTCACGAGGGAAACCACCCTTCTTGCAATATGCAAGTAGCAGCCTGTTATATCTTGAACAGACATAATGATATTAATGGCAAATTTCTCCTCCCAAATGAAGTCCTCACATGAATATTTATCTACATTCAAGCAGGAACATCTCTCATCTTAGGAAGAAAATTCATGAACTTTAATAGCAACTTCAGACAATTTGATAGGTTTATATTTCCTCAAGTAAACAGCTTTGAATTAGCATATGAATGTTACCATCTATCCTTTAACTTTGCTAGACATTTACTGACCACTTTGTTGCATTTTTAATAGCTTAGCCATGAGTTTTTTTCATTAAACATTTTTGATCTAGTGGTAGCTTTGATGTCAGCTTGAGAAAGAATTCTGCCTGTTTGCATATCAGTGAGTTAAAAGTTACCTAGAAACACTTTATCCCAGTCTGAATTGCAAGAAAGCCTTTACACAGCCAGACTGACTTCTTTGTTATAACACAGGTGCCTGAGGAAAACACGTTAAGTACCACGAGAGGTATGAAGATATCAGAATCTGTATTGCATATAGTGTAGCCTTCATTCTTACTGCAGCAGAGATTTTGGAAAATCGGAATGTTTGATTTGCAGAAAAAGTTGGCGCTTTCATGTGTTTTTTTTTTCTGAATCCCAGGACAACTTAAATTACATACATATTGTGAACTGACACGTAGGGAAGAGAGGGAGAGATCCCATTGATATCTGTGAAATGAGATATTTTTCTACATCTTTCTGTTATTTTTGCTTTTATTAATAAACAAAGTATTCATCCTTTCTCTTACAGTGCCCTAGAAGGTTAAAAAAAAAAAAAAAAAAAAAAGGCTCTACAGTAGGAAGCAGTGGGTAATTTATTTAGAGAGGCAGGTTTCCTTCATATCCCACTGTTCAACTGAGAGGCTGCTTCCAAATAAGTGTGAGATTTTACACCTCTTCCAGAAGAAAGTCTAGAGTTGAATTGTGTTGGTAACTGTTGTGAGTTAGGCTATGAGCAAACTGTAGTCTCTTCTGAAGACTTTCACTCTTGCCAGCTTCCCCTTCCACACACTATTCCTTCATAGTTATTTTCAGCACTGATCTAGAAGCTAATCTTCTAGGACATAGATCAGACAGTTACCGTGAATTTTTGGTAGTTGTTTAGCTGTTCTGATACTATCCTTAAAGTCAGTAAAAGTCAAAGCAAAAACTTGACAGAAATGCTTGCTGTTTTCCTAGTTAGCTGTATGCATGTACCTCACCCCTGGAGAGATCCAGAGCACGTTCAGCTGTCCTAGCTGTCACCAGGCTGCTTTAACTTTATCTTAGCAAAATGTTGCCCTCTAACACACATTGATAGTACGAAGAATGATGCAGCTAAAAGCTGAAGTCTTCTATAGTGATTTTAATTAAGAGTCTGTCATCATCTGAATTATTATTACTGTTACTTTAGGAATTAAATTTCAGCATAAATTATTAATAAAGAAGTCTGGCAATCATGATCTTAGCCAAAGTGCCTGAAACAGGTTTAGCTTACATTATGCCTTTTGGGCCACTGGGGACAAAGAAATTCAGAGATTGCTTCCATTTGGAAGAAGAGCTGCATCGATGCCAAATACTTCCATAATTAACTGCTGTTTAGCTACGAAGGTGATAGATGCCCTGTCCCTGCCTCTCGAGCCCACAGCCTCCCCTGTGGCACTCACACAGTTCCTTTCCTGGGGTCCATGCTTTCTCCATCACTGTGGCTCCAGATCACCCAGCTCCCCTGTTTGTGCTCTCTTACATACATACTTCAACTGAATGAAAGCCAGAGAAATCCCCACACTGTGTAAGCCACAAATACATTTGTTTTAAATGTGAAAGGCTCTTGTTTTGGGGCTGAAAGTAGCAGATGCATAGCTAGTTCATGTAACAAAACAGCACAATTATCAACTGTTTGAAAGGGGGAAAAAAAAACACATTCTCAATCCATCACTTCTTTATCAGACTGTGAGATAGTCAGACAAAGGCCAAACCAGGAGTCTCCAAACACAGACTTGGCCAGCTCCCACACTGCCCCGCAGGGATGCAGAGCGGGGGTTCCTTCTGCTTTGCCTAATGCCTGCGGATGGTGGCACACGGCTGCCTTGCCAGCTGTCAGTCAGCTCACAGCACTGCTTGCAGCCTTGGTGAAGAGAAGAGCAGAAGGAAGCTGCCATCACCAGCAAGCACCCAGCATATGGCACAAATGCCCGCTCGATGCTATGGCTTCTGTAGGCAGGCCAGGTGCACGCTGCATGGAGAGCCGGAACGCTGCCTGCTCCCAGCCTGTGATGCACCCCAGTGTCAGCATCCCTGCTGGCCTGCAGTGTGCTGGAAGGATTGGGTTCTCTTCTGGATTCTCGGGAATTACAAGCAACAGAACTGGAAAGAACTGGGTTACAATTGTACCTAACTACTTGTGTGACCTGCTGGTAGCAGCAGCAGCCCCAGACTCCATCTAATGAAACACTCTGGAAAAGTGAAATGACGCAACAAGCAGAACTGGGCTGTGATCCTTAAGCTCCCCCTGCCTGCACCTGCAGGTGTGCAGCAGTGCTTGCTTAGCCAGAATAAACCACAAAAACGCTTAGTGTTTAAAAAAAAAAAAAAAAAAAAGAAAAATTTTTTCCTATTNAAAAAAAAAAGGCAAATTATTTCCTACTTGATTCAGAATTTCCTTATATGTCTGAGTTGACATTACTTTCCCTTTGCACCAGAAAACTGTCATTCAGTTAGCAAAGGCATGGGTCTTGCCAGATGAAATGCAGATGCAGCTAGTTTTTCAGCAGACGGATGCAATGTTTTTGCTGTACCCCAGAGGCCAACCAAAACTATAATACAGAACAATAGAGTACAATATAAAATTCAAACCCTAAATAATAGAGAAATAATCTTGGCAGCAGCCTAAGTAGAGCTGAGTGACTAACAAAAATGTGGAAGAGTACATATGTTTTACGGAGAATTGAAAGTTTGTTTTCATATTTAGAACCTGGTTACCTTTTTTTGCTAAGCAGTACATAATTATACAACTTTTCCAATTCTGGGTATGAATTTTAAATGTAGGATACATCCTCAAAAACAGCAGTTCAAGTTACAGCATTTAATTCTAGGTTGTCAGCAATGCAGCCTTTAGAACATACAAAGCTCTCATGGGAAAAAATATCACTGCCTTAGGATAGGGTCAGAGTTTCATTTTTGCAAACAAAAATCAAGTCATTTATAAAATTTGTTTCAAATACTATAACATGTCAGAATGTGAAGAGCACTGGAGTGGACTGATTTCTTCACGAAGTAATAAAAGTATAAAAAAGAGGAATCTTGCTGCATTTTTCACCAAGACTCCATCTTGTTTAAACAATTTATTATTATTATTACATGCTTACCACAGCTTCACCTGAGATCATTTATTGTCTGAAAAACAATCCATTAACATTTCAGACATCTGGGGCCTGGCTTGCATTACTTGTGTTTCGTTCCAAACCCACCAGCACTGTGTGTTGCTTGGAAAGCATATGGGATGGCTTTTGTACAGGAGATGCCATTTTTCTCCAGAGTGGGTCTGCACAGTTCACACTCACCATCACCATCATCATCAATTCACAGGCCTCTCTAAAAAATGTGTCTGGCAAGGAAAGCTTAAAGCATACTTAGAAAAAGTAGAGCAGATCTTCACCTTTCACAGTTGGGTCTTGTCCACTAGGTCTGATTAATTGGTTTGGCAACCACTCTACCAGCAAGAAACATGCACAGCATAATGCAGTGCTACTCCACAGCTTTATCTTAATGTAAATCATGAGATTGTTTGCAGATACTGAGAAAATGATATGTACGCTTAGTCTTCAGCTCAGCCTCTTTCAAATGAGCATTAAAATAATGGTATTTCCCTTCTGCAAACAGCTCCAGGTGTTGCTAAGCCCCAGCCGTGAGAGTGAAATTGAACCTGATGTCAAGGACCTTCAGAGACTCTTACATACAAAACGTGGCGAGACCTTGTACTTCCATCAGCTGTGTTTTCTATGGTAGTACCCTCAGTATGCAACTCCTGGTGTGTATCACTGCTCAGTGCTATACTTTCAAAACCCATCTCAAACCACATTATGCTCACAGAACAATTTTCCACTTCACTTCTGTGCTTCACACAGGGGACAGCTGTATTTCAGTGGTAGTTGAAGTTATTCCTCTATGTATGCTATGTACAAAACAATGTGGCATCTCAAGTAAATTATTTTTTCATAGCCTCACATTTAAAATGTACTAAAAATAATTCCAGGATATTGGATTTCTACTTGGGTCTGTATTGCCTAGTTTACCCTTTTTGACAAAAGTTTTTGTTTTTTTTTTAAAAGAAAAAAGAAAAAATCAAAGCAGAAATTCTTTGAATAGTTCTCTTCTTTGTTTTCTATCTAACTCCAAAGACCCGGAGATCTAAATAGCACCAGAATATTCCATGCACTGAAACAGGCACTGTCTGACTCCTTCTGCAGGCATAAAGAAAAGCTGCTCACTCATGACAGGTATTTCCATTTGATCATTACCTGAAAATATTCAGAACATGCATCTCTGAGAGATGATGCATTATGCTAGGGCTGAGGGCTGTCATTCGACAAAACTCCTGTCTTTAGTGAATCAAGATTATTACATCCTCTGACCTAAGACTGAAAGGAGAATCATAGTAGAAAACCAAGCTCATTACAAGGAATTCCAACAATTTTGTTCTAGACCCAGAATCTCCACAAAACCATGAGGCATTCAGAATGAGTTCTCCAGTACAGAACTCTGCTACAGATCTGAGTTGCATACTTTATTCCTTTAGTTTCAGAGTTTTCAGAAACTCAAGTCCTATTGTATAGGGACAGCACAGCACAGCTGAAACAGGCATTTGTCAAACCCAGGATCTGGCTACAGTGTGAATGATGAGCAGCCACAGGGGCTTTCTCCCCCCAGTCCAGTAGTACACAGCCTGCAGGGCACACTGGTGGCTGTGCCTATGGTTCTCTAGGGCTTCCTCAGAAATCCTCCGCCTTTTCAACATCCTCCACTCTGCACCACAGCAAGGAAGAAGAAAACTTTGGAATAGTTATTAAAAAGAAAAGAAAAAAGAAAAACACATCTGCAAAATACATGAATCATGAATCTTCTGAACAAGTAAAGACAGACTAACAGAACCGCACACCACGAGGAGTAGCAATACAGGTCCTAATCCTTTCAAAAGAAGGAATCCCCATTTCCCAATGTATTAAACCTATTTGATCTCTAAGGAAAGAAAGGATTCTGCACTTAGCCTTCTGTTGAGCAGCGTTTCTGTCAGCATTCCTGTGAGATTCAGCACCGACCTGTTAAGCCGGACTCATGCTAAACAGAGGAAGGGCAAGGAGTGGACGACATGCTGGCATTGTGCAGCACCTCTAGACAAAGAAGATTCTTTCTCAAGGTCAGGACAGTGACACTGATGTGTATGCTAAACAGCCTGAGTTTATCAATTGATTTAATCAATGTTCTCCATTTGTATCTGCCACCAAATGCCACTGTTACCATGAGGGAACAGCCTATGAGCCCCTGCTAGGCCAGTCACTAATCCCCATTTCATAGGGCTCAATTCTCCACCCTTGCACAGGAAGGGTGCTATGGCTTTTCCAGGGCTCGGCACAGCCCTCCAGCCTCAGCACTTCTGCATCCCTCTGGAGCAGTGCTAGCATGGCCACTTTGTCTTTCCAGAAATTGTCACCTTCTACTCGTGGGACCACCTGACAGCCAGAGGAATCATAACAGACTTTACGATCCATGCCGAGGTCTTGTCCATCACTTGGCTTTATCAAACCCTTTGGAAGGTAGAGGCTGGCTCTGCTCAGAGAGCCACTGGCTTCAGAACTCCTCTGGAAACCAGCTGAGATCTGCCGGGACATCCATCCCTTCTACCCTCAGCTTTCCCAGTTCATCATGTGGAGTCACTAACCAATGTTTATAACTGTAGGATTACCTACAGGTTTCATAAAAATATCCATAGGCTACTTTCCTTTGGGAGTTCACTTCTCTTCCCCTGTCCTGTCCAGTCTCTGCTCCCTCCAGCCACCCCCCACTAAGCTGCAGCTCCTTTAGAGGGAGAGAGTTAGCTGTGGCAATCATGCCTCTTTAACAGCACTTAACAACGCTGCATAAATACTTGGAAAAATATGGAAGAAGTGTTTACAGTAGCTGCATATCATAAGAGAGATTTATAGGCCTATTAAAAAATTATTAGGCTTTACTTCTTCTTCAGTGACAAAGCTGCTTTCATAAACTGCTCTCGACAACTTCATATCCAGAGTCCGCAGGATGTTTACTTTCACATTTTCAAAATGCCATATTTCTTTCACCATTATATTTTTTGTTTTGCTGTTTAAAGCAGCAATTCCTTGGCAGTTCAGTTTAAAAATATGTATGTTACCCTGGAAACACTTTCAAATGGACAGCATGACTGCAGGGACTGTTGTAAGTAATGCGGTGAAATTGTTAAGTGTCTGAATAACAAAAATGTACATGTCACGGATGGAGGCATGCAGGTTAGGCATTGATTCCAGTTTCAAATTCTGATATACATCAATTGGGCTCAGGGATCCTATTCACGATGGGAAATTCTTTGCCTCTGAACCTGGCAAACAGGTGGGCAGGACAACAAAAGCATCAGATGTTTTCCCATTGCCTTTAATGCCAGCTCTCACCCTCTCACTCTCTGATCCACCAGGAAATAGAGAGGTTAAATGCTGTCTTTCATACTCCTGATGATGGCCAGGTTGTTTGGCAAGTTCATATTAAAACCTTTTTCCTTCTGTTAACATCCACATACCAATTCCCAAAGACCATAAGGACAAGTCTATAGGTCTCTCTGCTTACCACAACATCATAATCTCGGATTTTGCTTCAGTTGATTAAACTGATAATTAAACCATTTTGCAAAGTACTTTGTATTAGAATTGATAAAATGGGAGCCATGGCTGCTCTGCTCTACAAGCCATAGGTGGTTTGACAAAGATAGTTACATTCAGGAGCAGTTTTCACAATTTCATTTTAATTTTCTCTAAATTGAAGAGAGGAAAAAAGATCAAAATTTGCAGATTTTCTAGCTGAAGTGATAGACTTAAATCATCCTGCTCCCCAGATTTCACTTGGGTTTGCCTGGGAATAAATCACATCAAAACTGGCACAGCATAGAAAGCTTTGAAATGGGCTGCCTTCTACTGACAAAGGCAGTCCTTTGTGTGAAACAGACTTTTCAATGTCATTTTGTTTGCTGTTCAAAATGAGGAATGTTTTTCTGGAACCTACTGCTTGCTTCCATAAATGATAACGAATCACAATGCAGTTGCCAAAAGAAAGATTATTTCTAAGGAGGATACCAAAGCTCTATATTTGCTGTCAAGGCACTTGCCAAGACTTCTGACTATCACATCCATCAAGTCTGCAGCGTTGGATAGGTACTCTGGGTTATAGACAGCAGTTACAGTCAAACCATGTTAATGAATTAAACACGAGGCTGTACAGGAGCATTCATCATAATTTACATGATGAAACAGTCAGGCAAAAGCTCAGTGGTAAATCAAGATGAGAAAAAATGGCTTATTCAGGTTAATCCTAGGTAAACTGTATAATTTTTTCAACATATCCCAGTGGCCTTTTTTTTAAAAAAAAATAAAAAGCCATAGAAAAGATGAATGTGACCTGAATAGGAGACTGATTTCAAACCTTGCTGGATCAATTCACAGGAATAGGCAGCAAAATTCCAAGCTAGCAGGCAAAAGGCAAAACGATCTGAAGTTATCCTTCAGATTTTCATCTCTGTGATATACAGCCCCACTGTGCAATCTAATCCACTGAGACTATTTGGCAATGCCAGCAAATCATCACTGACCAACAAAGTAATTAAAATTCAGCACTACCACTAGCATTATCTGCTGCTTGGTATTTGCTAAATCAGGAAGGATGCTGCGAAAAGAAATGCTACAATAGTCCAAAGCGCTGGAAGCAGAACAGCAATGACTTTCAAGATGCTTTGCTATTAAACAACTGGGTGTGACCAATTCCTTCATTTTTGTGGAGCTGAATACCACCTAAAACTGAATGAAGCAGGGCATCACTCCTTGTTACAACATGTACTGTTTCCAACTCTAATCCACTAGAAGAAACTATCAGGTTGAGATTGGATAATGTGCATCCAGCTTTGGGAGACAAGTTATGTGTTTCCTTTAACAGCTCTAGAAACATTCTCCTCTGTGCTAGGAACACAAGAACAAACTTTTTTTCCTAACGATCTACCTTAGAATGGTTTCACATCAATGAAGGAAGTGAGATGAGTCACAGGAATAATGATGTTTATGTGCACAAACACCATGCAGTCAGGTCTGGAGCCTGAGGAGTGGTGGAATTAATCCCAGTAAGCACATTGTGGAAATATGGAATTTTTCATGTGCATGTTTACAATATTTAAGCCCACACTCATTTTACTTTTATTATAAACACTGCAGGCATAAAAGAATGGAAGATATGGGTCCTGGGGAGTACCCCAGGTACAACGAGACCACAGCTGTGAAACAGAGTGAACCATGCAGTGTTTTCAAAAGTGTGAGTGGTGTCCTCACAGTGTTAGTGAGTAAATGATCCTGAATATTAATTATCTAGGGTCAAAGCTGAAGCAGATAATGGAATTAAACATTCCATTGCACCGAAGAAGGAAGACTCTGTGGGTCTTCAGGGAAAAGAAAATAAGGGAAAGACCAATCGAAACAGGTACACAGGCTGTAGTGTAAAGTGCAGATAAAGACAGCAGGAGAGTGTAGAACAGAAGACGAGAAAGGACGTACTATTTTTTTTCCATGTCATGGTCAGTATGTGGTATATTAGACATGTATTTCAGATAGATCCACAAAAAACTTCCCACTTAAATGGCTTCAGGCTAAAACCTAAATAAGTTAAGCAACAGAAAATAATTTAAAAAATTCAAAAATCTAAAACAAGGCCAAATGCAATGAGATCTTGCAGATGGCACACAACTTCTCAGCACCTTGATAACATCACTACAGATGTGCAAGTCTTAAGAAGAGTCCAAGCAACTTTGCATGAAAAGGACAAGAGTAGAATAACATGACACATCCTTTTGTTTAAGCACTATGGTTTTTACTTTTTGCTCTAAATGATTTAAAAAAAAAAAAAAACCCTATTCCCATCTGAGGCAAGTTTTCATTACCTAACACAGGGCTGTGTAGGTAGCTCCCCTCCCTTAATTTGCCATGATTTCATGCACTTTAATTACAACAGACATTAAGGATAAATATGTCAGAGATATTATAGATCTCCCTTTTTCTTTTTGAAAAAGTATTTTTTGCAAAATACAGTATCAGATTAATATAGATACAGCATCCCTAACAAATTACAACAGTTAATTAGATCATGGGCACCTTCAATAGCAGCACAATTATTTTTACATTGTCTGCAGCTAGTAGTTAAGAAAAGTAGATAACTTATTGCTAGCCAAGTCTAATAAGAATGGGGCTTTATCTGAGCCCAGAGATATCCTCTTTCCCTTTAAGTTGCATACAGTTGAAAACCTGACAGATAGGTGTGTTAGGACATTTTCATAATTCTAGTAATGAAAAATAAAGTCATTAAAAAGGCAGCCAAGTGAGATCTACAGTGTCAGCATTTTAAAGTAAATTCTGAATACACTAAAAGATTTGTCACTTACTTATACCCTAAAGTCTCTGAAGAACTAGCGAATATGTAAACTTTCTTTATTATTCCATCTTCCAGCCAAATATCATTATCAGTGCACAGGATGTTTACTGGATCCAGTTTCAGCTATCAAACCAAGTTCCTTGCAATCTAAGATGGCTTCATAATTCCACACTTTGGACAGTGCTGAGCCATAAATGTTATTTTTGGCTATGCCAACAACTCAGCTCAAACACTGGATCAGCCCAGTACAGAAGCAGGAGCAGCTTCTGGCAGGAGGCTAACATGGTTTGTCTAACCCCAGAGCTATACATGCTAAACCCTATATTCCTCCCAGGCCACCTGATCCCACTTCAATCTCTTGCAGGCTACCTTTCTATGTTCATTTTTTCAGGAGCTATTTGTTCATCCATTCAGAGTCCTGCTGCTCTTGCTTGACATCTGCATGGAGCATAGAGCTTGGAAGAAGAGATGCTTGAAAATCAACTGGCTGTCCTCAACTCATTTTCCCTCCTGGGTCACATTTGATGGGATTCTTCCAAGTGGGTCCCTGAGCAGGCCAGAGTCTGCTCTCCTGAAGCTCAGTGTTGCAGTTCTGCTACTGGCCTTGGTCCATTTCATCAGAATTCAGGTCTGGATCAACTCATGGTTGCTGCAGCCAAGTCTAACCACAACCAGTTCTTTGTAGCTCCGTCACAGCGTCTCCTTTTGTTGCTTCCTCAACCACTTGTGTTAGGAAGTCATCATCAATGCATTCCAAAGACCTCCCGGCTTGCTGGTACCCTGCTTTGGGGCCTTCCAGCAGATACTGAGGTGGCAAAAGTATACCATGAGTACCAGAGCCTGCCAACAGGAAGTTTCTTCCAGTTGACTGAAGAAAGCTTCATCTACTTCCTCCAGATAAGTGGTGTGTAGCAGACACTGAAACGTGTCACCCATGTTGGTCTGCCCTCTAGCCGTGACCCAAAAGCTCCCAGCTGGCTCCTCACTTCCCCAGGCAGAACTCTGTGCTCTCCAGCTGCTCTCCCACATGCAGGAGAACTCCCCTTCTTGCCCTCCTGCCCTTAATTCTGTACCCAACCTTCACAGCATGAATTGTAAAAATTAGTAATTTTGCTAATAGTAGGACCATCATAACAACTGTCTAGAAAGAAATGGGAATGTAAAACCATAGGATCTGGCACATTATAACCCAGGGAAACTGTTTGAAGTGTTAAAGAAATCTAAATCTTCAGCTAATGACCGATAAAGCCTCATGCTAACCTTGAGAGGTGGGCATGGGAGCACAACAGAAATTAAAGCAGCTGAACCAGTTGCTGGGGCATTATGTAAATAAAGTTAGCTGAGTAGCCTGTGAAAGAAAAAGTAAACGCACCCTTTGAATATATTTGAGTAAGGCCTTTTAGTATCAATAGGACCACAAAAGCGAACAAGTGTTAAGCATGGCAACGCACAGCAGGAATGCTGAACATGTAGTTCGTGCAGACTTGTGAATATTCATGATTTGCAAGGGAAAAGAAAAGGAAAATAGGGATCAAGAAAAAGGACTTCCATTATTACTTACCAGTCACTCATTCCACTTTTATTCCACAGTACAGTCATGCCTCCCTGAGCTCCTGGGTGCTTAAGCATTACACTAGTAGTGCACTACACTCATGGCTTATTTCTCTTTTAAAGAAAACTCCCTATTTCGATGTGTATTCAGGTGACTTCCGCGCTCTCTTCTAATGAGCTGCTTAGAAATACATACATCTATCCTAATTAAAGAACTAGGATAAGAATAAAAGTGTTTCCTATGCATTCATTATAGATAACATTTTTTGCACATATTACCTAATTTCTAATTGTGTGAATACTCATACAGCAAATTCACAAGTTCCATAAATGTCTTTTTAATCTAATTCCCTAAACAGAGTCAAACTCAGACACATGGGAATGCAAAGCCCTCCTGCTTTCCTTACTGAGTGACTTGGAGCCAAGGCAGTATGGAAGAGTAACAAGAAGAAATGTAACCTCTCAGAACAGCTTTTGCCAGTGTATGTTCTGCTGAGGATTAAATGCCAGCTCCCAAGCCTATGGGAAGTCAGAGAACAAGGCAAAAAGTACTGCCAACAACTGCTTGTCTCAAGAGCAGCCTCATAAACAACTTGCATAGCAGGTGAAGGGAGCTGAAACCGCACCTTCTGATGGAGGAGCAAACATCAACCAGGGTACCCGCTCACAGAAACAGTGTGGCAGCTCCCGACTGGGGACAGTTTGTTAAATCCAAATATTTTGCCATGTAAAAATTCTGTTAAGACTAATGCCTCCCTTACAGGAATGATGTATGGTTTGCACTTCCCTCTGTGAATCCCAGGCTGCTAAATGAGGGCTCATGGAACTGAGCCTTCCAGCTACCGTTGGTCAAAGCCTGCAGTTCCCATTGAACAGGAAATGTTGAAGTCAACCAGCTCGGGAACATTTCTTACAAAATAAAAATTTCTAAGCAAAAATTTCTTTCTGCATAGAACAAAGACATCTTAAATATTTTTCTGATGGTTTCCTCTCCTTTTATATTGTAAATTATGTCACATAGTATGTAATAATATTTAAAAATTACAAATCAGGCATGGAGCTTGTCAAAATTCCTTAAAAGTTATTAAAAAAAAAATCAAAGTCACAACTTTTTTAAAACCATTTTGACATCAAGAAAATTGTACTTTCAATTAAAAAAATAACAAACAATAACAACGAAAACCCCTACCATTTTATCAAGAATTTTTCAATATGTTCCTTCTCCAGCACTAAAGAAAGGAATAACACTAGGCTATAAAGCACATCTCCCAGTGTAGGTTCTTATGCACAAACCAGAAGCCCTGGTACAGACGTGTCACACGACCAGCTGCATTGCCTGCTGGTATTTCTTTTGGAACAGATGATTATTCTTGTCCTAACTAGAACAAGAAGCACCTCCCTCTGAAAATGAGAAATTATTTTTCATTAAGTTTTATTCTACGTACTAGAGTGAGCACAGCAGTAAATATCTCACACAGAGCTGGAACGAGGAACAGCGATGCTGCGTGTTGTTTACGTGGAGCTCATCTGCTATGCCTTGCTGAGCAGCAGCTTTAAACAAGGATTTCAAAATTGAATTTGAAATTATCAAATTACCATCAAAGTCAGTTTTCATGGGTACACAGGAATCCTGGATATACACCAGGAACACATCCAACAGGGAGGACTCAGATCACGCACCATTAATTTATTTTCATGCCTGCTTACTGAAAACGTGGCTCAGCTTAGCAGCTCGGGTCTCCACAACTGAAGAACGGGGACAGTGGCCCCCTCTGCCTCTTTGGACAGCAACGGCAACTTAAAGCCTTCATAAAATTCTAGCCTTAAATTACAACAATGGAGAGGCCAAAGATAAGGTAAGGGAACAGGGGCTGTGCCATGGGCCAGGGCTCAGCAGTGGCTCTGCACACGGAACAGAAAGAGGCCACTGGCAGGGCCAGCAGTGCCCACTGTGCCGCACATCCACCTGCCCCGTGCCATTCCCCACTGCCTCATGCTGGCCTCACTCACTCATAGACGCTCACAGCAGAAAGAAGATTCCACTTCTGCTGAACTGAAGACTTTCTAGAACACCGCAACATCACTCTTATTGATTTATCTATTTAAAGTAATGCCAGGAGTTTGTCATTAATATTTGATTGGTATTTTTAAACCCTTACAAGAAGTGCATAGACCATAAAAATGTGTTACAGTAAAGCACCATTGGCAGAACAACATTATCCCAAACCACAGGGGATGTTGGTTGGCACTATCTTCCACATCTTAAAACTTTCAGAAGGTGTCAAGACGCCATTATGCTATTACTAGGATTTGACTTCTGAGCACATATGGACTTAAAAATAAGACTAAATAAAAGACAAGTGGCAGGAAAAAATAAAAATTAAAACTAAATTTACAGATATTCATAGAATAAAAAAGCATGAGATGTACTCATTAGTCAAAATAAATTGAAAGTATATATTAAGAATTTACGCACTTCAGCTGGCTGGTAAGCCTGCAGAGGAGAAAGGAATTATTTAGATTAAGCAATGATAGACTTAACGATAATCAAATATTTGGGGAACTTGAAAATCCTCAGAAGTCTCGTATATCATGTACTTTACCACTGCAATAGAGGGAAGTAAAAGTTGTCTTTGAGCTATCTTTAAAACTGTCACCATCTGGTTGAAAGAGAAATATACTTAGAAAACATGATTGGGAATGTTTCATTGCTCTCTTGTGAAAGCTCCATTTCTCTCCACGCAGAATTGCCCAGATCTTTCTTTAATCATTCAAAGTGTGTTATGAATAGGTTTTAACAAAGACTTAAGTTACAGGGCAACTCAAGGCAACTTCCTGCCTCTGCAGAACAACATGTAAGGATGTTGTCTATAGTTTTGTGTGGATACACTCAACATCCAAGATACATGATTTCATTTTCACAGACTTTTTCCTTGCTATAGTTTCCCAATGGTCATCCAGAAAACAATTCTGAAAGGTCACAACTAATGTCACACCAAAAAAGTTTTTATTTCCACTTCTTCCTATCACTCAGCAATCAATGCTCTCATGGCTCGTGAACAAACACATGCAGGAGAAATACATTCTTAGATCAAATCTTGCCCCTATGACCTGGGAAGAAAAAAAGCTTCGAGCAGCTCGGAGACAATTGATCAATATCTTTAGCTATGGCACTGCCCTGTGCAGCACAGGCAAATAAATCAGCTTATATCTCTCCTGACAAATTATAAAGGTAGGCACTCTGCAGGTAGAGGAAAGGGTAGATATTAACGGAAGCAAGAGGGAAGGTCTTTAGGCACTAACACACTCAGCACATCTATAATGTCTCTTCCAAACACGCTGAATATCTACACAGAGCAATTTAAATATAGAAGGTTAAAAACCAAACTTCCCAAATCGCAAGACTAGAGAATGGAGTTGTTGACAAGCTCCAAATGAAATGTAATCCAAAGCATAAGGGAAAGAAAAGAAAAAGAGATAGAAAGAGGCTAAATATATTTTTGTATACAGCTCTTAAATTTTAAGACTTACTACAGTGAAAGACTTGCACATCAAAAATGTACTGTTATAAATTAAGATCTCTATTTCCTCAAATTCCAAAGAAAAACAAAGAAAAATCTTGAGGTACATTAAAGGGTATACATTATGCCAAACATATTTAGTATTCTGAAAATATAACTCAAAACAAGAACAATTGTGCTTTTAGGATCAGGGAGAAAAACTATGAAGAAATCTCATCAATGAATTTATGCAAGACCTTATACACACACAGAATTAAAAGGTATTCTTTCTTCAGAGTGCAAAATAAGTTAAAAACAGTGTTAGGAGAATAATGCAGCCCAGAAAGCTTATTAGCAACCTATCCACACTAATGACCTGGAGGCAAATTCAAGCTGCCAGCATTAACTGCAGGAAGAGCTGGCAAATGAGCCCAGATGCCTTTGATGTGAAAGCATCTTCCCTAGTTTGACACCTGATACCTCACACTGTCATCCCAGAACGAACGGTTTGATACAGTAAAAGGTGTTCAAACTTATAGCTATGTTATTAAAAGCATATCTGTAAATACTTTGTTTAAATACATCAGTTTTTACTTTTAGAATAGGAGTGGCTTTTATATTAACTTTAGATAGAGGTGGCAGTGCTACCTAGAATATAAGTTAGCCTGACTCACCGCAACGTATGACCCAATGTTATTACTTTGGTAGGCTGAAGTTTTCCACCCAAGTATTTGTAAGCCTTTGCTTTTTAGAAAGCTTCAGGTACAAGTGTTTGAAATCTTTTTCAGAAGTGAATTTAGGAAACAGATACATTATTTATGGTAAAAATGCTTACATCTTTCTGTTGAGATGTTCTAGTGTACGTCTGACCTTTAGCAGTAACTTGAATTTTAGCAACAAGCGATATCCTGGTTTCTGGACAGTTCGTTTATGACTGAGAAATTCTCTGAATCATAGCCAAAGTACAAGCCTCTGATCCTTCAGCCTGTGCCTTCACAGCACCAGTTGGTGTATTCTTTAGAGCTAACTACTCCAGTCTTCCCCCAGTTCCTCCTGTGGCTCCTGAGGAGTCAGGTGGCTGAGAAGGGCACAGAGGGACTCCATGGAGCCTCCTGACAGTCCTCAGCTGTGAGATGGTGACAAAGAGGTGGCCTGGGCAGAGCGGGGCAGTTGGTTCGCATGAGATGGAGGGATGGGGAAAACCAGAAGGGGAGAGGATGGCAGCGTGATCGCTGTGCTTCAGGAGCTGGAGACTGCATCGATCCTGCTTGGGAGCTGCACTGGGGCCTCCTAGTCTAGTGTCTAACCCACCTGCAACTCAGTACCTATAAATACAGGATACCAGCAGGTACACATATTTTAATAAGGACCAAGAAAGCAACCCGTTTTCTTGCTTTTCAATAGACAATCCCCACAGAAAAAGCAGAACAATTGTATCCCCATCCTGCTGCCAACGTTAGCAAAGAAGCATTTTCTCATCTGTGGGAGGCAGAAAACGAGCACCCTGACATCACCAACAGCACAGGCTGACATGCAGCATCCCCAGCTGGCTTCTTGTCCTGAACAGCCACCGAGGTGCTAACAGAGTGACACTGGCAGCACTCTTTACTAAAGCAAATACAATAATGCATCACTTAGCTCCTAAGAACAATTTAAATTATTTTTTCTCTTTTTCCTGTCAGGCTCCACTGATATAAAATGTTTATTCACCAGTTCCTCCCTCTGAGGGTTGCACAAAATACAACTCAGTACTTCCTGCAAGGCACTGAGATCCCAGTGCCACATGCAGGAGTCTACTGATATATGCGTATCGTTGAAAAGTCGTAAATTACCCATTGAAATTTTCCCCAAAGATGTTTATTCAAAATACAAGAGAAACAGGAAGATTCACACTTTCTGCATCTTCTAAATCAGTACTACAACTTGAGCACTAATTTATGAAAATCTAATATAGAAACAAAACACTATATTAAGAAATGAATTATAACCAGGGATTAGAGAAGGACTACAGGAATTTAAGACCAACTAATTGAGCCGCAAGTAGATCACTCTGCAAGTACTCCTGAAATATGCAACAGAACCTGCCCCCTGAATAACGGATGAGGGTTGGCAGAAGTGCTGGCAACTCTTGCCAAGTTTATAAATTCTTGTCTCTCACTGAGGTTACAAAGCACACAGCTCCCAAATGATGAGCTGCATACCCTTGGGTGTGATAAAATTTCCCATAAAAGAGAAAAGTAGCTGTGGTAGCTTGAATCATTTCTCCAGTTCAGGGTCGAACCCTCTCTCCCCCCAGATATCTGTGGCATGTACAATGTCAATGGGAACTTACACGCACATCCTAGAGTGGAACTGAGTTTTAACCTACATAAAAACCACCACATTATTGTCTATTATCATAAAGCCTGAGTCTGCTAATATATCCACAGTATAAATCAGAATGAACTCCTTTGAAGTCAGTGGAACCACAACTCTAGATGCCAAGAACAGAATTAGGTCTTTCAATCTAGGCTCTCCATTAGATCGGTAGAAGTGAAGGAATAATAGAATTGTATGTATTTGAAGAAAAAAACCTGAGACTGAAGAATTATACTGCCAAGAAAATCATGTTAACAAAGTCATGAAAGACTTTTCTACGGAAATCTATACAGAAGTGAAAGGGAGGAAGAAAAGACAGACGCATTTACAGTGCTATGCTTCTTCATAGCCAGAAAAATGCAAAATGAAGCCGGAGAGATTCTTTGTAGTTAATATGAAAGGCAGCATCTGCCAGAAAAGATGTTCCCTGGGAGAAGAGCAGTGGAAGTGCCTTTTGACAATTCTGATCAAGACGTGTTCTAGTTAGTATTCACGATGGCCACGATGATAAATTATATGAATAATTTTGGTTCTTTGTCAGGAGTTAGATAATATCTGCCTATAATGCATCTGTATCAGTGCACCTTTAATTACTGAGTAAAGGACAGATAGAACAACACAAAACTTTTCTACACATCCTTTATGCTCAGAAAATGACAAGTTCATGTAAATTATGGCTTATATTACAAAAGCAAACACTATGCTTCTTTTCATTATCACTCACTATACACATGTAGCATTCTGAAGAGCTGTGAGGAGAGAGTTGTTAAACAAGATTCATCAAGATAAAAAGGAAGCTGCAGGATTTGAGATGACAAAGGTCTGAGGACTGAACCTCTAATTATGCAGACGCTGTATCTTACAGTAGTTACCCAGAACAAGCAGCAAAATTTAGATTCAGTCCACTTGCAGATAATGGATAGAGAAAAAGTTTGGGGGAGTAGTAGGATGACAAAGAGATATCAAATTGTTCTGCTAGTTGTTGCTCTGCTTTTCTCAAGATTAAGGCTTCCGTTCATCTAGGCTGGTGAACAGCAGAGTGCAGGAAGCTCTCTGTGTAAAGAGGAAGCAGAATTATCTTCCCATTATCTCAGACCTGCTGTTACATATCTATTTATTCACTCCATTGTCCAGAACTGTGCTTCTGTTTCGGGATGTGGTCACCTTCTTAAGCTCATCTATGGTTTTATTTTATCATTTCCCCCAACCACTTCAGGAGCAGAACACAGGATTTTAGGCTTTTCTGGTCCTGTGCTATACAATTTGGCTTTTGGCCCTTTTCCAGAAATTTTCGGTTTGTTCTAGGGCTGAGAGGTGTCTTTGTGGGTGGCAGTACATGGTGACAAAAAGACTATTTCCAAGGAATTCCAGATGCAGTTCTCTGTTCTAAACAATTTACCAGATTTTGTCTCTGAAAATCGTTTCACTGTAATGTCTTCTGCAGCTGAATTGCATTTCACTTTAATAGATGCTTCTCAAGTATCTTAATATTCACTCATTGCTTTATTGTTTATGTAAGAAAGCCCAAACTAACGATCAACACATCTGATGTAAAAGCCCAGATGCTTGGTAAAGAAGTTTGAGAAGCAAGAGAAAAAAAACAAGATAGTTCTGAAACTTCTGATATTATATCTGCTGTATATTTCTGCAATAGGAGCTGTTGCACAATAATTGATACAGTAAACTATTGGGCTGGAAAATTGCTATTGAAAACATATAATCAACCTTATGAACTCTATAAACCCGAAGAAATGCGAGATGCAATTCTGTTTCCTCAGGTCAGTTTAGGCATCAGCCTCAGAAAATGGAGGTGAGCAAATTGCAGACCACCACTCTTAGAGGAAAGTTTGTTTTGCATTTCATCAGCCAATACATGTACAATAAACTCTTCCTGCGCTCTAAGTCTTTTGAAAGTGCACAGATCATGCAATGATATGGGAACTGCAGATTCAGATAATTCTCAGATCACTTCAGAAGTATTAAATGAATATAGAGAGATTTAATACATTCATACATTTAAAAATAGAATTCTGGCTTTTCATTCACTTGACTTGATATTCATAGAATCATAGAATCATAGAATGGTTCAGGTTGGAAGGGACCTTAGAGATCATCTTGTTTCAACCCCCCTGCCATGGGCAAGGACACCTCCCACTAGACCAGGTTGCCCAAAGCCCCATCCAGCCTGGCTTTGAATACTTCCAGGGAGGGAGCATCAACGACTTCCCTGGGCAACCTGTTCCAGTGTCTCACCACCCTCACAGTGAAGAATTTCTTCCTTATATCCAGTCTAAATCTACCCTCTTCCAGTTTATAACCGTTACCCCTTGTTCTGTCATTATCTATCCTTGTAAAAAGCCCCTCCCCAGCTTTCCTGTAGGCCCCCTTCACATACTGGAAGGCTGCTATCAGGTCCCCCCACAGCCTTCTCTTCTCCAGGCTGAAGAGTCCCAACTCTCTCAGCCTGTCCTCGTAGGGGAGGTGCTCCAGCCCTCTGATCATCCTTGTGGCCTCCTCTGGACCCGCTCCAACAGCTCCACATCCTTCTTGTGTTGGGGGCCCCAGAACTGGACACAATACTCCAGGTGAGGTCTCACGAGAGCAGAGTAGAGGGGCAGAATCACCTCCCTCGACCTGCTGGCCACGCTTCTCTTGATGCATCCCAGGATGCGGTTGGCCTTCTGGGCTGCAAGCGCAGTTACTTGATCTATATTGCTTCTGTTTAGCAAGAGGCTGTGGTGCTGTATTGCGTAACGCCTATTAAAACACTGAGTCCTCAGCAGAGGCGGAGGTGCTGTGCTGCATTGTTGTTTCCTTTGTATGCACACTCTGCCAAGGAATTATTTTGCATCCAAGGTTAAATCTTAAAAGGCGATTCATTATTTGGCATAGATAGGAAAGAGAACTAATAACACACATAATTTACTGATCTCTAAGATATTGTCCCGCAGTAATGGACCTAAACCCTTGCCATTAAAAGGCATTCATCTTCAATATACTTCCATTGGTAAAATCCATGAACTAACTATTGATTATAATTTGATGTTTGAATACATTTGTGCAATGATTAAATCTACCTTTATCATTTGAGAAGATCATCAGGTTAAAATTCCTCTTTCAATGCCAAAGTACTAAAATTGACTTGAGATATGATTCCTCGTTGGGCTTCTAAACTGCCTTCTTCAGCAATTAAAATTGATTGAAAATATTGATCGAACATTATAGTGGTTTGGGTTTTATTTTTTATTGGAGTCTCCCAATGTCACCAGTAGATACTGAATCTAGTCGTAGCAGGGGAGCTGGCTTACTGAGGTGAGCACACGTCCCCACTGTAACACCTTTGCCCTTTTCAAGCACTAATTGCTTCAGAAGGCAATGACTGTGCCAGCGTTTTCCAAGTATTGAGTTAGCCTCTTGAGATGCCTTAAAGTTTTTGGAGAAATATTATCGACCCACAGGCAGACAAAGAACAAAGAATCAGACTATATCACAGGAGTTTCATCTGACCCTCTAATCTATAACAAACTATATTAAGCATTTATGCTCCAGAACCTTATAGCTCTTGTTAGTAATTTAGGAATACTCAGACTGCCAGATCAATAGCTCTTGGTAGCATTTTATTGCCATATTAAAGAAGATAGCTGTTTATAGAGTATGGATTTCTGGTTCTAATCTTTATCTTGAAGCAGTCCCACACTGAGAAGGGACACAGTTCAGTTTTAACCTACATCCAACTACTCTTAATTCTAACCTGGGCCTTTTTTAAGTATTACACTTGGTACCAAATCTGGAAAATAGCGTTTGATGAAGATTCTTGGCAAAAATCTCTTTCATTTGTGCTATGGCTATTCTACTGCTCTCAAAACCTTGCATTATCTCAACCAACCACAACTTGCTGAGTTGAAAAAGCCTTTTTATCTAAAGATAGAGGTGTACCCTGTGTGACACGTTTTTGGAGCCTTAGAGTTAGAATGAAAAGATCCTATAAAGATAAGTGTTTTAAGATAGTGAGGTTGCTCATTCAGTAACTCAACATCAAAGGTTGTTCCCAACTTAGTGCATGGGTTAAAAAAACCCTGTTCACTGCCTTCTGACCCAAACTGCCCACTAAGTATTCAGCCTCTTGAGAAAGTTATAGCATAACTTTCTGGCCAGGTGTCTGCTTCTTATTAAGCTCATCAACACCTCTGCTAAGCAATTAGGACATTATTGCCTAGTCACAGTGCTAGACAGCTGTACCTGTGAGGCTTACGTACACATTTGCAGATTTTACCTTTCCTTTCATGTGAGTATGTTGGCATAAACAATGGAGAAATGGCTCTTCAAACCATGCTTCACACCGATGTGACTTGACCAGACAGGATTTGTTCAGATTCTACTCAGATTTTCTTCCAAACTTTACAGATCATAACTTCAAGATGCATCACGCAGAAGGACTGCATATAAAAGATTTATGCCAATGCATGAAATTATCAGAACTTACTTCTGAATAGTTGCATAATAAAATAAAAATGTTCTTGACTTTTTCTAATTTATTTAAGGAAAAACTGGATTAAAACCATGAATTTTAATTGCTTTTGAGAAAGTGAGATGCATATAAAATGAAGATGAAAAGAATCTCACCAACCCTAATACATTTTGGATGAGGACATCAGAACTAGGAAATGTGTTACTTTTTGGAAAAGTCTTTTTACTCCTCTGATGGGGTACATACAACTTTATATTCACACTAGTACTACCTCTTAATGAGTGAATAGAGGAGATGGTAGAACAAAATTAGTTTCCTTTGTGCTGCCCGTGTGATTACAAGGGCTGACATATCCCCCGCTCCTCAGGAGGCATTCACAAGTAAAGGGGAAATGGAGACATGACGTTGCTGCTTTGTCCCAGGGCTGTCAGAGGGGCACCCTAAAAGAGGGTCTGTGAGTCCCCATGTACGGGTTGCAGACCTGACAGACAGCCCGTGCCTGGGCCTATAAGGGCATCTCTGCGCATTTACTGTTTCCCTGACATAAGTCCCACTGCAGGCCTGGCAGAGCATGCTCCCAAACTTCAAGGAAACATCAACAAAGCAGTTGACATAGGAGAGGTTTATAGTAAATTACATTAAGTTATCCATTAAAAATCTTTGTCATTAGGCATGAGCAACATATTAAGCCCAGGAAAGATCCTTCCAATGAATTAAATTAATGTAGAGGTGAACGGAAAAATTATACTAAGTAATAAAATACATCATCCTCTCATGTTATCAGCTGAGCTTCACACTATTGCATCATGGGTCATGATTTTTTTTTTTTTTAATTATTCCAAGTATGTAACCAGTTCTTTCAGCAGTGATTTATCTTGAAAGTTTGGCCATAAAGCTAGGCTTAAATATACCTTTTATAGATGGATGGTTACATGAATGTATTTTCCTTAAAGCAGGCAGCAATACTTTACATTCTATCTCCTCTGCCATGGACCATGTTAGTGATAGCTAGATAGTACACTAGGAGGTCTGCATTTAGCTTATAATGACTGAAGATTGCTGCAAGTGATTTTTAGAATGGTACATGACCAAAGTATGCCATGTTTCACTAGCAACCAGCTTCTAGTATAGATAAACATTCAGCAAGCATCAATGAATGCCAATGGGTGCCATCTTTTTCTACATGGAGGAATTCAGTTTCACCCCTTTGCTCCATCTGTGCTCATGTCAGACGCCATTGGTCAGAGTGCCCCTCTGCTGCCATCTGTCACACTGCAACAACATGGAATGGAATATTGGTAGGAAAGTTCATCCTCTACTGCCATATCAGCACCATCTGCCTCTGATGTCCTGGGACAACACAATAAAATAGGAGGCACTACTTTTGTAATTTCAAGACAAGTATAGATTTTAGTTAGAAATGGTTAGGAAGTACCACCAGAAATTAAATATCAGCACACCTAAGATCACCTGTATCATCCTAAATTGTTTTATTTAATACATGTAAAAAATCAATTTTTAAGCAGTCATTATAAAACAGAACAGTTTTTAAAAGTTCTAGTCCAATTCTCAGTAAAAGCAATGTTCCAACAGTTCTCCGGGGCTGCTTCATTTGAATCACAAGTGTTTTCAAACAAAATCCAGACCATAATATCACTATCCAGAGAAGCCTACATGATTTGGGAAAAAAGGAAAAAATCTTGGCAGGCATTGCCTCAGAATGGCAGATCCCACAGACGATTCCTACGATTCAAAGGATGTGGGCAAGGTATCATAAACCATGACTGTATGTAAGCATGGAAAACAAACTGTGCATCCTTTGAGCAGCCCACTGTAAGTAGCAGGAGGGATCCGGGGCAAAATCATCCACGCACATGTTTTAGAAAGACAGCCAGCAAAATCTACCAGTGCATATAAATATGAAACACAATCTTACTGCTTTACAGCTGCATAACACTAAACCGTCTTTTTCTTTTCTTCCTTTTTTTTTAATTTATTTTAATAGTATTTTAGTATTTCTCAATAATTACACAGTGGTAGTTATTGCATGAACCAAAAGGATTCATATTCTTTTACAAAAACTAAATCATATGGCATACAAGGTATATATTTAAGGGTTTCTAACAAAAGAAGTTGACTTGTAAGTAGGAAAACTTTCTAAAGAAGAGGAGCATGTGAAAACCCAGAGTATTCATGTGCTAGCTTACATGGTCAAGAGAATAACTTACGCATGGAAAAGCTTTAAACAAATATTCAAAGGGATACTACCGTGGGCAAACATTACCTGGTAGGATAGTGATCATGCAGAGAAAATAAAGATGATGGAAATCAACTAGAAGCCTCAGGAAAGGCTGGCAGTCATCAAACCAGTGCACCAACACACACGGTGCAGAAACCTACACAGAACCACAGCTGTGCCAGATGGCCCTGTGGCAAAGAGTGTGCTGGGACAGCTCACCGTCAGTCTGAGGGACAGAGGAAATGCCTTGAGATGCTTCAGTTGATCACAACATGTTAACCCCAAATGAGCTTACAACTGGGTGCGGGGGAGGCCTCCAAAAGAGCTGAGCTTAAAGCACGTTTAGCTACATGCTGAACATGCTTTGGCAAGGAGCAGGAAAGGAAAAGGATGGTGAAAAGTAAAATTGTGAATTGGATTGACAGCTCAAATTATAATGATGATCAAAGATGCCAGTCATATGTGATCCTCTAAAGCCTCTCTTCCATGCATGCTGTCTCATAGCCTTCACTGGAAATTCTAAAGGCTGTCAGGGCATTTTTTCCTTCTCAAACATAGACATTTTGTTATGCTCACTATGGGTCAAATCCCATACTGCCACGGATTTTTCTGTTCAGAAATAAATATTTGGAAAAAAAATCTTTCGTTGCTGTTGTTTGTTTTTTAAGTGAGAACTTCATGGGATACATTAATCTTGGTTGTTGTGCTGGTGAGTAAAGTTTCTTCTGGAATAACCGAAGTAATGCAAAATCACAGTTATTAAAGGATCAAGAAAAAGAAAGGAAGAAGGCAAGAGGATGTTAAACCAAAATCCAGTGCTCACAAGTAAATGTGCTACATGTTGATAAGGAAGGCTCATATTAGAAGTTAGCTTCTCCATAAAAGAGCTTATAAAATATGGCTAAGAACTGCTTCTTCTCTAGAAGACAAACCTAGGTTTGCCTGAAAGATTTTTTTCCCCCTATCTTGAGCTTTAGTTATATTTCTTCTTGTCAACAGCAATAATTAATTAGTATAAAATAGCTATTTCAAAGCAATATAGCAGGAGCACTCTTTTCTGTGTCTGCTGTAGTTTGGCTGCTCCCATCACACGAAGCAAGACACCAGTGCAGTGACCCGACACACCGCGATGGACACAGGAGCGCTGCGGGGACACCAGCCCCAGGGCTCCCCAAAGCCACACACAGCAGTGGCAGCGAGTGCACTCACTGCTGGCACAGCCCCATGCCAGTTGAGAAGTCTCTTCTGTTCCTGGGCCCTGGCTCCCATGTTGGCACCAAGCTGTCTCACTCTACGTCCATGCTTCAGCCGCTGCCTAAGTGATGCTCAAGTTTTTCTAAATCAGTTCTGCTGTTTACCTATGGCAAACCACCTGTGGAGTTAATGCAGCGCTTCTAAAAACCTGTCGCAGTTGTTTGACATTGTATGCCTCCCCGGCGTGTTCCAGGCAAACAGAGCACGGGCAGCCCCGCTGCAGGATGCTGCCCCGTGCCCAGCCACATGTGGGTGGGTCTGCAGGGGCCCTTTGCCAGCACTGCCCCTCCGTGCCATGGCGGGGGCTCGGCGTGGATGGGAGGCCTGCTGAATCAGCTCTGGGATTTGCAGTGTTTTAAAACCAGGGATCTTTCCTCACCACAAATTCACAGTTGTAGGAGAAAAACTATTTTCTATTTTCAATATCATCTTTTCTATAGCATGGCCTATGCTATGAGATCGGAATTCTTGCCATTTGCTGTGAATCTGCACTGGTAAAAGTCATTTCAATATTGTAAGGGTTGTTTTAATATACAATTGAATTGGTGTAACGTATGGTTTAGAAGGAAATTATTTTAAATTGAGGGCAAGAAGCCAAGTGAAGTCATAGCTATGCTTACTGCTCATGTTGTAGACTGTAAACATTTCTGTCCTCATAAACATGCAACAATTAAGTTTAGGACAAACTTCTCAGGTAGGGTGATTTAATCATGTTTTCCTGCAGTACGAAGATTAAGCCTTTTTCTGTAGTCTCTCAAAAACAGTGTGTAAGAACAACCCAGTGTGGATTTAAATTAACTGGAGCTGAATTCTATTGATGATAATCTGTGTTTTTTAATTATTCTTGTCTCCTCTCAAATGAACTCTGTAGGTTTTCCACCTCATTGTAATAATTCTCTTAAAATTATAATTATATTTTAATAAGCCTAGTGGCATAGCAGCAGTGCATAAAGCTCCTATGCAAAATGCTCTAGTTCCAAATACACCCTTGGGTTTTCATTAATGGCATTACAACTTGAGATTTTACATTTCAATAGAGAGTAAAAAAAAAAAAAAAAAATTCTCTCCCTTTTTTTTTTTTTTTTTTTTCTCCATAACCTGAAGCAGACACCCTCCAGAATTCTGACTCTTCCATGTATATAGTAGAAAACTGCTCCTTTAGCAGCCTGAAGCCTTGATGCTCTGGGCCACTGGCCGGAAAAGAAATTCTGCCACTTCTCAAAGTAAAATAAGAGTATAGCCAACAGGCACTCTTGCAAGACACTGCATGAATATGGCATTTAAACAAACGTGCCTCAGCAGGGCATGCTTGCACCAAACCTTAAAATATGCTCAAGGACCATGTAAGTGCACCTCAGCTAAATTTTAGCAACCTATGACCGCTACCAGCAGCAAAAACAGCGAGGCTTTTGCTGTGGGCTTGAGCAGTGCCTGGAGAGCTGCCTGCCAGCTGGCTTTGCTTTGCTGGCCTGTTCCTAGCAGGTGCTTCCAGAGACCTGAGCACGCAAGGCTGTGCTGCACCATGCTCCAGCACCATGCAAAGACATTTGCTTGTTTGAGAGAAGACCTTGAAAATATCAGACATCTAAGGGAACGTTAAATTGAAGGAGATCCTAGGCATTTTGTTCATTCCTGTCTGTGCCCCATTTCACATCTGATTGCTCCTGACTTCACCAGGGATTCAGTTCACACCAAAACATGGGTTCACACCAAAAGACCTGACACCATGCTGGATGCCAGGAGCAAACAAAGGTGTGATCACATTTTAATCCTGCCTGAGAGGTAAATCCTGTCCCTGGAGGCAGCTATGGCCACGTGACGCAGTGACAACTGCACATCAGTTACACAGAAAATAATTCAAGAATTATTTGTAATAAAGGCCTCTCCTAAAACACATCCTGAGTTCATCCCAGGAAAAAAACAAGACCTCAAAATCCATAACCAACTGCTCTTCATTCCCCCAAGACAAGTATATTGCTGTTCCTAAGGAAACTCGTTACGTATATTGTAAATATTACAAAAATCTCAGGGACAATTTTGGTCTCGTTTACCCTCATCTAGATCCAGCGTAACTTCACTGTAACAATTCAAGAGGACCATAATTAGCCTGCAGCTTTGACTTAAAGTTTTTGGAGAAAAAAGAATGCAACTTTGGTTCCTGTGGGAGTTCCACAACTAAGTCTTCTTTGGTAGAAAATTGGTACTGTGATCTGCCAATTTCACAGGCAAAACTAAGTACTGATCATAAAAATTTCACTATCTATAGAACATGTGTTTTCTTTAAATGAATTACAATTTTTTGCATATATTGCACATTTTTATATATGCATATTATCTTCAAATTTAAAATCTAATTTGCATTTAAGAATGACACTGCAATTTGATTTTCCCAGATATATCACTCTTAATTAATCCTAACAGCTACCCAGCTTTTTTACATTTCAATTATCGCTATTTAAAGTTGAGAAGAGACTTCTAATTGATCTAAATTACACATTCAAATTAGCCATTTATGAGCTCAAATTAACATACCATACACTCATTTTATTTAATTGGGTCCCCAAAACATCACTAAAGTTAGTTTTTAATAAATTAATTGGTACAAATTCACAAAGTATGAAACTGTACTAAATTCCTCTATCTAAAATTTCCCCCTCAAGTAGCATCTTTAATGGTTTTCAAGGTTTAAAAAGCTGAGAAATACTCCTCCCCCAGACCTTCCCCAAAGTAACATATAGCCTAATAGAAAAACTCCAGGGTTTCCCTCAATGCAAGAAAAGAAGTGTCACGCCAAAAGAGGACTTACAAAGGAAAAGTCTTGTATTATTGCTATGCCATCAATTCAATAACCCTTTAACAGCCCTTTTCAGAATTTCTGCTCATCACATGAAATTTAGTCCAAAGATGCATGTAGGACTAGTACGTTGGCTCATAATTAGTTCCCATTTATAATACCAAAGAAAATATGCACAAATTTGGTAACCTTGCATACCTTTAAAATATATTTTAGATCAAGGAAATCTTTTCAAGTTCTTACAAATATTTTGAGTTTTACAGCAAAATAAGAAACACAAGCAAACCATAACAAATTTTCATGTTTCTGCTACCACTGGATGATAACAAAGAAAATAACAGCTCTGCCAAAGCAAAGTATATATGCTCTGCAACCGAGGTGAGGAAAAGTGTGGAAGATAAAACCTACAACACTGCAAGTCCAGAAAAATCAATAAAGAAACTGCAACACAGAATGATACATATGTCAGCTGATGTTTTTGAAGTACAAAGGTAGAAAGTTATTGTTAATAGAAACAGCTCAAGTGGAAAAATATACTCCTCTGCCCACTTCAGGATTATAATCAAGTCTTCTTGAGTCATTGCCTCTTTTTTGGGGGGTTGCTTCCTGAAGAATCTTTCTCTTGGGGCCAACTCTCAGTCCCAAGGTTAGCCATCTTGAGTTCAACAAAAATTCTCCTTTGAAGACAGCACTGAGCTAACTTTTACCAGACCAAAGCCTTTAGAAGCTTTGGGAAGAAAAAAAATACTCACTGAAGTGCAGAGCCTACCACAGGGGAAGCTGGCCGCAGTGTTAGATTTTACCTTGTTCACAGATTAGAAACTGAGGCTTGTGTCTTTCATAATCTATACAGTGCATATTACAAAGTAGATGAAATATAAGGTCAAATATAAATCCACCAGAAAACTGTTCTGGGGAAACACTGTCACTACATTCTAATCCATCTTTAGGGAGTGCTTGGTTATGGATCTTTCGTAGTTTCATGCTGGAATGATTTGAACTGCCAAAAAATTTCTATCTACTCTATCTATTTCCATTTGGTTTATCACCAAAGTAGTCCAGAAAAACAGAAAATGCGTGATGTTAAATGAATAAACCATTTTCTCACCATTCAAAAATAACCATTTTTCAGAACAGTAATTGAGCATACTAAAGTGGCATTACAACATACACTGCATCATTTTCACTATAAATACAGACCTTCATCCACCAGTGTTAACAACTTCCACAAAATTGAAAGTAACTTAGAAAAGAAAATTTGGCTCAAACTGAATCTATCCAGAAAAGCCTGTTTTGAAATTTCATTAACAAGTTCACGTTCAATCATTTATTAACTCATTATTCCCAAACTAAAGAGTAATTAAGAGATTACACTACTCTGGCAGGTATTGCATTATGACAGCCTTCAGGCACTTCTGTATACATAGATACACAGCAGCAGTGCAAATATACCATGTGCAGTACGAATACACTATATTTTCTAAATAGAACAACACTTTTGGAAGTCAGCTGGGCAACAACGAGCCTTTTCAGCCTTCAGTCTTAGCAGGTAGGTAATAGCAGCTGATCTGCTGTAGCAAAACTGACACATAAAATAATACATATCTGATGGCCATTTTATTTCTTATTACAGTCTGTGTTTAAAACTAGATTTTCCCCTAGAAGCTAAATTAGTTTAAGATCTTCCTCTGTGGACTACCTTTGGGTCCAGTATGACTACAAAGCATCATACAATTCACTTCTCACTATGTGTATCAGAAGCCACACCTGTCTGCTCCTTTGGGCCGGGGGATGCTGGGGGCAAAGCCCATTTGCTCCTTATTCGTGGCACTGAGCCCTCACTCTGCACTGTCAGCGTTTTCTGGCAATCTCTGCTTTATTCAACAAGAACTTCACACACTTGTGAGCAAAAGATTGACTTTGAATCTGGATAAGCAAAAATACTGAAATGTTACACAGCTATATAGAGGGGATCTGCAAGGACAAAGTATGGCTCTGGTGCTTCAGAATCAAAAAGGATCAGTCTTCCTCTAGCTGCACGATGGCTGCACCTGGAATCAAAGTACTTGCCAGGTACCATGTGGCCAAGCTGAATTTCTTTAAGGGAAAATTTACCTGCAGTCAGACACCTAAGGAAAACAGTATTTTCACAGCACCGGATGTTACCAGAAGGTGTATTTTGTTCTTCTCATTTCACAAGGCAATCCAGGATGTGTTGTTTATCAATCCAATTACGCCAAAAGCAGCCTACAGTAAATCTGCAAAACAAGCCTTGAATAGTGAATAAGCTAAAAATCAGCAGATCTGAACATTTATTTGTTTTAAAGCCAAAACCTCAAAAACTGAAATTAAATCAACTTCTTATTACTCAAATTGCCTCAAGGTCTAAATCTCCTTCTATTTTAAAGGGTCCAGGCAGGAAATTAGGTCATTTAATATGAGTTGAATATGAGTTTTTTAAAATATATGCCTATAAAAAATTTCTAAAACTTCCCATCTCATTTTATTAGTTTGTTGTTCCAGTACTTAAATGCGTATCAAGCATACTTTGCTTGTTATTTACTACAACAACATATAGCCAAATTGATTTACAATAAACCACTTCCTATACTAATCCCCAAAACCTGGCAAAAATCCAGAACCAAGTCCAACTCTCCTTCGTAGATTGGTTTCCAGCTCGAGTAATGAAGTCATGGCTGATTTATAGAGACAGACAGCTCTGGACATGAAGAAAAGTTGCATCACTTTATCTTAAGACATTGTCAAATTAAGAAAAGCAGCTTCTGCAAACTTTCACATCCTCTTATTCTAGCCGAGGTTCACATGAGCCTAATTCATGGGAACTAGCAATTTATGTGTGATTTCTCCTATAAAAAATACGGTGCCACATAACAAACCCATAGCTACTGCCATAAATAAACATAACTTTGTCAATTAGATACTGCACTTGAGCTAATTGAGAGAGCTTTCCTTAATTGGGTGAAGTGCTGCAAGGCTTCCAGGGCTTGAGCTGGCACCTCAGTGCTGCTCCGTTTTGCACAGTTGCTGTGCACCACGCACACAGGCCGACAGCAGGACAGATTTGGGTGCGTTTGCACTTCCCCCACCTCTGATGATTTTTCCCTCACCCTCTGCACCTACAGTGCTGCCTCTTCACTTGTTCTAACAGCTATTTGGAGGTTGTGAGCTGGTTCCAGGTAACTGACTGTGGCTAAAAATAACTGCCGTGAAAAAGGAGGTCTTTTGTAGCGGGCAGTCGCTGAGGGAGGCAGTGGTTTAGCTGGGATGGACGGAAAGAAAAATGATGCTAAGCTTTTTGGAAGCACAGTGCTTTTCTCAGAAAACCCGATGCAGGGCAGCGCTCGCTGCACAAGAGGCCTCTGTACGAGCTGCAGAATCCAGCCCTCTGTTTGCCTCAGGAGCTGAACAGCGGTTCTGTCCTTTGGATGTGTTAAACAAAAAAAGGGGGAGGAAAAAAGAAAAGGGCCTTAATGGCTTGTATACAAAACACTTTTATCCCGATCAGTTTGATTTCATATCACTGCTTTTGATTTATACAAGGTGATTTTTTCCATTCTCATCATGTGTCCTCTTCAGTCACAGATTTAATTAAGATTAGGAAAATGAAAAGGTACTGAAAATTAGTCAGATTTTTGAGACAACATCTGTAACAATTATTCATTGAGGACTAGCCAGAAAAGATTACGCATATAATACATGCTGAGGAGACTGAATACATACCCTACAGTAACTTCTAATTTATGGAATACAATGTAATTTTGTGCTAGACAAGTGTCCAATGTGATTATTAATTCATTTCTGTGGAATCTCAGAGGTTCCTTTCTGAGTTCAGTTTACGGAAGACGTGAGACTGCAGAAGTCCTTGGATCAGCTGGCTAAGACACCCTAATACACAGGATACCTTTCACCTTATTTCCTAATGGAATATCCTAATCACAATTTTAAGATCACCATTTACCTCAACGTCATCCATAGTTTTCTTTACCAGATATAAGCATCATGGTGAAAAGAGAGCAACAGGATAAAACAGACCAATTTTTTTTCCAAGCAACAAGCGATGCTGCACCTCGTGCACTGTCGGAGGATGCAGCTGGAAGCAGGCTTTGTTGGCTGGAAGCAGGCTTGGCCAGAGCAAGTGCCTCGTAATTCAGGAATCCCTGTCACAAGCTCAGTGTAACCAGCCTCAGGAACAAAGTAGTATCCTCTGATAGCTGGTGCTCAGACTAGGCAGCACTGCACTCGCTTGAAGCATTGCTCTAATCAGTAAGCCTACACATAGTCACTCTTCTGCTCAGAAGGGCTACTCTCCCTCCCTCCCACCCCCAATCGTGAAATCATTACATTTACTGATTCAATTTAGATTAGAAAGAAGATAGCAAATGTTTGCACCAGTGCCCAATTAGGGCTGCAATAATTCCACATTATAATTCATTTTGATGTGGTTTTAAGTAAAGGGGGAAAGACAGACACCCAATAACCATTCAGTACAATTGCCCTTTTCAAATCTTTCTTTCAGATGCCCAGTCTGTGGCACACCCTCCCCCTCCCTGGCAGGGACTCACAGTGCCAGAGCTGCTGCGAGTTTGGGGGGGCTCTGAGCAGGAGAGGAACGTGCCAAGGCCGCATCCTACAGCATCACCAGGTGGCAGTGAAACAGGGGAGGGAGGCCCAAGGCAGAAGCTCAGAGACTCACACTGGCACACCCACACCTCAGGGCAGGACCTACACCAATAAGCTCAGTAATAGCTTTGGTTGCTGTCTTGCAGCCTAGGGCATACACCTCCTCTCTTCTCCCACACAGGCAAGGATATGGCTTTTCCTGCAAAGTGCTAAACACCCTGAGGCCCTTGCTACAAAGACTCCAAAGCATGGAAGCAACATACTCTGGGCAGTCTCTAACCCAGGAAAGAGAAACTCAGTTATATTCTCCCTGTTTCCTGTTATCTTTCCCAAAGCATTCACAGCAGTGTCAGTGACCAGCTGCTGAGACAGATCCTTTAACCCCCAGCATTTCTTATATGCTCCCGTGCTACAACGGAAAGGCAGAAGCTTTGTACCTAGCACATGGAAGTGAAAGCTTCTTAACACAAAATCGTGCACAGCCATGAAGAGGAGCAGGAACACCAACACAAATTTATACTGAAAGAAGAAATTGAAGAAAAATGCTCAGAAAACAAATTGGAACAGTGAATAAACCATAAGGTATTGTGTTCTTGTGCCAACAGCCCACCTCATACCACTGCCGTAGGCCTTTCCTCTGCTTTCAGCAGCACATCCCAGCTCCCTCCAAATTTTGTACATGGACATGTGTGTGTGTGCATGCAGGTGCCGGCAACAGAGATTCTTAGTCATCCTCTGTCCTCACTTGTGCTGGGGCAACATCCCCTGGAGTACGGTGTTCACACACAAACCTCTGTCCCCACGGAGCTGTGCTACTCAAAAGCAGCAGTCCTTTACTCCTTGGGTGAAGATGGCTACAAGCAGACCAGCTGAAAAGGTCACTCATTAAAATCCAACTAGGAAGATTTTGGGGATAAACTAATTGATAGACTGAAGATCAAAAGTTAAAATTCAGTGGCCTATGAAATTTAAAAAGACCATAGTAATTAATTGACCTAATCATTCTGTTGAAGGCCTAAGATGACAACTGATTAATATGCTTGAGCACTACAAACGTGACAAGAAAAATGTGAACCTATACAACATTTGAAAACACTTTCACAAAAATTTGTCTTGCAAAATCTACATCAATTATACATCCAAATTACTCAGAAGCACCTTGTTGTACAATAGCATCTTACTGCTATTTCTCCGCTCTGCTCCTCCTTCCACACCCATAACAGAAAGGAACATAAAATGGAATTAAAATTTACCGCACATGTTTGAGATACTGAGCAATCTAGTTGCAAACCCACAAGTGAGTCATGAAAGATATCCCAAACCACTTGACAGCTGATTAAAAAACCCCTAACCTCCAGCCAACACAGATTTGTTAACATGGATTTTTAAGCAAGATGATACCACATGTGCATTACTAGCAGGTCAGAAACATTTAGATCCTTCTTTAAGTACCAAACTGAAATACCCGCAGGAAAAATTACTATTTAATCAGAGCATGCTGCTTAACTGTACATTTAAATCTAAAAAATCAAGGTCTTGCAGTAGAATTCCATAAGCAAATGGGAACTGTGCTCAGCAAACTGCCGTGCAGAGATTCTCATGCTCACCATGGGCCAAACAGAACAGGCCTGGTCAGCACTGCTGTGCTCTCCTAGGAAGGGCTGTGCTCAAAAGTAATTTAAGGCTTCATATTTTCTACTTCATCTAGAATGCCTTGGAATAACTTTAAATACTTGAACTACAAAGCTTTGTAATCTACATAAAATAGTTCAGTTGGACAGAACCTTCAAAGATCATCCAGTCCAACTGTGTTATCTCTTCAAGGCTAAGCAAATGTTAAAGCAAAGTATTGAGGGCATTGTCCAAATGGCTCTTGAATGCTGACAGGCATGGGGCATCAACCACCTGGATTATCTTATTTAAAAACTGCCCCCAAAGAAATCTTATAAACAAATAAAAATTGCGCACATTAAGAACAGTTTTACTTCAATTTAATCTAGTATCTAAACAGTCTCAAGACATGCATTAGTGGATGAGAGCTGCTTATTCTAGAGTTCACTACTAACAGTCTATTATGAAAGAGCAACCTCCATAAAAACAAGTCTCTTTGGGAAGATTATTTCTCTGTATTGAAGTGGTATGTAGTGTTAAATTCCCCCAGAGCAATTTTTAGAAATACACTGCTGTTAATACTGCAGAAAAATGTTACATCTTCAGATATTAAGATGCGCCAGCTTGTGAAGATAACAGGGGTTATCCACTATCCAGAGGAGAGAGTAAAGTAAACATCTGAAAAAAACTGGACAGAGAATAGGAGCATAGCAAATGGATGAACAAAAGAAAAGGTGCAAGCAGAATCTGTAGATATCTTAGATATCTGTAGATATCTAAGGCTATCTTCTGCATAACTTTAGGAGCCTTTTATATTTCTACTGGAAGTGGGAATATAATTACAAAAAGTGATTCACAAATGTTTAAGTGAATGAGAGTCAAAACTGATGTTCACAGACTTTTGTATTTGCTTCTCATGCACATTTGCCTGACAAATTGTTTGCAGTGAACATTTCGATCTGGTGTTGTATTTTGTACACAGAAGGAGACAGATTACGACAGCAAGTGACAGGGAAGCTCAATAAAGACACTAATCAAGGGGAGACAATCTCATCAGTGGGCAGATTTATTTTTTAACACTTTTGAGAGATGTAATTCATACCTGCTCTCGAAAGAACAGATCCTGAGCATGCTGAAAACTCCAACTACGTAAGCAGAGATGTATTTGTGAGATCCATCTCTCATTCAGCATTTTGACCCACAATTTCTTCAAGGCTCCCATGTTGCTCAGTAATTCCTGAGAGCTAAAACACCTGAAAGATGCCAGTTCAGCACCTGACACCAACTTATCAGCACTAAACAAAACAGGCCAGTGTACAGCTCAAGTGCTGACTTAAACCAGAACCTCCAAAATACTGTCTCCTACGTCTACCCTGAATAATATTGCCTTATAACCAGCCAGACTGCTTGGAAGAGGTACTGAAAATTTGTTTTTGTAATGGTGGAGCCAAGGATTGCAGATATATTTCATTGCCTCTTTCCCCCAAAAGAGCCCTTCAATTGCTGGAGAGTTAACATGGTGTTTAGTGTTACAGATTCAATGAGAATGTCATACAACAGAAAATTCCTCAAGTCTGTAATTCTGTTTCAATTTTTAATCTCTTAAGAATCCACTCATCATTTCTCCTGGACAAGTTATGTCCACTTCCAGACGGAACTGCTGTGATTTCTGGGAAATGCACAATACTGAGACCCTGTCCTTCTTGGTGCTTTCCACTGATGCAACCATGTTTCCAGCTGGCTACGAGCAATGCTCCAAAGCCTTTCCCATCTAGGACAGGTATGCTGTGCCCTGCCAGCTTCCAGCATCACCCAGGCCCAACAGCAGAGCATGAGCAACAGAAGCACCACACAAAGTTTAACAGGCTGACAGATCACATCTCACCATTTCATTTCCCCTTTAACTGCTGTTACACAACTCACCGGGACTTGCTCAGTACTCTGAGTTAAAACTGGTTCTTGGTCACGTTCTGTGAAATCATCTCTCACTTGCACTTCTTAAAACTTTACTGTTAATGCCATGTTACTGGATTAGCCACGACATAAGTGCCACTTCCTTTTGCAGTGATCATCTTTTCAGTTCATCAGATTTCATGGCTGAAGGCCTTTCAGCAGCATACTGCTGCCAAGATGCCCTTTTGTGGCCACACATGTATGTCCAATGCAAACAACTTCTCTCAGCTTTTCCAAACCTCTCCTTCTGTACACAATGTTTTCCATATTCAGCCGGTGGTCTCAGAAGTAATATTTTTCTGCATTCTATTAGATGTTACATTTGGTCATCCTCTGAGCAAGTCCTTTGATGCGTCTCTGGCTTTTATTTTGGCTAAAGGCCAAGATTCGGAGCAAAGCCTTACAGGCAATTGACCACAGCAAAAGCAACAGGAAAATAGGAAAAGTGTTTAGTGGAAGTGACAGCCCAAGCAGCTGTACCCATGGTCTGTTTAGTTCTTTCATGGAAGCTTCAGATGCAGCTCTCCTGGGGCAGGCCAGAAGCAGGAGGCTGTCAGCACACCTCCAGGAAGGAGACAGTCAAGGCGACAGACAGAAGCAAGGTAAATTTTTACTAGCCCCTGTTACGACATGCTGTGTGTCAGGACGATGTTTGTGGTAATATTTAATACTTAAAAAAAATCTTAATAGCATATTTGTAACATATTTAACAAGCCTATAAAGGAGAGAGAAATACGACATCAACAGGAAAAGAATGGATTACCAATAGATACAGGAGATAGGACAAATGGCATGTAAAACAATGAAGCACGTCGCCCAAAGGATGGACAAAGGATGAAGGCATTAGCGAACGAAGGCTCCAGCCTCTGGTCAGCTGTATAATATAACGAAGCGCACAATTTCACACACACACACAAAAAAAAACAAAACAAAACAAAAAAAAAAAACAGAAATCTCTTAATTCTGAATGACACATCTATCTCAAAAAAAAAAGAAAGTGCATGGTTTTAGAGTATCGTATATATTAGATAGCAGAGGAAAAAATGGAACAGAGCTATTAAAAGCTTCCTTGGAACCATTGTAAATAACCGTTTTCACTTTTGGCTTAAAATTTCTTTAGCTCTTCTATCAAAAAATGATTTATCTTCCTTCATTTTTCACATTATCTGAAAATAGGTTATTCCCACTAGCACTGCTCTAAGAAACATTTGTCACAGCTGTAAGAGGACATAGCCTGGTTAATTTCTGGTTTCAGAAACCAGGACAAATTGCCTTTCTCACCCAGCAAACATCCCTTAACATCAGTCAAGTCCTTTCTCTTGAATTAAAGCAGCATTTTGAAATATGACAGATACCTCCACCCTGATTTTCTATTCATATTCTGATGTTTATAACATCAGAATGCATTTAGAATAATATGTGCCACTGTGTTTGTAAACGATGATGATGTGAAAATGTAGAAAAGTAACTCAAGTAACTAGTATTGTAAAGTATGGGAGTGGGAGGAGCATAGCAGTACCTGGTCAGAATATTCAACTTACTAACGTATTCAAATAATAAATGTTTAGAAATGTAATATACAAATATTAAAGTAAGGCAAGAAGGACAAACAGAGACCTTACTACTGACAAGAAATCTGCTAAGTGTTTTTAAAAAGCTAGAAAATGCTTGGTAATTTGATAATCTGCTGAGTGCCAAACCAGCACTGAGAAACTGAAAACTGGATACTAAGAAATGATTAAAATGAGCCTAAGGCTCAACCTACTACTAATTGCTCATGACCATCCAGCAGAACTTCATTTGTGACACCAGTAGAACAGAAATTATAACGCTGGTTTAATAACCTGAAAGAACTTTGCTACTAAAAGACTGAATCATTTCTTTAATATTAAACAGTACATTTACCCTGTAAATGATGAACCAGTATTTCAGCAGAATGCACAGTGTTAGCCAGCCAAGACTTTTTGTTATTAAAAAAAGAACAGAAATCACTGTGAGCTGAATTCCACAGCCCTTTCTCCTACAAAGCTCTCTTTGAGGTCAATGGAAAATTTGGCTCTTACAGGATGCTGAACTCTGACCTCTGGAATCACATAGCACAAACCATATTTGGTTTTGGAAACAACATTCCCTCCTAGGTTCAGAAAGACTTCAAAGCAGAACATCCTTTTTCTATTATCCTTTCCTGAAGTTCACAGTACCTGAAAGGTTACAACTTAGAACAGTTTGGCAAGTCATCTCAGCTTCCTCATTCACTAGCCTTTATTGTTTATCACCTACTCATTTCTTCTTTTAGTATGTATGAGAAGTAACAAAGACCATGAATCTATTTAATCCAGAGACTGAAGCAGCATTTATCATTAGGCACATCAAGCACAGTAAAAAGGAATATGTCAATATGTTTAATGTGCTTTTCCAAACTAGAGTGGCTGTTGGTGATGATGAACAAGGAGAGAATGCAAACCAAACACCTAGCTTTTATCATTCAAGTAATGTCTAAAACTGAAGTGAGAAAAGCTCAGAGGAAACAAGGAAACAAAAACCAAAAACAACACACACACTGATATGGTGGTAGTATTCTGACAGAGGAGATTTAGTGGTTAGTATTCACACAAAAATTATAATTTTTCTGCTACATTTCAGTGAAGGATAAACCCAGTACCACAGAGGTTGTCACCTGTATGTTGGAAGACAGAAACTGGCTGACTTAAACTTTCAAAAATTCCAGACAACTGCAGCCCACTATATTTGCGGTGCTCAGTTCAATATCAAGTATATGAATGATGCCATTGACTTTCTGTGGATCCTGTAGTTGACAGCAAAACCAGTCCACTTCCAAGGCAACCTCAGCCATATCTTCCCATTATTACTTCTGCATTTTTTCACTGTCAGCACCCTCATGGATAGCCTCAAGGACACAATTACATGCTGCTTAACGCACCAAAGGCAAGAGTAAACGTAGGCATGATTCTGAGAGCATTTTACAAGATAAAGATCTCATGCATTGCGTAAATCCCACTAACCTCAATAAAACCTGTATTAGGAGACTTGGGGACAGATGATTTTTGAACAGAAAGAAACAGCAGCTAAAGTCAACTAGCTGCGTTAGGAGATTTTGAGAAGGAGGTATTGGATACAGCGTCTGAGAAGGAAGGCAGCACTGACAAGTTTGAGAACAATCCACCACTCAGCATGTGATTCTGCCATGACATTGAATATACACTGAAGATGCTGAGCATACTTACTGGGCTTTCATAGGACTCTAAATTCACATTCCATTCTTACAAATAACACAGCTTTCCTCTGAAACTCCAGTCATTCTGCCGTCTTTTGCCCACTGAGTTCCTGTGTCTGTTAAAATAGCAGACTCAATAATAGTCTTGCACAGTTACCAACCTTTACTTGACCACAACAATATTCAGACAACCATAAACTCATTGCTCAAAAACATTAAATTTACCTCAGATCATCAAACAACCATTCTATTTTCACATTCAACTTGGGTCTTTTTTTCTGCTCATATATTTTAGTTTTAAGTCAGTCCCTCACTGTATGTCTAATTTTATAGCTTTGGAAAACTTTTCTGTGCTCTCAAACTACTTTCATTCTGTTCCAAATAATATCTTTTACTTAACATGATATGAGAGAGCAATTTAACAACTCATTCTCTTCAAACACTTAGTTATAGCTGATTAATCTTAGTTCTATTAGATCTGAAGAGTCCCTGAGCACACCAGTCAATCCTTGCTAGACACCTAAACTAGGGTTGGGAATACATGAAATAAATGCCTGAAATGAGATAAAGACTGGCTAGAACATTTTACACTTCAGTCAAATCTGAGCAGATCACTTATGGGTTAGAGAAAGATTAAGTACAAAGTCACAGCGGTCTCATGTCTTGCCTGGAGGTCCCTTCTGAGCCATCAGATCAGCACTGGCAGTGCTGGAGTGAAAAGTCAGTCATGTTACAGCAAAATAATGGACATAGCTTGTGCCCATGTGCTTTTTTCCATAAGTCTCCACTCACAGAGCTGCAATTTCCCTGAGGCTCCCATTGCCCTCCCAGTCTGACCTGGTGCAGACATGACTGTCCTGGAGAATAAAAGCAGCATTCTGATTGCACTCATTCTTACTGGAGTTTGAGTGTACCTACTTGAAAAAGTCATCACAAAACAAAATCACTCAAACTCAGAGCAGTTATGTTTGCAGCTTTAGGAGACTGCACTAACTGGAGGTAATATCAAGACCTGGAAGAATACCATCTATTAATATTTAAAACAACCCAAATCTTAGTCTTTTAAAGCAGAAGTGCAAAATGCAATTTAAAACTATGTTGTGGCAGCAGTAGCTCACAGTTTTGCCATTTGTTGCATACGGCTTTTGCAGCAGTATGAATTGCTTGTTAAAGTTCTGTGACAGCACTGTCTGGCAGGCTAACTAGCCATCCTCACTGCACTAGACCTCAGAGCCTAAATGAATTTATTCAAGTCCTGTCCATAAAATCCCTTTCAGCTGGCTCCATTTCTTAGGGCCTCCTGCAGAACAGCATCCTGGGCCTTAGAAACTGGTGGGTATGTACAATATCCCAATATGACTCTCACTTTGCCCCCAGGTAAGTCACTGTAAGCCACATTTTCTTGGCTTTCACTCACATGCACTTCCTTTCTCTGCCATGAACCCTGCCAGACAAGGCTTTCTCCACAACACATCATTATTGCTTCAAAAGATGAGTGAAGTTTAGAGCTCAGGCTCTGAGAACATTTTCCCCTACAGAAAGACAAGGCCTTGCAGAACAAGCCTGACCGGTAACCCACAGAGTCACACACAGCATGGCAGCCTTGCCCAACAGAAACAATTCTGACTACTTACACCCCTGCTAGCATGGCAGTGCCCCTGCGTGGGGCTGCCAGCTCATCTCAACTGCAGAATGGCTTTGCAGCATGCACGACGGAGACTAAAATGAACCCAAAGAACTATTTCACTTCTAAGTTAAGGGAAGAAGTGAATCAGCCTCTTCAAATCTGGCATGTTATTCATGGCAGCAAGTCTCCCACCTGCTTTGTCCTGCTTCCTCCCCTGATTCTCTGCCAAGTTGTTACTGTCACACTCTCACATCTCAACACACAGTTGCAATTTTACATAACGGATGTAAAAAGCTTCCATGCTCTGTTAAGTAGGATGGTCCAACCAAGGGTGACCTTCTTTGCCCCTCTCTTTCTTTCCTCAATTTTGTCCAAAATTACCCCACTGCTCTCACATTAGGGAACTCCTTTAGAAAATACAATAGATTCAGTCTTGGTGCCATTCTCTTAGCAAGAGTATTGCACCCTGATTGCCTTCCTTCAGATCGCTTCATTTGATCTTGACAGATTTGGACAGGCACGCACGGCCCCAATCCAGTCCCATTAGGGCGCTCCATCGCACCCACAGCCCCAGCGGGAGTGCAGGCAGCCAGCCAGGCCGCAGAGCACGGCTCCTCCAACAGACCCACGGGCAGAACTGCGCAAGGAGAGGAAAGCCTTCACCGCAAGCATTGAGAGTCAAAAGCAATACTATACATATGTATTCACGACCTTTACTTCTTCCTTTCTGCGACCATGTGAGTCCTTGAGGAAAAATACTTTGAAAAACAAACTTTAAAGTATTCCCTAAATATGAACTTCTAATAACAGTATCACTTAGAATTCATTAGGGGTAATTATTGCATGGGAAATAATAGAAAAACACAGATGTGGTATCAAGGGACTTACACGCGTTACACAATGAGTTACAATGTTTTGAGAAATGACAATGAGATGAACAGTGAGAATAACTTCTTTTTTCTGGAAGAGAAGTATAACTAATTTTAGATAAACTGTTTTTTCCTGAATCTGACTGTATTTTGACCTGACAGCATCTTCCAGATGCTGAAGATGAAAAGCTGGATTTTTCTGTGAATCAAAGAATGTACACTTGTCTTTTAAATCAGAAAAATCTGCAATGATATAGGTTAATATATATGAAATAAGATTATCTCAAGACCGCAGTTTCTTCTTAAGCAAGCAGGAAAACACTGCCAACAAATGTAGTGAGCACGCTTTCCAAACAGATGTTATCCAGGAGAGAATCTATGGTATTGTCCATTTCATTTCCTTAAACAAGGCCATCCTTAGGTCCTGCTCTTTGTGTTTTTGTAAGATCATGAGCTGACTGGCTATCTCCTAAATATAGACCTTATTTCTCACCTGTTAAATTGTGCCCCCTTGCACTGTTTGAGAGTGAAATACTTGTTTTAGCAATTTGCACCTTTACAGCAGATTGCAGTAAGGAAAGCACGCTCCCATTTTCCTCCTCAATGGGGAAAAAATATTATGATTTTTTTTCTTTTAAAACACTTGTGTAACATATTTTCTTTTTAAATAATATTGAATCATCTCGAGGTTTGACATCAGCTGAAAGGTTTAGAGGTGAGATTGAGGTTTAACAGCAGGCGTGTAGCCCAGTTTTATCTTTTCAGCAATAAAATTTTAAGTACTGTGCTATACAATCACTACACTGCTTTCCTTATTGCCATCCAGTATGGACACATTAACGGCAGCCAGAAGAGATAGATGCTACAGCAACAAGCCACAGAGGTGTCACTTGTGGCTGTTCCTACAGGATCTTTTCAAACCCCTAGCGGGGCATCAAGCTCACTCTCAGGCATTTGCAGTCTTCCAGCATTTCTGGATATTCAATACACGTAGAACACATTTCAAATAACATACAGTATTACTTTATTTTTTTCCTGCACTATTCAAGTAGTGGAAAAATACGNAAAAAAAAAAAAAAAGAACCAAATGAAAAATTCCAGCAAATTTTCAAATAGTCAATGCTTTCCTCAAATTCTCTAGTTACAATTTTCTAACATCAATAAAGCAATACCTTGCATTTGTGATCTCCAAGTCATCTGAGATCTACTGATCTGTCCAACTGGATCTCAACTGGATCATCTATATGAGCATAAGAGAAATGGATTGCTTTACTGTGGGTATTTCAGAAGAGATACAACAGCATGCTCTGCTTGCTGTCAGGGAAAGATTCATCTGCCGCAAACTCATAGCCGTTAGTGAAGTTCTGCCTCATTTAGGTCACTCTGAACACAGGAAAGAATTGGATTTGTTCCTCAGTCTCATGTTTTCCTTGCCAACAGTGTATGACATAGCTGCTGGGGCAAAAGCATTTTTGATGTATAACACAGATTCCAGAGGAAGATTATTTGGGACAGCTCTTCAGCCTCATGCCTCAATAAGGGGATAAGAGGGATGGCAAAAACTGTTCCTGTTTTCTAAAGTCAGAGAGATGACAGAGCTCACTGAGATTTTACTCTGAACTGCTTCCCTAAGACTCCATTTTAGTGACCACTGAAACTAAGGAAAGAAACTTGAAAAAGAAACTACTGATAATTATAAGCATTCAGACATCTCAAGGAAGATGCTCAATGAGAGAGCCTACCAAAATATATAAATGGGCTCTTCCTTTCTCCTCTCTCCCTCCCTCTCTCCACCAGTGCACACTCCAAGCTTTACTCTTCCATTAGGACATTTGCCAAACACAACCTGGGCGATGCTGAGGCCATGCACTCACAGGGCAGGGTAGAGCAGAGCCTGTGTGGCTGCACAAGTGCATTCTGCTAGCACGGTGCTGAGCCCTGCAGCCCTGCCTGGTGGAGCTGCCTGCCCCCAGCAGCCCCCACACCCTCGTCCCAGGGGGCAGCCCCAGGGCTCTGCCAAAACTTCACAGGTAACTGCAGGGCTCATGGAACTGAGCACTGGAAAGCAGCAAGTACCAACAACTGGGTTCCCAGCTGCACTGCCTAACAAACCTGCACACTATCTCATGCTGTACTGGATATATGCTATTTAAAGTCTATTTGTTGAATACTGAATACAGTTTAAAATTATACTACTCATATATTATGAAAATACATTAACTCAGTGAACTTGAGTATAAACAATCCATGCATTTGTTGCCCATTATTTTAAGCACTGAGCCATAGCACTGCCTCTTTGTCCTTGCCATCATTTTCTGCTCCCTCTTCAGCCACTTCTATAGAGATTATTTTATTGACCATATGACCACGGAGTATCCTTCACTTTAATAACCACTTTCAAGTATAAAGAACATGTATCATGTGTCTCGGGTAGCAGTAATTTTGTTTGGTGTGTTCATGTAGCACACCCTCCTGTACGGGTTAGGAAAAGTACAGGAGCCATTCAAGCATCTGCACAAAATTGGTTCAGCGCCAGTGGGATCAGGGCTGTTTGCTGAGCACAAGTTGCCAAAGGGTTCTGAGAGCTGCACTGAAAGCAGCACTGCAGCCATGCTCAGGGGTGCAGTGATGGGGCTAGTAACTGCTGCAAGCATTCTGCTTGGGGGCAGCTTGGGGAGGGGGGGTCTGGTGTAGCCAGCCCTAAATTCACAAACATTCACAGGCAAACAAGCACTGACTGCATCCAACAGTGGGCATTGTCTCATCCTTAGAAAGGACAGGGCGGGATCATCCAACCTCCTGCTATCCTCACTGTAAGCAAACTCAGCAAACACTGTGCTTCAGAAAATATTCTTACATTTATATTAACTTCAGGTAATGTATGAAAATTCATGAAGTAACTTAACGGGCAAAAAAAGTATTGCTGCGCTGCACATAGCAAATTAGACTTTGTTCTTCATAAAGATAATTCACATCTAATTAGATATGAAAATAAATTCCATTGGAATCAATGCCACTTTATGTGGATTAGTTGTTCAAAGAGCTAGACTTACTCTAAAAGCAGGAAGGGGACTTAAGTGGGTGCATTCAAAATTCAGGAGTTTTAAACTCTTTGACAAGAATGATTTAGGTGTTTAGGAACCTGATGTTGGAAACCTATTTGTCTCCCAGCACCTTCCAAGCTAAGCTGTTTTTTAATATAGAAACATGTCAGCTTGACATTTTCGACAACACTACTCTCAGACTCCCTTCAGTGCTGTATGCCTCTTCGTCCTTTCACAAACTTAGCAAAATTATAATCCAAGGAGAGAAGACAGACTTTGGCAACTGATAAAATATTCACAAACTATTATGACAACAATGTATAAAACCAACTAGCTACCCCAGGACTGTCAGGCAAGCAGCCTATAAATCATGCAGGCTTCTTGCTGTGTCTGTTTAAGAGACATGAAAAGTAATATATTGCTCAAAGAGTAGTTAGCGGATTCTTACAGGACTTTAAAAGTAAGGGCATTATTTTCTCTGCCAGATATTCTCACTTTCATGATTTTAATACAAGTTAAATTATTTTAGACTGAAAATCAATTAATCTCAGCTCTTACCAAAAAAGTTTGTCAGCAGGATCATAAAAATACATCTGTTTGGCTGAACATTCCTGACTTCAACAACTAAACACTCTCAGATCATGCAGCCCCACAGGGAAGCTCCTCAATGTTTTGACTGCTGAATACCACCTGTAAGTCACTCCTGAAGTAACCTCCACATCTAAGTCTACACCTTGCAGCAAGTCTCCTGCACACAGAAGGCTCTTTGCTTCCTAAAAACAACAGGTCTGACTTCAAAATCCACCTTTTCCCAGGGTCTGCTGATGCCAGCCCTGAGCTCCCAGCAGTTCCCCACGCTCCTGGCACACAGGAAAGCACCACAGCTCCGGCCACTGCGTGCGGGGCTTCCGTGGGCAGAGCAGGGAGCGCACACCTTGCGCCTGCACAGGCAGAGAAACAGTCCTCTGCTGCCAGCTCCATAAACTGGCTTTCCCTTCCCCCATTTCATAGAAATCTTAGGATCAAAGGAAACATATTTGCAAATACTGATGAAATAATGAAGTATTTTTCTTTTAAGCTGAAAACCAGAAAACAGTAGAATAGCTTTTTCTCCAACAGTTCCTACATTATCATCTGCCATATAAAACCACCCAGTCACCAATGGAAAAAATTGTAACTGCGCTCCTGTCAGGATTCGGTTTCAGTGAAGAAAACAAGGCAGAATAAGTAGATATTAAAAAGTAAACACATTACAGTTGAGTGGCCTACACATTTGGTGACCTCTAGCTTTTATGTCATAAATAGCAAAACCCAATGATGTACTACTACATGATTAATTAAAAATACTGTCCACAGCGAACAAAAACCAACAACATGCTATAGTCTATTAAACAAAATGATGATTTGGAATTGTAATTGCTTTATAGACCACTGAATTACAAAGTGGAGCAAAAAGATTTATCACAGATGGTATTTGAGACCATTAGTGAAACTTAATAATTAAAGGATTTTATCTCTGAAGGCTAAGGCTAGCTCTGTATTTATATATACTTCTATTTTTTCTTAAATTATTAAGGTCACCAACCCCACCCCTACACAAACCTCCCTGAAATATTTTATGTGCTCCTAACCAATTTAATGAGATGAATGTAATCCTCTGTGGTCTCAATTCAGGAAAGCATGTGACTGTATCTTAAGTCCCTTTGGGACAAATCCTCAGCTGAGACACATAACACTGATGGAGCTTCAGCACCCACCTCAGCGGGACTTAAATACCTGTTCAGTAGACTACCAAACAAGGTCATTAAAAATAATTTTTAAAAAATTGTTCTTGAGGCTGTCAAGTAGCATTAACAACATAGAAATGAATATTTCTAAGTGGAATTTCATTATAATGATTTTTATGTAACATGAACATTCAGTGCTATATGTAGATGTTACTACACAGCAGCAAAATTTTTCAGTCTACAGTAACACAGCACTTCCTAAAAGACCATTAATGGTCTTTGTGGCTGTGCAGTCATTTAGCTGGTGATCTCATTTTGTAGCCAAAACCTTTTAGGACAACATAAAACCGGTTTCAGGAGAGAACATTAATTAATTAAAGAGTGATCTAAATCAAACCAAAAGGAGTATATTTGATTTATTCTAATTGTTTATAGACACTATTTCTACCTTGTCTGGGACTGTTTAGAAATAGCAATAATATGGTTTTCAGGCTTTTCGCTTTCCTTTTAAGAAATTTTCTAATAATTTACTTACAGTTTCTACTGACAAGAACCGATACAAGCTTTATGCCCTGTTCTGCTTGTGTTGACATCAGCCACCCTCATTAGGTGCCATATAGGGGTCGCCACCATTTGTGAACAACAGGGAGCTACAGTTTCACCCCAGTTTTCACCAGCTGGTGCGTATAAAGTGCTCACAGGAATCAAGAACCTAGTCCAAACCTTTCGTAAAGACACACTGATGCGACATCCTTCTCAACTGGTTGTACTGATTCTTTCTGCAGCCTACTCCATTTGCTTGCTTTTCTTGCCCAGTCTTTTAAATTGTGAGCTCCTTGTTACAGAATTTTCACTCATTCTTTGTTTTCAAACTGCATGGAAAAATGGGGCTCAACCTGTTTGTGATCACCGTGTAAAAGTTAAATAAATTATAAAAGCAGTTATACTGCATTACAAACTGGATATGTTTTCTATTTCACAATATGGAAGATACTATGAAATATGAAATATTGTGAAATATAAAATATATATTAGAATATATTTAGAAAATATAAATAAATTGTGAAATACAGAAATATACTGATCTTTGCCAGAAACTGCCTTGAGGCTTTGCATTTATAGAGAACCTATCACTGTGGGGTCCCAGAATAAAAGTGATAAAATTTTATGCTCGGACCTGAAACATGCAGTGATTTCCACTGACTTCTGCCACTGTTCTGGATTGCTTCTAGGATCCTCCTTCTGAACATGTGTACAATTACCAGTTCAAATGGCTTAAGATTGGCAGTGGCATTTTAAGCTTTTAAATCTCACAGGCAGAATTAGCTATAGATCTTGTAGCTGCACATGAAACATTTCCTTATTCACAGGCTCTCATTACACTCATCAAGAAGTTCATTCCTACCACAGACAAGACCAAATGTATTTAAAAGATACTGTAGGTGCTGCAGTACAGAAAGCACCAATCAGATTTGACAAACTCATTTCTAGTGCATCATATATCGCTAGTGGATAGCTTATAGATTCTTTCTCTAATGTTCGGTTTCTGCAGGCAAACAAATTTCTGCCTCAGGCACTTGCAAAACTAGAAGCAGCTCCAGCATGCCCTCATCTGCAACTGCCATGAAACATTTGTAACATCTTTCTCAGAAAGAGGGTTAAGTAGAATTATGGAGTGCCTAACTTTCTCCTTTGCTCACCAAATATAACTATCCCAGATCTAGCATATGCAATGAAGATTCTGTCAAAGCCACCCAAGATCAAGATTTTCTTTTATTTTTTGCTGTGTTCTTTTGTTTGATTTGTTTGGTTGCCTTTTTTTTTTTTTTTTCAAATGCTTTAAGCTACATGAATAATGGAGAACATGGCAAACTTGGGGAGCTCTGAATTAAACCAAGAAATTGTAAATTTTAGCTGTGCTGTAGTTGCTCCTACTGCTCAAGTCTCCCAGTGGCATAGCTCTTTATCCATCTATGCCTACTGCAGACACCTCAGTGGTTTTAGTGGAAAGGAAACAAACGTACAAGACCTAGGACTGCTTATTTAGGTACCTGCTTGGTGGTCCACCTTCTATTACAGGAAGATGATTTTTCCAAGGATAGCAGAGGTGGGAAATTTCAGACAGCTTGCTGCTATAGTGATAGATGTAGGAAGTGCTACTCCTCCATCAGCCAGGGTTAGCTCTTTGCTTAGGTTCTTCTTTGGGAGCCCGGGAGGAAACACCAGAGGTGAATCCCTGCTCTAAGCAGCCTGTTGTTCATGGGCATAGCGGGGCCTAGATGGTGATAGTTTCCCAAATTTCCCTTCTGCATTCCCTGTTGGGCTGGAGATGGTCCTTCAACATGGAGATCTGAGGCAAGGGGAACTTGCATTGCTGGCATCATTCTGCTCCAGTCCAAGAACAGTACTTAGGAAGTTTGCAATTAGCTTCTTCCAGGACTTACGGAAAATCTTTACTTTTATTTCAGCCTTGACTTTCTAACCAAGTTTTAGAAAATGACAGCAATGGAGCCCATCTCCACATGCTCCTCACTCCTTCTAAGCTTAAGGTCTCCTGAAGTCATGGTATAACACTTTTGAATCAGAAATTATCTGTATTGGCCACTGCACATTTGCACAAACAACACATACTAACATTTTCCTAGTTTTACTTGTAATCAGTTTCCACTTTTCATATAGCAGATAGCGTTCACTTTTCCCCTCAGCTCCTCTAAAAGTGTTTTAACTGCCTTTCCTTCCTCCAGGGTTTTTAAGAAGTGCAAACACATTAGTATGTCTGGCCATTGCCAGTCATCGATCAGCACTGATTTAGCAAGTATGAAGCAAACTTGGCACAACTTGGCATCTCTGCAAGAGGCAAAGGTCATAATTTCAATTATAATCCTCATTATTTACTACGATTAAATGAATTTCTTAATAATGCCAAAGCTCAAGTTGTTTAACATAACTAATTAAGCAAGTAACAGGCTGTTCTATCCATTGGCAAAACATTGCTTCTCAGGCTTCTGTTTTACATTTTAGTTAACAGTTGCTACAGAAGACTTCTAGGAAGCAAAAGCAAAGCGGGGCAATTTCAGAGTGCAGCAGCATCTGAAACATCTGTCAGTGGAGGTAGAAACACAGTACAGGATGTGGGCATGTACCCCAAGCCAAGGTAGTTCTTTTCCACAAACAAAAAAAGAAAACACAATTTGCTCTTGGTATGATGACAAAACACAAATTTTGAGATGCTCATCATCTTCTGGTAAGAGACAGGAAGGAGAACAAAATGTTTGGTACAGAGGAGGTAAAATGCAGTCTCTGCTGCCCCCTCCTATTATTTTTGGCATGCAGCTGTTTCAGTTCATAACCCCTCGAAATGTCTGATTCCCTACAATTACAAATAGACCTGTAGTATTTAATGCATACAAGGCAGAGGAATCACTTTGTTGGTTTGCTATTGTGAATCAATTAGAATAGGAAAGCCTACCTACACTTGATGCTGAATTACTTCTCAAGGCCCGCGAACTGTGCTGAAACTAGGCACAGAGGCCAGACCCTGCCCTCCTCCCCACTTTGTCCTGGGGGACACAAGAGAGATGAGATGTCCCTGGGTGCCTCCAGCATCACAGTGTGGGAAGGCACAGCTGAGAGCACAGGGAAGAGCCGAGGGCAGCTGTTCCTCATGGCATGATTCCAGCCAGCCCAGCACATTTGGGCAAGCTGAGCAAGCCCACCGCAGCTGCCTGCCCCCTGGACAGGGGGAACTGGCAGAGCTGCTGGCAGGGGACACTGCTTGCTGAATAGTCTGACAAAGTACTTCATGTAAGGCTTTTGGAAATACTAACCCAGGTTTAGAAAACAGACTGTAAGGTCTTCAGGCCAGGGACCATCTGTCTGTTCTGTATTTAGCAAAGGGGAGGTCGTACTTTTTCACGGCGCTATTGGGCACTGCTGCAATAAAGAGCGGTAGTAAACAGAAGGATCCTTCTTTCAGGAACTGAAACTTGCAGAACAAAATGGATGACAGTTTGAACTGCAAAGAGATGGGCATAGCAAAGATTAGTTCCCAGCAATGCTGGGCACTGCTTTATACAGCACAACTGATCATGAATGTCTCCAGGGACATAGCATCCATCATCTATTTGGGCAACCTGTTCCAGTGCTTCATCATCTTTACTGTAAAAAACTTTTTTCTTATATTCTATCTAAACCACCCCCCTTTTCATTTGAAATTTGGTGGTACTTAAATCACGTTTACTACCTTTTCTTCCTTTTTTTTTTTTTTTTTTTTTTTTTGTCTATTTTTTTNTTTTTTTTTTTTTGGCTCAATATCATTTGAGCTTCTATAGGCTCTAATTTCTCAGGTGATGGTAAAGCTTCTGCTGACACAGAAAGCAACTGCATTCACAACATGTCCATCCTCCAGGAGGCAGAGGATGCAAATTTATGCATCAAACCCATCAAATCAAGTCTGGCTTTAGACCTTGTCTACAATATATGGTTGGATTACTTGGGAGATCAAGAAAGTTAGAAATGAATAATTCAAATGAGAAAAATCATTAAGTTCTAATCACATTAGAGTTTTGCAGAGTATGCATTGGAGGTGGTAGTTCTTCATTGATACGGCAATGAATGTTCCATATACCATAGCTATGTCTTTCCCACTAATTAATTAGGTGTTATTCTAGGAACCCTCTACAATATATGTTTCCTCAAAGTATCCTTTGGATCTCCAGATGGACCTAATGCTCTATTTCACCGAACTTGGGAATCTTATAAAGTTCCTGAACACTTGAAATCCTGAGTGATAAGCACCCAATACATTACATTTGTGAAGACTGGTGCTGATAGTTCTTACTCCTACCTTCTCTCGAGATTCTACAAATAAATATTCCAAACCATCCTCTTGTCTTTCTGAGACTTGATTTTAGAGGCCCCTCCTTCTTTTGAAGGTTACTGGCGTCCTCCCTCCCAGGAATGCCTTCTACCAGCTCATGGCTGAAAGTCTCAGATGGACATTTCAACCCCCATCCACCTTCTCCCACAGAGAAGAGCAGAGAATCAAAAATAGCTGGAAGAGCACCAAAAATGAGAGTTATTTTATGAGCTCTTTTGCCCTTTCTGAAAATCACAAATGGCTCTCTGGACAGAGAGCAGGAATAAAGGCAGCTGTAGATAGCATCTTGTCCCCCAGAGTTCACCCATCCACAAAGAATTGCAACGGAGTACCAGCACTAAGTAACATGTAAAATGCATTATGCCTCCAGTGCCTTGCCTGAGCAACACACACTGATTCTATCCAAAGCAGGACAAGAACTGGATGCTACAGAACAGCCTCATAAACTATGCAAGATTGATTAGAAAACAAAGAACTGAAATCCTACCATGTCCTGAGTCCTACCTCTCTGCAGAGTAGCCACCTCCATTAGCGATTCACAACCTTAAATCCTCCATTTACTCAGGCACCTCTAGCATAGTTGTATGGAACTCTTTAACTTTTATTTCAATAAACACCTAAATATTTACTGATGGACTGAATGCCTCCCCTGCTCACGCTGTAAACCATAATGCTGTCCTTTTACCTTCTCACTCTCCTTGACCCAGCAAGGGTCTGAAACCACTGACAATTCCTTTGGAGTGAAGGGGAACTGGACTTCCATCCTGGCTGAATTCCCTATCACTGGTCTACTCATTAGAAAACTGATTTCCAGTCATGTCCTACCATACCACAAACTAATAAACTGTGTGCTGCAAATATCTACAGAGTTGTACTTACACAAAGGGAGATATGTGACCTACGAATTCTGCCCAACAAGTTGGCATTGTCAATAAAGCAATTCAAGGCTTGCCCCCAAATCCTCAGGTACCTAAAGCATTTTTCTGGTTTTTCATTGAAAAGGGAACTAAAGAAACACTCAATTTAGCAACTAACCAATGGTTCAACACACTACACTTGGAGTATACCAGAAAATTAGATACTTTTGTTGTTTTTGCAGATCTAGTTCACAGGGTTATTAGAATATGGCTCTCAATATCTGGATCTTCAAACAGTAAATGAGTTTATGGAAAACAGACTATCATATGATCTTCTGACAAAGAAGCAGCTATGTTATTTGTTGGGCTTTGTTTTGGCATCAGTCTTCTCTGAAGATTTTTGATATAAGAAAGGAGCAAAGGAAGATTTCAGTTTTATTCTGAACTTGTTTAAAAATGATTTACTGCTCTTGATCTCTCCTTATATAGAAACTTTTAATGTTTTAGCAGTCATCAGAGATGGACAATTAGACACATTGCATTAAATGAGGATCCTCTAAAATCATGAGATGGGAAAGAAAAGGACAATAAACCTACCATTTATCTTCTGCTAGAGCATCACATTACTGGGAACAATAAAAAAAAAATCCTTGCTAAGCACATAGTTAATATCAGACCTATGAAAGTCCGGTTTTCATTGAACTCTCCTCCATAACCCTGTTTTGTCAGAAACGTAGGGGTGATGTGGTTTTAAACTAGAGCAAGAAGCAGCTTAAGGGTAGGGTACTGCAATCCACGAGTAGTCAGCTGGTGCTTTAACATATTTGCAAATCTTTGCAATAACATTCAGGGCAATTATTTGGCAGCAGCTTGTTGTCTGCTTTTGGCCTCAGGCAAAGTTTTCATGTGGGGCACTGGTTAGGGTCTAGTAATCGAGGAATAGAAAGTAATCTTCCAGGAGTGCATTTTGGAGCAGTAGAAAGCGGCCCCTCGGTGGTCATTTGCCTTGGGTTAAGAACTGGATTAGAATTGAGGCTATGGCTGTATATATCTCAAGATATGAGTGATACTACAGGTTCAGAAAGGCTCACAGAAAGATTTTGGTAAAGCCCCAGCATAAAATGGAAGGTTACTATCACTTGGCTTTTGTTACCTGTTAATGTAGATGTTTTTGTTACCTGTTAACGCTAACTTTGCAAGCCCTATATAGGCTGAGGAGAATCATAACCATACTAAAAGTTACAGGTTCCTTGCTCCTCTTCTCAAAACCACAAGATAATCATGAACAAATTAATAACACAAGATTAAACCATTTAATTGTTTTTTTCAATACCGCCATGCTTACTAGTTGTGGAAAATGCTGCCATTACAATATGTAACAACGGGATTCATAAATGAAAGTAATTAAATATTTATTTCTACTGCAAAAACTGCGTGGCCACAAAACCTTAACACATTTTAATTTTATATTAATCAATTAGAAAAGAACCCTTGACCTAACATAAACTTCTTCCACATAGAAAGAGAACTAGAAAAAAAAAATGTACAAAAGAATTTCATAGCTTTAATTTATGAAATTATATTATTATGTCATATTCTAAGTCTGTAATAATGTAGGAACATTTTATCCAATAAGTAGCCCTGGCATTTTCACTGTTCACCAAAAAAGATGGTTCAAGGTGCACAGCACCTTAGATCTCCTGCTTTAACACAAAATTGGAGTATCTGCATTTGTGCAAACATAATGAGGTATTCTCCTGCTATGAAGCACTTGAGACAGAAATATATTTGTTGTACTTCCCTAAAAATAAGTAAAATATCAACACAAAACCAGATTTTACAGTTTCCATTTTGGTTACCATTCAAATGGTAGAGATTGCAAAGTATTGGAAAGCACTGAGTTTTGATTCAAGCAAGCTCCATTCCTCCCACTTAATGAATTTTGAAGCTTTATTTGTCAGAGATTGGCACTTCATTGAACACAAGTGAACATGGCAGCTGCAGTCTAGCCTTTCACTTAGAAAAGTAGCTCCAAATTGAATCGGAAAAAACGCTGTTTAATGAACAGAGCGAGTCGATTGCCTATATAGCAAAAGTTTGGCGACACTTAGCAATACACGCAGTAAAAGTTCCAAGTCTTTCTCTTGGTGCCTAGCTGCAGGAATTAGAGCTGTCAGACCCTGAGTGCTGCAAGCAGCTCTGACGTGCAGCCTTGGATCAGGCTGCTGGGAAAAGAGCTGTGTAAGCGGCTCCGAGAAGCTTTCCTGGGACCTCCCCACCTTTGCCCAGGAGCTGCTGTTTATGCTCAGTGCCTGAGCTTTAAAGTATATTATGTCTCAGGTCATTTTGTAATCAGTCAAATAAGTAAGCTTTTACCATGATGTTCCTGGGCAGAAATTCATAAATGCATCCAGGAGCTTCATGCAGATGTGGTGGTACATGGGTTATTATTTTCACCTGTTCCTGTTTTACAATATACAGCTGGGACACTTCAAAAATAGTAAAAACTAGTTATAAATGTGAATCGATATTTGTAAGAAAAAACATACTTATCCCATTATACTAAACAGAAACAGATGTGAGATATTTGAACACTATTCTACAAAGCCTAAGCTGCTTGTTTCAGCCTTTGCTACTGTAAGGTCAGCCAGAAATTCTGCAACAATGCTGGGGTTTCAAACTTTCCTGAAGAACTACCTCCCCAAGTATTCTGCACCCTTCAAGCACAATTGTTGTGTATTACTGTAATTCATAGCTGCTCTACTTCAATCACTCATATTGGGTTAAGGATTGACAGCTCCAAATTATTAATATTATTATTTTCTAACTTTATTTGCGTTGTCACTTCAATAATTGTGCAGGCTGTACAAAGGTAGAACAAAACTCTCCTCCATGCAATTTAGATAAATAAATAATTTTAGATAAATAAAAGATTACAGATATACTCTGATTATTTATTTTCCCCAATATTTTAAGTGGACCCGTTAAGAAGATGTTGGTTTCCAGTCATAAGGGCTGTTGCCCTATGTAACTATCTAAGTTGCCTAGAGTAGACTCCTGCCTGGCTGAAGGCACATCTCTCCCGCTTGGCACCTCACATGCAGCATTCAGTAAATTGGTTCAAGGGAAATTCTAAAAAAGGAGCGGACATTAAATGTCTGCTAACTGACAGCAGCAAATGGCCCAGATCTTGCTTCAGTTCATATGAAAACTGTCAAATTAGACAAGGGAAAAGATCAACTTTTGTTTACTGAAAGCAAGAAACTGGAGAAAAGGAGGTGGAAAACAAAGGAAATTAATTGACTACTATCTGATGTGTGAGGGTGTTTCTTCAATTTGTTCTAAGTTATCAGCGTAGGACAGGTAAACTCACTGCATATTGCTCACAAAAACTATAGGGTTGACAAAGACTTTTCATTCCTGTGATCCCATGTGTCACTAGGAGTGGTACTGAAAGGAATAAAGCCAAGATGTTACTTATTCAACAAGTTTCCTAGCTGTTTGGTTGGTTTTTTATTGTTGTTGCTGTTTTTCAAACACTAATCTATTTTATCTATTTAATTCATTTTAAAAGCAGACTCCAGAGGATGTAGGACAGACAAATGAGCAGGTTTTTCCCCCCACAAATATGCATGGTCAAGAGTAATGGCACTAGAACAAGATGGAATTCAGCCAGCTTCTCTGCCGCAGAGGCATCAAAAAATATTTGAGGACATCTTAATCTTATCAAAATGATCAAGCAGCTAATTCAATTTGAGGAAGGCTTCTGCTACACCATGGATAACATTCTCAGCTATCACGGATTTACATAGTTTCAGTGCAGAGGTTTTGCTGCAGCTGAAGTCTAAATTCAGCACGCTGAATAGCAGAAGAGAAAAATTCAAATGCTGTTTCCAGCTAGCTGTCCTAGAGGACCTGAAATGATAGAAAATCAATTCATCCCTGGGCAAAACCTGCTCTTGTAAGCTGCCATCCTGTTTTGTTTCAAGTGAGAATAATATTGATGTTGATAACACCCACTAGGTTGACATAATCTAATAGTCAGTTTGTTGCTAGTCAGAAATGTCACCTTAGCAAATAAAATGCCCTAAACCACCGACTGGCAAAACCATAACAAACTGCTGGAGACCATTAATTCAAATTTAAGGCCGAGCATTACAGTTTGACAAGATCAACATGCTGAGGAAAAGCACCACAAGTACAATACCTTCATTCCAATAATTCTTCTTGTGTAATTTTGTTTATTTTATACATAAACCAAATTATTTACACTTCTACTAATAGACAGTCTAGACCTTCGTAAACCACCTATTTGGAACTGTGAATTTCACTAACAGGTTTTTCTCTGCAAATATATGATTTGTATATATGTACACTATTCCTACAAAAGTATTGTGCAAATGTTATAAATATTTATTTTCCTAGATACACTTTTCTAAATCATTCCTGCATGAAAAGGATGAATCAACAGAGAGGGCAAGTCTGCAGCAAATCGCAGGTGTTGCCCAGGACGCGCAGGAGGATGCGTGACGAATCCAGCCCTGCCCCAGGCAGGTACAGGGGCTTTGGAGATGCTGCTGCCCTTGGAGGAGGCTGCCCCAGAGCAGCTCTGCCACTGCAGCAGCCTCCTGTCCAGGCAAGACAGACTCAGGCTAGAGGCAGTTTACCCTGATGCTCTTGGCTAAACACCAGGAATTCAGACACTCAGGCATCTCGCAGATGAGTGGACACCTGTTGGCAACAATAGTCATCTTGATCCAGTTTTAAACTGTCACTGTATCTCTGTTCAACCCCTGGGTTACAACTTGCAGGCTGCTCAGCTTTTTTTGTCAGGCCCACACATGCACTGGGCCGAACAAAAGAACCAGGTCAGTCACTGCGTGCACTGGGACTTCCACAGTAAATGTGACTTTTCCTTTCCTTGTTTCCCATAACTAACCAATTCTAATTTGTATAACTTAACCTGGTTACCATCCACAACTGAAGCTGAAGGTGACAAAATGGTTAGGTTAGTATGAGCACAGCAGAGCGTAGAGTTGCAGTGAAGCAGCACGTATCCAGCAGCAAGGAAGAACACAACTTACACAAATACAGTCAGAGCTACCTTAATGGCACTTAAGTATGTCAGACACATGGGAAGTGTTCATATAACAGGACACCTTGAGCCTGCTGGTGTTTTCTGTTATATAGAGATATATACAAAAACACATACACCAAAAAGTATATATGAAAACTGGGTTTTCCTTGGGCTCACTATCACCACAAGTACCCCTTATGAAGCCATTCCAGTTGGTAGGGCAGCAGCCAATTAAAGCTATATTGACACAAAAGTGGACCCAGTGAAGTCTGGTCTATTAAAAAACTACACACTCACAGGAGAAAAAATTGCTTTGAGTTTAGTCAGCGCACTTCTGTGGTGTCCCATCTACTCTCTGCAAATAGATACAAGTGCTTCACCGGCAAATTTTATGATCTATTAAACCCTAGAGGCTTGAGTTCATGCAATTTAGGGAAAAAATTGACCCATATTACAGATTGAATACGTTAGCAGCAGAATCAGAAACTCCCTAAAAGAAAACGACAGTCCTCGGAAACAGTCAGTGATCACAATGAGAAACCTGGGAAGCCAATATTTTTCTTTGCTCTTACTGTACTTGAGGTTAAAGCTAAAAATAACAACCCACTTCTTCAATATCAGAATTGTAACTTTTCATTTAAGCATCAGCTTCCCTAGCTGTTTTGTTCAGGCATTGCTCCAAGCATCATCGACACACTGATCATTCTCCTGATTGCTGCGAATGTCAACAATGATTTCAAAAACAGACACTCCTGAAGTGCTGTTGCATTTAGTTAGCAAATGAAATCACATTCGGCAATGTATGCATACCTTCAGCTGTGCCCTTAAGTCAGCAGTTTGCAGGGCTAGCAGCATGTTTCAAATAAATCCTTTTAATCCAGCGGTTTGCACAGAGTGAACTGATCACATATTGCATTTTCTTCAAACGCAATGATAAAGTGTCATAGCAGACGTTATCTGTTCAAGAATCTCCAGCAGGTGGAGGGGAAAGAGACTTCACAGGGTTGATGGGATTGCTTGCACAACAAAGTGATACCAGTTAATCAATTCTGTATATGGAAATATAAAGTTTTGCGATGGATAAAACGGCAATGGATCAAATGTTTTGATAATGTAACATTGAAAACACCCCACCAACTGCTGTACAGCAGCTGCTCTACCATATAAAGTGCATGTTAAGCAGTTCTTCCTACAGAGCAGGGGCTTCGAGGAAAGGACTACAGTGCACACTTAGTTTCCTTTTTCTATAATAATCAACTCAATTGATTAACTTCATGTAGCTACCTGTATTGCATTCCTATTGCTCTGCACAGACAGGTTCAGAAACTCACAGGCTGGAGCAGTCATTAGACTCGTTAGCAGATTCCAACTGTTGCACTCACAGCACCTTATCAGTTCCTCCATTTATCTGAGTGAAGCACTGAACAGATTGCATCTGTATGGCCTGCAAGCTCTAAGTTACAAGCTGAAGTCTTATGAGTTATAAAGGTAGAAAATCCTGGTTTAAATTAACACAGACAAATTCGAGCCCACATAACATGGGGGCTTCCTAAAAAAAAAAAAAAAAATTCTTGTTGCTGCATTCTTTTCCAGCATTTTGTTCAGGATGTTTGACCTTCCCCTGGGAAAATGAAGCTGTCCAAAGCATGATTTTCCCCAATGTCACAGAAGGTATCTTTTAGATGGATCAATTCAGGAGAACATAGGAAAATGTTCCAGAATTAACACAGTGTTTAGAAAGAGATAACTACACACTTCCTCTGACACAGCTTAGAAACACTTAGCACAAGTTGGCAGCTCCATGATAATAGATACCAGCACTTAGAAGAAATCATACTGAAAGAAAAATATGAAATAGATCTATTGGGTGCTATTTAAAAACAAAACCACTGCTTTTCTAATTATTTTTCTACATATTAATTTTTTTTCATGAAAAATTAGCTAGGATATACAAATGTAGCTGGGCTCTTGGGAAATGTTCATTTACTTCCAATCCAGCATTTGAAATCTTCATCCAGTTGTCTGCTCATACAAGGAAAAAAAATCAGTTTACACCTGTAAGGCTTCACGTGCATCAGTTCGAAAACTTCTTATACACTTCCCACTTCTTCTTTTTACTTTCCAGAAAAATCAATATACTTCACGCTGTCACTTGTACTCCATTATTCCCAATAATTGAGGACAGTGGTGAGCACTGATCAGAGTGAATTGCTACATTCAGGAATTTTTGCAAAAATCACCCGTGTTGGTGATCCCTCTCACTATGATGATCCAGCACAATCTAGCAGATTGTTTGGAAGTGATTATATAGGCTCTCCTGAGCAAAAACTGTGTTTCTTTTTAAAATAAACACAGATGTAAATGTGAGTTGCTCTCCAGCCCTACCACTGGCTACCTGCTGCCATCCAAGGTGCCAGAGTGGCTGCTCTGAGCTCTGCCAGCCTCAGGGCATGGTGGAACTCTGTGACCATGGAAATGAAAGCATCAGTAAGGTACACAAGCGTTACTGGTTTATTCTTGACTCCTGAGCATAAGCAGCCTTTTCACAGTGATAGGTGCATGTACCTTTTTTTGGTGCATCTCATTAAAAGGCACCATAAAGTTCGAAAGGCTCATAGGTGCCCTTCTAAAAATGCAGGATATTGATACTGCTTCCTACTCATTTTTTCTGTACCCTCCTCAGATTTTGCTTTCTAGAAACAGATATCCTCATGTTTCTATAGCATCTGCAAAACCATATACTGACGTACTGTGTTTGGCAAAACATTTCAAGTTTAAGAAAAGTTCACAAAGAGAGAGACAGACACTAAAATTATTCATATGGAACTAGTCTGGGACACTCCCAACAGGGTGAGGTAACAAAACACGAGGCTTAGAAAGAAACTCAGTTCAATGATTCATCCCTCTGCTTCTCATTACTTTATAGAATTGATGCAGTATGATAATTGTACTCAAGGTACACAAAACAATGCCACTGTGCTCATCACCGATATTACTCACAATCTTATTGACACTACCATAAATGCTTGAGGAAGAAATTCTAGCTTTTAACAAAATACAATTGAGGAATAGTCATCTATGCCAGTGCCCTTCACTGTACAGCATAATTACATTATGGGGAAAAAAAAAAAAAAACACAATTTGATACAAATTCAAAACTTTTGGATTTCATTCAAGAGAGAGCAACTGTGAAAGCAATGAAGATGCTTCTGGCACACTTTTGAGCCTGAGCAATCTGCTGCTTCAAGTAGAATGTGTATCATCAGCATTAACAGACTGTAGGGTAAATAACCATTCTCCTAGTCTCAACAGCCATGAAAACTGCATGCAGTTCTACTGAACAGTCATTGCATGCTTCACCATGTAAGCTTTGTGGGAGACCCCTTTTCAGACTATCTTGGGTCTTTAAGCCTAGTAAGAGCGTAGAATATTTTCCAGCACACTATAGTACTTTTGCACCATTTTGAGATTGTGCCCTGAGTATATTTCTTCGTATCTGGCCACCACATTAAACGTTCAGATTAAAGATAGCAATTTTTTATTTATTTTTAAAAGAGGGACGGAAAAAGGAAGAACCACAGAAAAGCTTCCCCAAACGTGTTTATATACGTAGAGGTGTTTGGAGGTGGGTTGAGATAGACCAGATAAACAAGAGCAATCACTGCTCTGCAGAAGTCCGAGTCATGGACCCTAGGTGGGAGAGAAAGCTGCATGGTCCACAAGAACTGGAAGAACTGAAAGAAGAATCAGCAGAAAGCAAAAACTCTGGAAACAGACACTTTACACAAACTATTAAAATATATTTTTCTCCTTGCCAAATGTACATGTCATTTTCATATTTCTGCCATAATATACACACTCACATATATTTTCTATGTTCTTAGACTAAAATGTTATTTCATGTAGCATGAGATGCTATATAGTCTAGGGAGAAAAGGAAATCATTCTGATGATTGTTCATTTTGTAATTAAGGGTTGCAACACTGTCTGAAAGAAGACTTCAGCCCTCCTCACAAGCATTCCCTTTTAACTGAAAACAGATCTTAAGGGAGAACTCTTCAGGCTGAGTGCAGCATCACCTTTTGAGCTTCAGCCAGAAGCAGAACTGCAAATACTTGCATTAATTCTCTGCATCAGGAATATTCATTGGAATAAGGACAAAAAGGATGAGCATGATTTCACCCCAGAAGCCAGTGGGAATTTTGCCAGTAATTTCATTGAAACTAAGGGGGGAAAGTAAATAAATGGATAGAATAGAATAAAAAAATATAAAAGTTCTTACAACCTTTATTTCTCAAAATTCATTCCTAGCAAGACATCAGAAGCGTATTGTTCATAACCAGCTGCATCAATGCTATCATGGTATCATGGCTGCGCAAAACTTGACAGTTGTGATCTAGGGCCTTCTAATTTCTCTCAGACGCAACAGCCATGCCAGCATAACATAGAATGATTTTCCATTCACCAGGGGAATTTCTACTTCTGATTCTTAATCTGAATGCTTCAAGTAGTTCCTGGTGGATTAGTATCAAACTGCTCTTTTACAGAACAGATGCTTTACTTCTGCATTGACTGCTTCCAACATTTGAGGTTGAAGATATCCATCATTATCATCTCTGTGACGCTTCTCATTTCCACGAACTTTAAAAACCAGAAGAAAGGTTGGAATATTGTGGAATGAAAGCAGAAAACCATCCCCCATTTAGGCACAGATATAACAGAATTGCATCCCATTTTATCAAAGTTGTTGCCGCACCACACAAATTCCGTTACCTTTTCCACTAGGTTAGGCAATGCTTGTCCTTCCATTTCTTCTACCTCCAACAACAACAATCAAAAAAAGGCACTAATTTGGAGCTAGTAGACTGATCTCTGACAGAACGTAAAGCAAGTACAGAAAAAGTGCTTTTAAAGCAGTGGCTTAACCTTGTTTTTAGCAGTCAATATGGGCCTACTTTCTTGATAAGTTATGATATCAATTTCATTGGCTGTGTTGTATCTATTAAGAAAACAAAGTTTATATTGATGAATGTTTTGCTTTGAGCTCCAAAATAAATTGACTTAGGTTGTCCCACCTAATAATTACAGAATCACGGAATCATAGGTGTTAGAAGGGACCTCTGGAGATCATCTAGTCCAAGTCCCTTGCTAAAGCAGGTCCCCTAGATTAGGATGCACAGAAAAGCATCCAAGCAGGTCTTGAATATCCCCAGAGAAGGAGACTCCACAGCCTCTCTGGGCAGCCTGTTCCAGTTCTCTGTCACCCTCAGATAAAAGATTTTCCTCATGTTCATATGGAACTTCCTATGTTCCAGTTTGTGCCCTTTGCCCCTTGTTCTGTAGCTGGGCACTGCTGAAAAGAGCATGGTCCCATCCACTTGACTCCTGCCCATTAGATATTTATAAGCATTGAAAAGAATTACCCCTCAGTCTTCTCTTCTCCATGCTCGACAGTCTCAGGTCTCCCAGCCTTTCCTCATACGCGAGGTGCTCCAGGCCCCTCATCATCTTTGTGGCCTTCCACTGTACTCTCTCCAGCAGTTCCCTGTCTTTCTTGAACTGAGATGCCCAGAACTGGACACAGTGCTCCAGATGTGGCCTCACCAGGGCAGAGAAGAGGGGGAGGATCACCTCCCTCGCCCTGCTGGCCACGCTCTTTGTAATGCACCCCAGGATACCATTGGCCTTCTTGGCACAAGGGCACATTGCTGGCTCATGGCCAACCTGTTGTCCACCAGGACACCCAGGTCCTTCTCCACAGCACTCCTTTCCAGCACCCTAACCTTGTACTGATGCATGCTCTTGTTGAACCTCATGAGGTTCCTCTCTGCCCAACTCTCCAGCCTGTCCAGGTCTCACTGAACAGCAGCACTGCCTTCTGGGGTGTCAGCCACTCCTCTCAGTTTTGTATCATCAGCACCCTCAGCAAGTTTGCTGATGCTACGAAGCTGGAAGGAGTGGCTGACGCACCAGAAGGCTGTATAATTTGTAGACAGCCTCTATTTGACAAGATGCACAGCATAAAAGAACAGATGGAATTATATCCCAGAAAGTTTTAAAGTAGCACGACCAGACAAAATGAACACGGTTAAAGGTTTTTCTAATGGGTTTAATTTTAATGCTCATGTTTGCTAGAAACATTTGAATACAAAATAATTAAGATAAATCAAATACAGAGCTCCCCATCTATTTCTTGAACAGAGAAAATTTGATTAAGCACCTTTTTCCTGTTATTTCTCCGACAGTGATCTGAAGGTTTCAGTTTTCCCTGAGCTGTTCATTAGAGGTTGTTTACTGACACACAAGGGCTCACTTCCAACACAGAAAGCAAAACTACCCAAATTAATTCTTGGTCCTTTTACAATATAATATCCAGCATCTGCACACCTGGCACAGAGCATTAGAGAGGAAACAGTCTGAAGGGACTGATGCCATTCCATTTGCCTGTGAAGAGCAAAGCCCCAACTGAGAAAAGATACATGAACATGAAATGTAATTTAGGAAAGGCAGAGCAAAGGTACTAGAATCTAAAATAGAAGTGATAGAATAGTTTTCCTTCAGTTCAGTCCTATTTACAAACCTGGATCTGAACAATTCAGTCATGTATTTCTTCACTTAATCTTAATTTAAACAAAAAGGATGTTTTCCTCTCCTGTTTTAACTAGGACCCAGAATATGACCTTCAGCAATAGTTAAAAACAAGCAATGATAGTGCCAGCAGAATTAATTATTCTGTCTTCTTCACAGACAAGTTTCCAGAATTCTGTGTCCTTCCATTTTAGTTTATGATTTATTATTGCTATTGAGTATTTTATTCTCTCCAAGAAAAATATTTTGTACTCTCTTCTTCAAACTTTTCATCATGAGAAAGGATACAACAGTCTGCAACCTTATTTCTACGGAAAATGATCTTGAGTCAAAAAAGCAAACAAAGGAGTGCAGAATAACTTCCTTATACCAGCAAAAGGGTAACTTGCATCTTCAAATATGCCTTAATAAATGTTTTTATTTACCAAAAATTATATACAAATAATGTTAAGAACAAATCTTACTATTGATACCAAGATAACTTCAGGAAAAACATGATTTAACAAAAAAAAAAAAAAAAAAAACACCCTCCTGAACACTAAATCAGAGATTTAACTTTTTTTCCAGTCCTTATTTTGCCAACAAAGAGTGGTGGAAAAGAACAGCATGCTCTTTTAGCAGACCTGAACAGTTTTCTGCCTTCTTTCAGTTTTTAACGTGTCCTTACTACAGAGATCATGTGAAAAGGGAAAATACCAAGCAAGTTTTCAGATAAAAACCTTGTATTTTCCATCACGAAGCAGTGAAGTTAAAAATTAAATCTTAATTAAATTTTAGGCTATGTTGATTGAGGTCAAGCATACCACTATGAACATCAATGTTTTTGTTCAGCTAGAAAGCTACAAATTTTTTTGGCCATCTTTACTTTCATTTTGCAAGCTATTAATGAATCATTTTGTCATGTGTAGAATATTATCCATCTGAGGACCATCATGTCATAAAAAGTCATTAAAATGTGCTCCCATTTCAGACATGGTGATTATTATAAATCCTTATTTTCAGGTTTTAGGATAGAAACTCACTGTAGCAGATGCACTTTATTAAAACATGCAGCAGCAAAAGGTCTCTAGAAATAAATGTGATCATATAATGACAGTACCGGAGTATGAGTGAAACAAAGTCCATCTTCAAATCCTTTCAATACTTTTGCATCCCGTGAGGATAAGAGCTGTCACACATTAAAATCCCTCAAATATTAGACAGTTTGCACTTAAAGAATTGTCATGTTTCATTAACGGTATCCAGTTTTTTCCGTGAGCTAGTGAAAGAAGTCTTCTTTGTCTCTCTTTGGATTCATCAAGAAGCATTTGAAGAGAATCACTTCACCAATGTATGTAACAGGAAGCTGCAAGTAGTGCCTTTTCCCTTCTCTGCAATCTTAAGATACACTTGTAGTATCCGTAGCACCTATCTCAATCTTTACTTATCCCACAATACCTCCAGAGATGGAAGGAATATTGTTATTGATGGGGCAGTGAAGCACAGACCTTGTGCAGCACTGAGGCATCTTGTTCACTCTGATGTCAGATCTGGGGATCTAAACACCTATCAAAACATGAGTCTAAGTGGCCCCTGGTGACACAGGAATTCTACCAGAAAGCAGTGAGTTGAATCTAGGTCTCCTAAGCCCCATGTTAGTGCCTAACCACTGAGAAATCTTTCCTGACCTGAAGCTTTAGTCATTTCAAGAAGGCTGAGGAATAAAGAACGCCTATTTGTGGTCATTTAGGGGCTGGGATACTGGAAGTGACCACATTTCAACACAGAAGTTCCTGTAATTTCAATCCCAAATTAATTTTAAATTCATTTCCCCATGACCAAAAGCACAACACAGGGGCTGCTTGTGTGGGGGAAGACTGCCTGCGAACATGAAGGATTGGGCGAGATCAAGAAACTACAGCTTGTGAGAGAGCGCTCTGGCTATTCCTCTGAACAAAACTTCCAAACTCTCAGGCTTCACTCACAGCTACATCCCCCTTTCATCACATTCTCACCAGGAGTGAAGTACTAAATTCCCACCTTGATGTAGCTACAGGTGATACACACCATATGCTGGCAATGCTACTTATACTCTACTTTGGCAGGTCACCTTTAAAAGGTCTGTAAAAATTTACTGAAATTGAAAGTGTTAAAACTTTCAAGTGGAATTTAAAGTGCTTATATATACACATTAGGACACTGACCACCTGACCCTCTAGGGCACTTTCCTGAGTTATGTAGGGAAAAAATGTGCTTTCATTAGGCATAAATTGGGTTTTAGGACTTGCGTGACTTCATTTGAAATCACTGCAAAGAGCATAAGCAAATTACTGAAACTAGTAGTCCTACCAGTTTGTACTGCATCTGTAAAAGATACTAGAACAGTGATAATGATCATCCTATTTAGAGAGTGCAGAAATCTGTGTCTATTTAATACATATTTACAGAGTTTCAGGAGCACACAACAGCCACTAATTTCTAAACTATTCCCTGAATCCAGATACGTCCTTACAGAACTTTGGTCTTTCTCCTATGCAATCCCTATGCAATAACCCCAAAAGCAAAGGAGTTGTATGTATGCTGCTAGTCAGAAAGCGTGATGCAACTTGAAAAACCAAACCCACCTGCAATTAAGACTCAACACTGGGTGGTATACAGTGAAATCATCAGCTGAAAGGTGCTGCAGAAATACCTTCCTATTAGCAAAGTGGAAAAGTTCATTAAAATAGTAAAAAGAACAGAAGACAGATGCTTTATCTTATAGCTCTCATATCCACAATAATACAATTTGAATACTTCTGTGCCTTTTCTGATATTTCATAACCTCAGAACTTTTCCTCATACCAGGCATGGTGCTCTGGACTTATTTCTTGCAATGTAATGAGAAAGTCTTTGGCTAAGGCTGACTTGATTCCTCTACCAGCAATCAGCAGGTCAACTCCCATGCTACAAATCATTCTTCAATATGATCCAATGCAATATCCTATAAAGCGTTCACTGTTTACCCATATTCATAACGAAGATCTTAACTCCCATTATCTTTTGAAGTGATGTGCAATCCTATGCCAAAATATTTGGCATTTTTTCCTTAAATTTTCTGCCAGGACTATAGTACCTTGACTCAATGTTTACGCTTATTACAGTACTTCAAATGATTATATTTATGCATAGCTTTTTCCTAGTGGGCAAACTGAAGCATATATAGGATACACTGTTTTTTTTTCATCTCTTCTGAGACTTCAGATTACAGTATTTGCCAAGGTATTTGAAAACTAGTCAACAATGACAAATTAGAAATGGTATTATGCTAGTGAAGAATTCTAAAACAGTACAGTAAAAATCTGCCTTACATTTTCCTCAAAACATTTACAGCAGAATAACCACCCAGCTTATACCTTGATTATGATATTCATTAATTTGTTAATATGTGAAGGAATTTAGACCAGTAAGGGTTTATTACTATTGCAGAGATCACAAATAAGGGATTGCTTGTGTTGCATGAAACATAAACTGGGATGTTTAAAAACATCAGCTTTTTTTTATCCAACTAAGAGATGTGGAACCCTATGGATGCAACCAATGGGCATTTAAGAAAACAAATGCTAAATTGTTCACATGACCCCACAATTGTGTGTGTAGAAAATTAAGACATTTACAAAGAACATGTTAATTACATTCTTTGGCCTTGGAAAAGCAATCTCTACTTAACTTTCAAGTAAGCCTAAAAGATAACAGCTCCCCCATTAACCGACATTCCTGCGCTCAGTTCTGCCTGATGCAAGAGCTGATAAGACTTTGCTCCTAACATCCTGATGGACTGTAAGTGTCCTGCTCCATAGCATCAGCACTGACACACCTCATCTGAAGGTAACTTTATGCTAGTCAGTGCAACTACAGTGGCTGCTCTGATCTGCACCAAAAAGCAATGAAAAAAGGAGTAAGAAAGAGATACAAAAATCAAACCAATTAACAGTATTAGTTTAGGGCCTCTGAGGTATCGAGACTTCCAACTCAGAGTAAAAAGACAAAGATGATCTAAGATGAGATTTAGCAAAGAGTACAAGCAGAGACCAGAGTGAATAAAGTTTCATGACCTGAAGACAGCTATTTTTAACCAACCTTGTTCTTTTCCCTAAGCAAAAACTGCAAAAGCCATGCAAGTCTGACTATCTCAGATCAGGGTGCTCGCAGCAAGGCCAGTCATTCTGAGCAAAGCAAACTCTAAGTTGATGCCTTTTAACATGGTTCAGCAGCATGCACTTCAAGGACAACAGCCAGTTGAATTCTGTCCTTATTTTCAGATTTGTAAGGTCTATAGGTACAAAAGGTTCCCATTCAAATTTATTTTGATGTATGGATAAAAGTGGCAAATGATATGTGGCTATTCTTTATATGTAAACAACACAAGAGATATGACTCCATCCACTTGCCATCAAGAGACTTACTTGTTTTGAGATATAAAAGTACCTACTTTGCACGGCAAAGTATTTTCGATCTCAGAAATGAAACATTTTAAAAGGCTTTACCTGCTTTTTAAAAAAATCAGGTACTGACTTCTAACTGTTCTCATGCCTTCCCCCGTCCCAGTTTTTGCTCTTTTCTTGGATGAAAGACAACACAGAGAACCAAAACATTTCAGCTGAAACAAACCTTTGTAGTACTAGTGACAAAAATGAAGCAAAGAGGAAGAGATGGATAATCCCTGACCATTTTCACCCAATAGCTCAAAATCATGCATGTTCAGAACCGACAGCTCAGTTTTCTGTTCCTGTTTGGTCTCCATGAGACAAGAGTTCCATGTGAGGAGCAGCAGCCACTAGAGCACAGAACTGCCCATCTTAAATAATTTATACCCTTCCACACTACCTTAAAAAAAAAAAAGAAAAAAAGGAAAAAAAAAAAAGCAAAAAAAAAAAAAGCAGCTGCAGCATTCTTTTGAGTCAGTTTAGCTACTTCTCCCCTCCGGAAACATTCTTTAATTGCTTATGGAACAATAGTGACCTACAACTTTAATTAATTCATCCACCTTCTGAATCCAGCTTAAAAATGTTTCCGTTTAAACTATTCAATAAATTCATGAACAATTTAAGGCAGCTGAAACAACATTTTATAATAAATAAATTATTGTCTGGGAGAAAAAAGAAAAAACTACCTTCCAGCTATAAGCCTGAGAATCTATTTTGAAATATGCTTTTGTCTGTTTTCCTTCATTTTGTGAGTTGCCATCATGTATAAACTCTGTTAAATTTGAATTCAGGGCCAGTGGTAACAAATATTAGGACATGCTGTTAACTGCTGGAGATTAGTTGCTAGATACACACACAAACACACCCTTGGAAAAGACAGTCCTTGACAGAAAAGTTGATAAATTTCGCCATTTCAAAGTTCACCATTTCAAATGAAACACAACATAGATTTGACTCATCCTACTTTAAGGAAAAAGAACCATCATAATTAAACCAAGTTCTCAGATAAATTATCAGAATATAACTCACTGCATTTAAAAGGAAACAAAATGAACATGGCTTCCATCTACTTTGAACATATCCTGATCTGGTGATGTCTTTTGTGCCAAGAATATCCAACACAAGTTCACCAAAATCTTACCATTGTTTCTAGAAGCCATTAGATCAAACTTATTGGTAGGAAAACAAGTCTTTTTAATTTAAAGACTTATTGCTACAAGATTTTGCTTGCACAAATATGGGCACGTTTTCCTTCATGTTTTCAGAGACTACGACCAGTCACAGGCAGAAACATAACATTACCATCCTGATAGGAATAGTACAATCAAACCCTTTTCTCTATGCGAGTCTCTAAATAAATAAATAAGTACATACATTTAGTTATAGAAAAACTCAACCAAGTGTAATGAATTTTATCACACAGCAGATGTTCAAATAAAGCTAAGCAAATTTGGCTTAACAGCTACTTGATGAGCATACATGGGTCTAACAGAGACCAAAGGAAAAACATAGCAGTGTTGTGTATTCTGTCATGCAGTAAAGTCTTGAATACATT